>ML776873.1:679321-767956 GCA_009831015.1 Picea engelmannii
AAATGGAACAATTAATGTTTAACCGCACACCCATCTTACAAGTGTTAAAAATGTCACCATGCCTTGCAATATTGGTTGGTGGTTTTAGTTGTTCGTACCATATGTCATAGCATAGCGTATGGTTTAGTTTTGAGGTCCTTTTATATCTATTTTGTTTTTTAACCATATATCAAGACCTTTGTAGATGTTGTTAAAACTTGGTTCTTACCCAATCATTGCATTGCCACTTCACTACCATTGTACCATTTTTTCTGCTTTGGATCAGTGTAAATTTCATGACGAATGACCCCCTGGATCACTTGCATAGATAGGTCCTTCAAATACTTTTGCATTTTTTCAACCTTGGAAGCTAATTATCTTGCCTTTTGTCCCTCCTACATTGTCACTTTGTTCTATTGCTTCGACTTATCCTCTCGTTATTCTATTAGTCGATCTATTTTTCTGGCTATGAAATCCCTTAGTTCTCTCTTTTTCTTTTTTTTAGCTTCTTCCTTTGCTTTCCTTCTGATCTGATCCCTCTCAATCCAAGTCTTACCTAGAAAATGTGGGAAAGGGGCGTTGTTCTCAACAAACTTAATGACTTCAAATTCCTCTTCAGTCGATGTTCCATGAATAATAATAGGTACATTAGTAACTCTTCAACATAAGGTTATCATATTTCCTTTAAACAAGCCTATCCTTCCCAATGAAAGTACCGCAACAGGATTTTCCAAAATTTCCCAAGTGTCTTATGTCATAATATTCACTTTTGTTTCCTCATCCAAGACACAATATATGTTGAAGTCTTCTATTCTTATACTTATGCGTTGTTTTACTTTTAGGATCCTGGTAAACAAACATCTTTGTGAGCATCCATCATTTCTTTCAACTGTAATAATGTAGTCTGATATTTTTCTAATTCTTTCTCTTTATGATTCTCTAACATGCCCTTAGTCTCTTGACTTCCTTCAAAGTTTTCTTGTCTGATTTTCATTCATTCAACTTTAGAAATCATCCTTACACAATCCTCAACCTCATGACCAACAATCTTACAACAAAGACAAATAGGACCCGCACCCGGGAATTCCTTAGCAAGATGTCCCGGTCTTCTGCAATTATATCACAGTGTCAATCCTCTTTTTCTCTTGTATTTTCCCCAACTTTTTTTGTGTTGTGCACTAGGATCACAGTGCTAGACCTACAATCTACAAAAATGCTTTCTAGGTTCCTGCATCCACTTATTAGTCCAAAAACTCTTTCTATGCATAGGAATAAGATATCTTTCTTCATTTCTATTAAATTTACTCAAATCAACTCTTTCTTTCAACTGTGCCCTAGCCTTAAGACTAGGACAAAACCTATTAAACATACTTAAATTCATTCTTTCGAAAGAATTTTTTTCACTTATCTCACTCTTATCTAAGCATAAAGCTTTACCTCTTTTAAGATCTTACCTCTTTTCTTCATATCAAATTTCTTTCTTAGCACAAAGCTTCGCAAGTCAAGTAGAGTACTACACACTTCAACAGAATACCTACCCACAAAGCTTCTATTTTATTTACTTCAGTACCCAACAATCACATTTTCAGGTCCCTATAATGGAACCATTTGTTGGCACAGGCACAGATCGAGGGTTCAATGCTCAAAATCGCACCAACAAAACCCTAACTACCGACCCTTTCGGCAACACCTGCGAAGCAGACGAAGTCTCACCGAAGGTAAAAGCAGGGGGGGTTACAGGACGTAACACTTAGATGGTGATATGCATTAGTTCATTAGCTTTATTAACATTGTAAAACATACCCAAAGATAGGTCAGCACAGTAAAAATAAATATTAAGCATTTCAACCACTTCACACATAGCATTGACTATATCTAACATTCATTTATCTTTAATACAAGTAAAGCACTAAGCAACAACAGATATATACATAATCATCAAAGCATTGAGCAGATTCATAACATAACAACATAATAGAGAGCAAACCAAAGACACAAGATATACGTGGTTCACCCTAGTGTGGGGCTACTTCCACCAACCTCTTTGCCTTCTTTATTATTCATCTGAATCTTACATTCATTTACTCATGTGCACTAAGCCATAGAGCCAAGCTTCACATAGGACAAGAGATCTGTGCACTGAGCACCATATTCTCCTTCCAAAATCTAGGTCAAGGCACAGAGCCAATTCTCTATCAAGTACAAAGCCTTACTCACATACATTCCTTGGCACAAATCCATTTAAGCTACTTGCACTTAGCTCCACAAGCTACTCAAAAGATTCTCCCTTTCTACAATACATTCTTACTTATTTATACTTTTACAATATCTTACAATAAGGCCTAATCATGGGTAAATCCCATGGGCCGACATCCCATAACCCATCAAAAAACCATTGAAAACCTCTTACTGGGTCCACTTGGCCCGCAAAATCGATGAGGTTTGCGATCACAACTCTGCCTGGGCGCTCCTTCCTCGACCAATTTGTCGAAGTCCAAAAAGTGGTCCAAACCTGACCAAGGTTTCCTCAAAACTTCGTCGAGGGCCAACAAGATGGCATTGGATGTTTAATATTTTTGCATATATTAGATTTGTTGAGGGATACAGTTGGTATTTGGCATATGGGTATTGGTATTTTGGTTGTGATGTGTTGTTGAAGTTGTTGGTTTATCTTGAGGCTACATAACAGTGAAGTTTTGGCACATGGTTTGATGTAAGGGTTTATGGTATTTTGTTTATGGATAGAGTGATGAATTGTTAGATAAATGTTTATGGTTATATTGGTGTATGCCTTTGGTATGTGGTTGAGGAACATGTTGGGTACATGGTTGAGACAAGTAGTTGATGAGTTGGCACATACATGAGGTGTATAGTTGATGAGTTGGCACATACATGAGGTGTATATTTGACGATGTTGGTACATATTGATGAGTCAATATTGATGCATGGTAAATGTTGGTTTAGGTTATTGGTATAGGTTGTTTGGTGTAGGTTGATTGGTACAAGTTGTTACAGTTTATTGGTACAGGTTGACAGTGACAGGTTGACAGTGGCAGTGGTTGACTCAATGAAAGTGACAGGTTGTCTATATTTGGCATTTATATTTAAGGGTGGTTGGATCGGGAAAGTATAGGTGGTTGTAGGCACCTTTCGGTTGTATTCATAGAACTTAGGGGGTTGTATCCTCCTTCTGATTGTAGCCAGAGAATTGGGGAGTTGGAGCTTCCCTCAGTTTGTATCGTAAGAAACTAGGGGGTTGGAGCCTCCTTCTAGTTGCAGCTGGAAAAAAAGGAAGTTGGTGATTCCAATGAATGTAATTCTTCAAGACATATAAGAAAAATCATTTTGTGGTTTTCTCCTTCTTTGGGTTTCCATGTAAAAACACGAGTGTACTTTGTATGTGTATGATTGCTCATTTATTAATTGTTTATTTACTCTGCAATTGTTGGATGATAATGGTACACTGATATAACACTTGCATTATATGGTTAAAAAGGATTAAATTGCTCTATAATTCACCCCCCTCTCAGTAATCCAACAATCGGTATCAGAGTCGGTTCCTTCATGAAACAATTTAACCACTCGAAGGAGATTATGGATTATTATGAGAATGGAGTACCAATGTTTAATGGTCAGAATGGTTTTAAGTATGAGATGTGGAGCAGAAGGACGAAAGTATTTTTACAGGCACATGGACATTATATTTGGCTATCAGTTGTTACAATATATGATAGTTCAAAAAGGGAAAAGACTACAACCAAGAAGGAATTGAAGAAGAATAACAAAATAGAAATGGATTTCATCTTGGAAGGATTACCTAATTAAGTAAGAGAAAAGGTTCGTAAGTGTTCATTAGCCAAAGAAGTTTGGGATAAGCTACATGAAATATATTCTTCACCCATCGCAGATTCAAAAAATGCCAAAGAAGATGTAGATACAGATCAAGAAAAATTGTGTTCACTATGTCAAACAGATTCAGAAGATGAAGAGTGCATAATCACCAGAGAACGAATAAGTTCTTTAGATGAACTAAGAGAAGAAAACAAGTCACTCAAGAAATAATTGATGAAACAAAAGGAAAGTGTTCAAATTTTTTAAGAAGCCCAACAGGTCATGGAGAACTTAAGAACTCAGCTAGAAGAAGCCAAAAAGATTGAAGAAAATATTGAATATCAAAAGCATTAATGCGAGAGAAGGAAGAAGCAGAAGAACAAAACGAAGAAGCATAAATCAGAGAGAAGATATTGACATATCATCTTAAGGAAATAACCAACGATCTAAACCAATTTGAGGGAGAGTTTGGTCAAGAAGAGAAAGGAATTGAAGAAAAAATAATCACATTAAAAATTCATCTTGAAGAAGCAAAAAGAACTGAAGAAGTCATGAAGTCTCAAATAATGAAGAAAGAAGAAGAGGTTGAGAAGCTTGAAGAAGAAGTTGTCACATTGAGAAGTAAAATCGTCAAGCTCAAAAAGAACGTTGAAGACATAGAAACATCCACATCAGTTATAGATAATGAAGAGAAGCACTCTAGGTTGCTAGAAAAGAAGAATGAAGAAAATAGAAAGAGTTATGCAGAAGTACTCAAAGGAAGGAGTCATGTTCAACCAGAATCTAAGAAAACTATTAAAGATACATATTCAAGAAGACCATCCATGTTCAAGCCAAAAAGAAGCTTCAATCATGATCATGATCATTCAAGGCAAAAATTCAGAGACTACTCCACAAAGAGGTTCATTCACTCCCAGGTATGCATATTTATTTTATGGTCATTGTTTTTATTGTACTAACTTTGGACATAAGGTTGCAGATTGTGGGGATTATAAAAGAAATGTTCAAGCAATAAATGCCTATGTGGCCCCACGTAACATTGAATGTTACAAACTTTATAACTATGGACACATAGCTAGTGATTGCAGAAGAATGATCGATAATTCCATGAAGGATAACACTAATATCAGATGTAAGAAAGTGTGGATAAGAAAAAACGAAGAACATGTGAACAAAGACCAGGTCCTAGAGATCGCAAGATTGGAAATAAAACGAGATGAATAAAATTCTATAGAGAAAAAGAAATATGTCAGGTACATAAATGTTTGGAAAATAACTGAAAGAAAAGAAGGATAGGTAAATAAGGAATAGGTTCAAGAGATTGTACTTTCAGGAATTGTAGTGAAAGATGAATCCACAAAAAAAAAAAAAAAAGTCATAGCTCAGAGAAATGATGAACTTACCAATGAAGATGATGATGAATACACATCAAAGTAGGAATTTCTCCAATCCATCTGGTTTAGAGACTCCCAGGTAATATGAATATTAGACAGGGGGAGTCTATGCGATAGTTGTGATAGACCAAAGAACCATCCTTTGAGCAACTTGTGGAGTTTGAGAAGACAGATCCAGAGAAGTCAGTTAGCAGAAGTACAATTTGACGGATTAATCAAGACTTCAAGATAGTATAGTGATAAATGGGTCATCATTTTGGACAGTTGTGCAAGTAGAGTCTTGGATAGTATGGACGAGAGCATGGATTCATAGATTGGTTCAAAGAGTGGTTCAGAGACAAAGGAGCATTATCATAATGGATTATAATTACACAGGAAATGGATCAAACAATGCTAATGGATTCCCAATTGATAGATATTTTTTGGACACATGAAGTGCATACAATAGCTCACATTCAAAACAGAGTAATTCTCAGAAAAAACACTGAGAAAAATCCCTACGAGCTATGGAAAGGAAGACCAACAAATGTGAAACACTTCAGAGTATTTGGAGAAAATGCTACATCAAAAGAGAAGATGGAATAATGGGAAAGTTTGACTCTCGTGTGGATAAATGAGTGCTTGTTGGTTACTGAAGTACAAGGAAAGCATACAAGTGTTACAATTTGAGGTTGAACAAAGTTGTGGAAAGCATCAATGTAACAATTGATGAAACAGGTGGACGCAAATTAAAGGAAGAAGAAAATGAATCAATGGAACAACTTTATGAAGAATAAGATAAAAATTAAGAACAAGTAGAAGGGGGAGATGAAGAGGATCAAACATTAGTAGAAGAGAAAGTTCATCAAGTGCCTCCAAAGACACCTAGAAAACGAGTACAGAAGAATCATCTTTCAGATCATATTATTGGAAACAAAGATGCAAGAGTTGAGACTAAAAGAAGAATCTGTTCACCAGAAAAAACACACCTAGCACTCTCATCTATGATTGAACCAAAAAGTTTTGAAGAGGCCAACAAGGATGAATTTTGGAATAAGGCCATGGATGAAAAATTGGATCAAATAAAGAAGAATGACACTTGAGAATTGGTTCCAAGACTAAAGAATAATAATGTGATTGGCACAAAGTGGGTATTCAGAAATAAATTGACTGAAGATGGACAGGTTACAAGGAACAAAGCTAGATTGGTATGTAAAGGATACACACAGGTTGAAGGAATCGACTTTGAAGAGACATTTTCTCCAGTTTCCATAATGGAAGCAATCAGATTGCTCCTAGCTTATGCATGCTCCAAGAATATGAAAGTCTATTAGATGGACGTGAAATCAAATTTTCTGAATGGGGAACTAGAAGAAGAATTCTACATTGAACAACTAGAAGGATTTCAGTTGTCAAAGAATTCATATTATGTGTGTAAATTGAAGAAGGCCTTGTATGGTCTAAAATAGGCTCCTAGAGCATGGTACTCTAGACTGGATAAATATCTACAACAAGCAGGGTTCAGAAAAGGAAGTGTAGACAACAACCTCTACATCAAGGTAACTGATGATAGTATTTTATTAATTGAATTTTATGTTGATGATATTATTTTTGGAAGCAATGATGGCAGGTTAAGCCAAAAATTTGCAAAGGATATGTAGAATGAATTTGAAATGTCATTACTCGGAGAAATATCCTTCTTTCTGGGTCTTCAGATACGTCAAAGAAACCAAGGAATTTTTATTTCTCAAACTAATTATATCAGAGAAATGATAAAGAGGTTCAGAATGGAAGATTACAAACCAGTTACCACTCCTATGCAAACTAGTTGCAAGTTGAGCAAAGATGATGATTCAAATTCTATAGACCAGAGGCAATAGAAGTCAATGATTGGCAACTTACTACATGTGACAACATCCAAACCAAATGTAATGCAGGTAGTTGGACAAGTGGCATGATTTCAAGCAACACTAAAGGAAACACATGTCCTAGCAGTGAAGAGGATTTTAAGATATCTCAAAGGAACATAAGAGTTTGGATTATGGTATCCAAAAGGAAAGGATCTATCACTTATTGCCTACACAGATGAAGATTGGGTAGGTTTCATTGATGACCAAAGAAGCACCAGTGGAGTAGATTTATACTTGGGTGAGTGTTTAGTCTCATGTCTAAGAAAGGAAAAATCATCAATATCCTTATCTACAGTCGAGGCAGAGTATACTGTAGCAACAACATGTTTTACATAGGTTCTATGGATGAAAAAAACTCTGACAGATATATAGGTTGAGTATTATGAGCCCATTCCAATCTATTGTGATAATACAAGCGCCATCAGAATATCAAAGAACCCAGCGATCCACTCCAAGACAAAGAATATTCCAATAAAGTATCACTTTCTATGGGAACATGATGTAGAGAAGAACATCAGAGTTGAATATGTGGGCACAAAATAACAATTGGCAGACATCTTTACAAAACCGCTTCCAAGGGAATCCTTTGAGTATCTTCACCAGAGACTCAGAGTAATTTCTACTCTAAAATGAATGCTTCTGAATGCTTATCTTATATGTCTTAGATTTACACGAGGAAGTACCATAAAGAGGACAGTTCAAGTCAAGAGATCAGTTTCAGGAAGAGTTCAGTTAGGGGGAGTATCCCCAAGGATAGTTCAGTTAGGGGGGAGAATCCCTGGATGGAAAGATAATTTTTCCATTGATGACAAAGGGGGAGAGATTTATCAGATACAGGGCATAGAGGTATGGTTCTAGGGGGGGCGATGGTCATAGAGGGAGCATGAGTGATATGACTTCAGTATTTCATGACATGACTTCAGTATTGCATCAAAGGGTTTCCATGAATGACAAAGGGGGACATTGTTGATTAATTGGGTTGGTTTTCATTGATGTCAACCCTTGAAGAAAGTCTAATAGAGAATTTCGGTAGCACAAAGGTTTGGGTAATGCACCCAATTTTGTTTGATGGATAATGGTATGGGTCTTGATATATTTGCAGGTAATACTATTCTAGATGGATAGTACATGCCATGCCATTTCCAGTGGTATGTGGAACATCACATAACTCCTCACAATTAGAGATTTATGGCTATGTGAAGTTGGAGAAAACTCACGAGTCATCTAGAAGCCCCAAAAGGTCAAAGTAGTCAAAGTGTTTGCAAAAAAATTTATTTAAATAATAAAGTTAATGGAGAACTCCCTAAAATAAGGAAAGTGGGATGCTACATGAAAGTATAAATAAGAGGCAAGGCTATCTCATTTAATGACATTCGAACCTATTGAATATCATTGAATATCGTTTTTTTGAAATGTTATTTGGGCAGGTATTATTGATAGAGAAAAGTGCGGCAAGAAAAGTTTGGCAAGAAAAGTGTGGCAAAAAAAGTGTAGCAGGAAAACTATGGAATAAAAAGTGTGGAAGAAAAAGTGCAACAGGAAAATCACGATAGAAAAATCATGACATAAAAAGTGCGACAGAAAAATCGCGGAAGAAAAAGTGCGACAGAAAAATCACGGCAAAAAACGTGCAGCAGAAAAATCATGGCTGAAAAAGTGCGGCAGAAAAATCGTGGAAGAAAAAGTGTAGCAGGAAAATCACGATAGAAAAAGTGCGGCAGAAAAATCGCAGCAACAACATGGTTGGGGTCTATTTATGAGAGATATGGCACATCTTGTTTGAGGTATGTTTTGTGAGCTAGGGTTTATCTCTTGATATGGTATTGGATGTTCAATATTGTTGCATATATCACATTTGTTGAGGGATATAGTTGGTATTTGGCATATGGGTATTGGTCTTTTGGTTGTGATGTGTTGTTGAAGTTGTTGGTTTATCTTGAGGCTACATAACAACGAGGTTTTGGCACATGGTTTGATGTAAGGGTTTATGGTATTTTGTTTATGGATAGAGTGATGAATTGTTAGATAACTTTTGATGGTTATATTGGTGTATGTCTTTGGTATATGGTTGAGGAACATGTTGGGTACATGGTTGAGACAAGTAGTTGATGAGTTGGCACATAAATGAGGTGTATAGTTGATGAGTTGGCACATACATGAGGTGTATAGTTTATGATGTTGGTACATCTTGATGAGTCAAGGTTGATGTGTGGTACATGTTGGTACAGGTTGTTTGGTGTAGGTTTATTGGTACTTGTTGTTATAGGTTATTGGTACAAGTGGACAGTGACAGGTTGACAATGGAAATGGTTGATTCAGTGACAGTGACATCTTGTCTACATTTGAAATTTATATTTCATGGTGGTTGGACGGGGCAAGGATAGGTGGTTGTAGCCGAAGAATTTAGGGGGTCATAGCCTCCTTTTGATTGTAGACATAGAATTGGGGAGTTGGAGCTTCCCTCAGGTTGTAGCTTGAGAAAGTAGGGGGTTGGAGACTCCTTTCAGTTCCAGCTGAAAAACAAAGTAATTTGGTTCTTCCAATGAATGTAATTCTTCAAGACATATAAGAAAAAGCATTATGTGGTTTTCTCCCACTTTGGGTTTCCACGTAAAAACACTGGTGTACTATGTATGTGTATGATTGCTAATTTTTTCATTGTTGGATGATAATGATACATTGATATAACACTTTCATTATATGGTTAAAAAGGATTAAATTGCTCTATTACTGATTCACCCCTATATATCAAGAAATATTTTGATAAATTAAGACTCCAAAGAGATGGTGCATTGACTATAGAGATTTTAATATTTTCAAATGAATATTTTTCTAAAGGTGTCCATTTGAATTGCACATCCTTTTAATCATCATTTGTAGAGGTTTTACAATTTCAACTAAATCTAGAATGAATCTTATGACGAAATTGATTATGCCAAAAAAAGATTGCATAGATCTCCTGTTGTGCGGTGGAGCAATTTGTAAAATGGATTTGGTTCTATCTAGATCCTCCAAAATCCCTTCATTAGAAACAAAGTGTTTGAATAAAATTCCTTCTGAAAAAACGAATACAATTTTCTTGGGATTAAGCAAAATTCCATATTTTTTGCAACATTCAAAAATATGCTTCAGATGTTTTGGGTGGTCTTCTCTTTTTTTAGAATAAATGATAACATTATTAAGGTAAACCACCATGATTTGACCGATCAATCTTGTGATATTAATGTACATTTATCTTTGAAAGGTAGCTCCTGCATTCATAAGAATAAAAGGAATTCTTATGGAAGCATAAGTTTCCCATTTGGTATGGAAAGTGGTCTTTAATCGATCTAGTTCCGCCATGAGAACCTGATTGTACCTTGAAAATCCGTCCAATAGAGAGAGTTACTGAGACCTAGAGATGAGTTATAGGATTTCTTCCATTGGGGGAACTGGATAATTATCTTTTCGGAAGCGCGATTTATATTCCCAAAATTTATATAGATTTGTATTTCTCCTGACTTTTTCCTTACGTGTACTATATTAGTTACCCAAATAGAGTGTCTTACTTTGAAAATTATTCAGGAATATAACAACTTATTGAGTTCCTTTTGTATCATAGGTTTGAGAGTATGATGTATGTTTCCAAGCTTCTACTAAAATGGCTTGATCCCCTCTTTGACGAGGATTAAATGTTGTATAATTTGTGTGTCATACGTCTTCAAATCATCATATGTTGAGGAAAAAACATCTTGATACTTCTTGAATAATTATGTAAATGTGTTTTTTTCTGAATCTGAACAACAAGTACCCAGGTTAGCATACTCAGGTTGTTCAGATGTTCCCAGATTGACCAAGAAATGCATCATCGTGGAGTTGTTGGTATTCGGATTAGCTGGCCTCCTGAACTTGGATTCTAAATAAAATAGCTTTTCAAGAGTCAAAACATTCTTTGGAACACAATTTTTCTTGACCTTATTAGTTTCTTCACGATAATCTTGCAACTCTTGTTGATGTATATCATCATCAATTACCGAGTCTTGGAATATGTCCAAACTAGTAAGAAAGATGACTATTTTAGAATCATAGTCGAACACTCTCCAACTCGTGACATTGTCAAGTATGGATGGCCTAAACATTAATTCAATCAAAAAACCATTGTCAGGAGGCATAAACCTAGATGATGCATTGGCCAAAATATCAACATCTACATTTTGATCACGAGGTATAGAATTAATATTAAATGCATCAAATGAATATAGAAAATTACATACCTCTTGTTTATAATCTTTCATATGAGGGGACAGGAAATGAATAGTATTTCTTACCTATCGAAAAATAATCTCAGAATCACCAAAACTTTAAGATATTTTACCTTAAGTACGATGGATTTTTTGAGGCCTTGCACTAAGGCTTCATATTCAACAATGTTGTTGGTTCATTTGAACTCTAAATGACATGATATGATCATTTTTCCTTGGGTAGGTTCGATCAATACACATCCTATGATGACTCCATCCTGTGTTTTAGAACCGTTAAAGAACATGGTCCCCTTGTTAGGGATGTTAGTTTTGTTAGTCAAACTAAATCCTAAGTTAGTAAGTATGGGCCAGGAACCATTATGTATTCATGAGCGGAGGCCTGATTCCAATTATGATGGTATTTTAGAAGTCTGAGCTTCATAAGAACCATAATTAGTCTCAAAACAATAATTTCCCAAGATGGAATGAGAAAATATAATGGGCTCATTTTTACCTTCCAATTCCATCACTGTGTACTTCATGTGTGCTTTTATATTAACTCGGATTTGATTTTCTTTTCCTTTATAAGGAAACCACAGATGATACCAATCAGTAGAGAAATAACGTTGAAGTTTGGCTAACCAATCACTACTCAAGAGAAAACCATAAATTTATGGGATGTCTACAACAACTATGTCTATAGTTTGATGAAACCTTGGATCAGAAGACAGTTTGATTAACACATCCCATAGTTCTCCTTTCACTTTAACATATGTTCTATCTAACTGGATAATCCTAGTTTTTATTTTATTTTTGGAACAACATTTATTTTTTGGCAAACTGAAAAAGGCATGATGTCGGAAGCAACGCCAAAATCTGCTAAACAATTATGTACGTTGGAATTAAAAATTTTGTACGTAAGAAGAAAACGAAGTACCTAATATTTTGAAAAAGCGCCTATGCTTGTTTTGTTTATAGCTGATGTTACTTCTACCTTGTGGATTTCTAGTGTATCATTTTTAGAGGCTAAGTTTTCAACAACAACGATAGTTTTTGTTTCAGCCTCATGGGATTTGAAAGCATCATGTAGAAGTTAACGTTGTTGTGGGAGAGAGAAAATATAAAAAATGGAAATATTATCTTTGATCTTACTCATGTCTTTGATTACATTATAATCTAGGGAGTGATAATTTTAATCATTCTTGGCTTGCCCATATTTCCCTTGAATCACTTTTTCATTATTTCCAATAGTGCTATACGTGCTTGGTTTATCTTTCTTTTCTACAATAGTTTTGCCAATTTTATTAGTAGTTTTTTCTAGAACTGTGTTTATTTTTTTGGGAGAATAGAGGGAGGTGTTATTTTTCTAAGGGGAATGTTTTCTTCTATGGAGGAAGGGGTGTCAGATGGTGGAACTTTTCTTCCCAATTTATAGCCTTTCGGGGTAGCATCTTTTACAACTTGTGTATCTCTGGTAAGGATTTCTTCAATTTCTTAATCATCAGATTCTACACACCAGTCCCAGAAGGGCATAGCTTATTCCGAGGGTGCTTCTTTAGTAGTATCAGAACGATCTTGTGCATGACTTTCATCTTCTAAACTCTATTGATATAGAAACTAATTTATTACCAGGGTCATAGAGTTGAACCACTGAGGACACGTTCGTACAAACTGATTTTTTTTATGATAAGAGAAAAAAATATCGTTACTAAAACTATCTGTATTGAATCCATGTGTGGTGGTTGTGGTGTTTTTGGTGGGTTTTCTGGTCTCTTAAAGAATGGGAATAAATTTCATGGCTTATATGATCCTTTGTTGACATTCTTCTTGAGTTCCACCACTTCACTCGATAATTTCTTAACCATTTTAACCACATTATCAATATCCTTGGATTCCTTGTTGGGTGGCTTAGTTAATAGTAGTGGCTTCTTCCTAGCCAATTCAGTTTCCTCATAACATGGATGTCAGTCATATGCCGATAACTCTCTTTCCATAGTATCAACTTCATCAAAGTTTAATGCTAATGTGTTTTTGTTAGATAGTTTTACAAACATCCCAATGGAGGGGGTTAAGGCATCTGTATAATATTCAAAGGATAAATATTGAGTGGGAGCTACCTCGCGGGGAAACTTAACAATACATTTAGAAATATCTGATTAAAATCTTTTACTCTTTCTCTTTTTTCGATTATAATTGCTCGTAGTTCATTATGTAGTGATGCAGTTGTTTTCCTTTCTCCAAAATTCCTCATAACGAGCCTTTTGAAAACATCGAAGTATGTAATAGATTCAGCGAGTAGGATGAAATACCAAGTAGAGGATTTCCCAAAAAAATTATAAGGAAATAACCTACATACTATGTCATTGTGTTGAACCCATAGAATATGTATAACCAAAAATAAATCATTTATATGATTTTCCAGGGACCCGAGTTTGTCTGGGTCAAATTTCGGTAAGAGTCTATCAAATTTCCTTAGAATTCCTTAGGATATCCATCTTGGTATGACCTCTCTATTAATCCTATTTTCTCCCATTATTTGTTCTATGGTGATTTTTGATTGTTCACCTTCAAATTCTTCTTCTTCAGGTTCTATGAAGAAATGTGCAGCTCTACTTAAGGGTACTTGGACCTCTTGTAAAGAAATTTCAATAAGATCGTCTATAGATTTGATGTAAAAATAAGGATCTATGTTGGGACGTTCTACATGGGTTTATTTTCTCCTAGGGGTTTTAGAAGTTGTAGGTAATTTTCCAAGCAATTTCATGTAAGAACGAGTAATTCTATGAGTTTCGTGAAGTTCTTCTTGAGGTATGAAAAACTAGGTTTCATAATGTATTTCAGGACTCTCATAAGCACTTCTAAAATTATCCTTCAAGTCTCCATAAATAACTTCTTGTTCATACTCGATTCGGGGAAACGAGGTAGGTTGTGAATTGAGATTACTCATTGAAGACTGATTTCAATTATTATTTAATTCATGTATGTAAGCAATAAAAGATGGCCCTCCTTCTAGCGCCAATTTTGTTGAGGGGTCCAAATTCTCCCGACAACAGTAAGGGGTATTCCCCAATATACATTACCAATTAGACTACACATTGTTTGGATTAGGAGTCCCATCTGGAATTTGGCTCAACTATCATTTATTGTTGTCTTTTGGTTTTCTTACTCGTCACAGTGTAGCATATCGATGAGGTGGGTGGATGCAATTCAAAGATGTAGATGAAGAATATGTATGTAAAAACAAATAATCTACCACTAATCTATACTAGCTAGGAGTGTGATAAAGTAACCAATGAGTTATAATGCAACCAAAACTTTGCAAATACTTTAATAAAATTAGTTGTATAAAAAGAGAAAGATTGGAAGAAATATAATATATATGTATATAATCATATTAGTCTAGATCATACCAACATATACTGTAATAAATCACAAAAATCAAGGCATGGAAATATTCAAAGAAACTCCAATAACTACAAAATGATTAAGATTGCATAAGAATTAGTCTACAACAAACAAAGAATTCTTACAATCCATATAAACAACAAATATCTTCACTTGAAGTAGTTCAAATCTTTGATCAGTTTCTACACAGAATTTCTTCTATAACATGTTGGCCTTGAGGGATTCTCAATATTCATTAATACTGTATAAGTTCTTGAAACCGTTCTTGGGTCTATACAATGCTTGAAACCCCCAAACAAAAGTCCTTCTTAAGGGAGACTCTAGTCTATTTTATACAAATAATAGTAGCTCCTATTTGTATTTTCACCTTCTTCTTGAAGAGGTAGTTACAAAAACTATTCACATTCCCTTATGAAAAGTGGAAAAAAGGACTAAAATTGAGGTAGTTAGGAAAACGATGAAAGGGAAAACAATGAGTTTTCCTTTTCCTATGAACGTTTTCTTCGGATATAAGTTGTCCAAACTCTCAACTAGTTATACAGTGACTCAATCCTCCCGTAAGATAGTTGCTTCAACATTGCTTCGATCATGGAAATTCTATCATTCAAGGAACTCATATCTTTCTCCAATATTTTCATGTAAGCTTGTATCATAGTATGGAGCTTCATTGACTGTAGTAAATATTGATCAATAAGATCGGTTGAGACCAAATTCGATGTTTCAACTATTTTCCTCCTCCTACTTGTACTTTCCTGAATGACATTCACTAATTATTCCTTGACCAAATTCTTCCCAAGTTCATCTAACCTTGGGAGCTGACCATGCCTTATCAACTCTTGAACAACTTTGTGAGTTCGTGAACATATCTCCATTGCTTTATTTACTTCTTTGTCTTCTCGTTTCCCTACCTGTTGGAAATGGTATAGCACATACAAATTTGTTTTCCTTGTTGATTTTGATGGTCTATACAACTCTAGAGGTGAAACAGAATAATCTTGTATCCAAGTATCAATGTTTGTTATAACTTCCCATATAGTGTTGTATTTCATCAATTGCATTTGTATCTGGTCATTTTGTTCAATAACTATTGTATCCATGTTTTGGAAGATATGTAGGTTGGAATACATATAGATGATGATGCCTTCCATCTCATTTCTCACTTTTTTTGTGTTGGCTTTAAAATTGAGAAGACTTATTTCATCTATCTTAACTTGTTGGAGCCTCTCTTCTAATAATTTCATCCTCATTTCCTTTTCCTCATTCTATTGGCACAAACATTGTATGCTATACATAGTTGCATCCATGAATGCAAATATTTCCCTAGTTGTTTCCACAGGGTCTTCCCTAACATCTCCTATGATGGGAACTTGGGTTACTACTGATAAAGGAGCTCTTTCTGCTACTGGAACTTTTTTAAACCTTTCTTGTACAATCTGACTAGTTTTTATATCGTATGTAAAACTGTGGAGGTTCAATATTTCAGTTGACCAAAAAGGTTCCCAAGGCCCGATACCCAAACCACCACCTATTTTTTCTGTTCCTACACCTATGGTCGATGTTCCAGGGACATCTAATTCCATCAGGTGTGTGTCACCTTCTCTATCGTCTACATCATTCTTCTTCCTTTCTTCTTTATAAACTTTATCTACTGCTTTCTTTTCTACTAATTCTGTCACTACTCTTTCTGCTTCAGCTAACTCTTATATTTCGGCAATTGCTTTCTCTTCAACTTCCCTCTTCTTCAACTTCCAATTGCTTTTATTTTTCTCTTGCTTCATTTTCTGCCCTTGCCTTTTCTTTTTTATCCTCTAACTTCTATTTATTTTTAGCATCATTTCTCTTCTTCAACACTTTCTCTTTGTCTCTCCTTTTTTAATCAGTTGGTGCTTCTTCATCCCCTTTTGTGGAACCTGAATGAGTCGAGAGGGATATGGGGGAATATCTCTCAGCTTCATCTCTCTCTATATATATTTTGGCCACTTCTCTTGTAGCTTTTTTATCCGCGATCCTACATTTTGGTTGACCCCTCCTATTGAAAATAACCTCATCATAAGTTCCGTAATTTTGATGTACTCCTTCCTCTTACTAGAAATCAGTGGTGTATTCATAAGGGAGTCTCATGGTATGAAGATTCTCTTTCACAATGTTCTTTGGGTCATGTCTCCTGTATCTTTCCTCTCCAAAATGGTAGGAGAGAAATATGTCTACTTTTGTCTGGGCTTGTTTGGTGTTTTCAAAGAAGTAGTTCCTAATGTAAAGAGGTAACGGAGGCCAAATAAATTTCTTCTATCTCTATAACATTCCTCCAACCCCATGTATGATGGTTTGATATGCTACTTCCTGGAGAAAAAGTTTTTCGGGGATGAACCTTGGAAGTAGATAAGGTGGTTTCATTGCACCGTATATCCTAATATATGTACCATGTTCCATTAGATACCAATCCCCAATAATCCTTATCACTTCTATGACCTTGTCAGTCATACAAGGTGGTGAGGTGAAAAAACTAAACTCATACAATGGGGCAAGGAAGTGTTAACACATAATTTGATAATATGTTCGATATTTTTTATCCCGGAGCACCTTGTGGTAAATATGGATAGAGGCATCAATGGATAACCAACTCCATCCCATGTTCAGGTATTTGTGAGCGATGCACATTATGTCTAAAAGGTATGAATACATATGGAAGATGGGGAAGCTACCTAGTTGTTCTTGTGTAACAACTAAAATTGCATCTTTAAGATTATGAGACAATATGTCTTCCTAGTTAAATGAGGCCCCTAGATCTGCATAGAAATAAAGTAATGGAATATATGAAAAAGGAAAGTGTGTTGCATATGGTTCCCCATACAACCTGCAAATAATGGATACCAGATATTGGTAGGGTATTCTTAGATTGGTTGTGGGATATTGACTCTTGGGCTGATATTTGAACTTCTTGTCTTCTTTATACGAAGTGGGGAACAAATCCTTTGATTTGCGCTCCAACTCTCTAAGGATCTGACCATATAGCCTTTTGTTTTTGGCCTCAAGATGATAACACTTGGTTAAATCATTAGTCCTAAATGAATCTATAGGATATTTTCTTGCATTAAATATATACCTACTATCTACGTCTATGTTCTTTAAAATCCAAGAGATGGCATCTGCACAAGGGAAGACTGTTGGATGTGTCACCACTCTGAAAATTCCTGATTTTTTGATGTTCATAAATGACGGGAGTTCACCTAGGTCCTCTACTTATGTAGAGAAGTTTGATTTATTGATCATGTCCCCCCCATTTCAAATTCTCTCCTTCCTTGTCCATAAGTCATGATGTATCGTAGTATATGGTCCTAATACTTTTCGTATCTATTGTCTTTTGGGAGTTTCCAGATGGTTCAATCCCTACTAGCTTCATTATTTTTTTATTTCATGGTGACATGTATGAATTTGTAGACAATATAAATTTGGCGTTATCTTATTTAAAAATATTTTAAATGATTAAAGCAATCATAAGAATTGATAAAAACTTGGGCATTAACTTGAAAAATAAAATTGGAGAAAAATATAACAATTCTTTAAATGCGTATTGGAGGAGTTACTAGTAACTCCTTCGAGCATATCGAAGGAGTTAATAGAAAATACTTCGAGAAAGTTGGAAGAATTGTTAATAATTTCTCTGAAGAGAATTCAAAAGAGTTTTTTCCAACCTTGGGGTGCTTGGAGGTCTTACAAAGAATTCCTCCGAGCGTATTGGAGGAGTTAATATTAACTCCTTCGATACGATCGAAGGATTTCCTTCTAGTTACTCTGAAAGTGTTCAAGGGATTAAATACTAACTCCTCTGAGCATATCGGAGAAGTTAGTAGTAACTTCTCCAATATGCTCGAAGAGTTACTAAACAATTTTTTGGACTTAGTTTCTTTTGTGAAATCAAAGAATAGTGAGGAAAAATTTGGCCATCCTAGAGGAACGAGAGAGACATTCAGGCTTTGCTTAGTCCCAGACTCTACACCCTAGATGAATTTGGAAGGGGGGGTAACATTTTTTAAAATGTGAGAAGGGCCTGAAATGTAAATGTGTTGAAACTGTACAAAATATATGTAGCTAGCAAATGACATACATAGTTTGCAAAGAAAATATGAGAAAAGTGAAACAAGGGAGAAAGAATGGAAGAATTCTCATTAACCAAATGAATGAATGATAATTTACACATGATGCACTCTGTATAACTCAAATAATGTACACTGGAGGATAATCCAATGCACCATAGTGGTGGTATAGAGTGATATGGACACACACCAATAGTTACAGGAGTAAACTGCCACCTAGTCTAGTCTCTCATCCAGTTACGGGAGTGAACTACCACCTAGTATGAGTTAACTAGTCTCTCAGTATTCAGTTAATTGACTGAAATAGAGTGAAGTGAGGAGGATATCAAGGAATCATGATTAATTTTCTAGTATGGTGATGATCCCAAGGACAATGTGCATTATCTGGTGATGATCCCAATGTGGTATCTAGACTCCACACAACTAATCAAACTAAAGTGTGAACTGAAGAGAATATTATCCTAGAGGAATATTATCCCTAAACTATAGGATACATAATAATGACTAATAAACATAGGTAAAACCTTAGGAAAAATAAATCCTAGGTGTGCATGAAGTATCTGCAACACCCCGCCTGAACATCACTATGCTGAAAATAAAGAATGGTTCCTGGAAACGAGACCATGTTAGGTACCCAAATAAAAAATCTACACTAAAATAAATGAGGAAAGAGAGAAAACCTCATGGGAAACCCCCTACCCCCTCAAAGTAAAGTGTATGTAAAAATAAGAACTGTCAGTTTCTAGGATACTGTGTCCTTCACTCCAAGACGATTGCGTAGAGAATGGAACTTTTGCTTAGTGAAGGTCTCGGTGAAGATGTTTGCATTATGTTCTGTTGAAGGACATAATAGAACATAACATAATGTAGGTCAATGGTACTCTCATGTACTAAGTCCTGGATGTAGTGCATCTAGATATCGATGTTCTTCATCTATTTCCTCTGAACTGGATCTCTACAGAACTTCAGAGTGCTTTGGTTGTCACACAAGCTGATGCATGTGCCTTTGGGACTTTGATTTTTCCCATGTTGATAAGCCTATTTTTCTATTGTGTCAGAGATTCAATACAGACCTAAAGAGAGGGAATCTTCCAGGTGGCTCCAGAGGTGAGCCTAAATGAATGAAATGTGGATAGAAACACTAATAATTTCAGAACAAATTTGGAGAGAATGGTGAGAACCATTTGTTTCTCCTCCTTATATCTATCAACCCCGCAAGCCTTGAGTTGTGACAACAAATACTTATATTTGGTAAAGAAATATTGGAGATTGTCGAAGGTTTTTGGATCCAATGTGAGAAATTCTACCTTGATCATGTGTCCCCTCATCTCATATTTTTTTCCAAAAATACCTTCGATGGTGTTCCAGGCTTCATTGTGGTTTTTACAGGAGGATATGTGAAAGACGAGTTTAGGAGAAATGAGACTCCAAATAGTTCCAAATGATTCATCCATTCAATTCAAATACTTGGATTTTTCTATGGATGATGTGGGTTCGGTACTTGTATAATCCTCTTCCTCGAAGATACACTATTATATTCTCCATCCATGTAAATAAATTCTATGGTGTAAGAATGAATTATTTTGGAAATTCCATTTTTCTATTGTCTTCAATCTTTGGTACCTGCAAAAAGAATCCGGTGTGTCTTTTTCCTAGAAATTCGTTGGATCTAATACCATGTAAATGTGTTGAAATTGCACATAAACTATCTAGCTATAAAATGAAATACACAATTTGTAGAGAAAATATGAGAAAAGAGAAACATGAGAAAAACAATGGAAGAATTCTTATTAACCAAATGAATGAATGATAATGTACACATGATATACTCTGTATAACTCAACTAATGCGCATTGGAGGAGAATAAAATGCACCATAGTGGTGGTCTAGAGTGATATGGACACACAACATCAGTTATGGGAGTAAACTACCACCTAGTCTAGTCTCTCAAGCAGTTACAGTAGTTAATTTCCACCTAGTCTGAGTTATCTAGTCTCTCGATATTCAGTTAATTGAATGAAATAGAGTGAAGTGAGGAGGAGATCATGTAATCATTAGTAATTCACTATTCTGTTGATGATCCCAAGGACAATGTGCATTAGTTGGTGATGATACCAATGTTCCATGGTGATGATCTCAATGTGGCATGTAGACTCCACTCAACTTATCAAACTAAAGTGTGAACAAAAGAGAATATTCTCCTAGAGGAATATTCTCCCTAAAATATAGGAGACTGAATAATGACTAATAAACATAGGGAAAACCTTAGGAAAAATAAATCCTAGGTGTGTTTGAAGCATCTCCAACATGGGAAAGGGTCAATTGAAGTTTCTGTCATTTTCCTATTCTGTAACCATGAGTGGGTAAGGTTTTTGATAGATGTATAGGGCATGGTATCTGATAGTAACATTTCTTGTTCTGGGCACAAGAATATTCAGGTCTGCAAGTTGCACGAGAAGCACCCGAGCACAGCATAGAAAAATCTCATTTTAAGTTTCCAAGCAAGTAAGAGGGTGAGATTATATTGTCGATGGTCCAGATTCATCCATAAAAGAAGATCATTGGACGGAAAGAAATTGCGGATTAGCGGAGTTGCGCTGAGATTAGCGTGACAGATAGCATCGGTATTATGCAGGAAAGGATAGTAGCCGTCCATCCAAAGGACACGTGGCGTGAGATCTAGTCACGTCGACTTTTCGGTAGTCGGGAGTTTGAAGTGTGAGGGTTCTATGTCGTTCTACATCTCGAAACCATGAACCCCAAAGCACCGAGAGCATCCAGAGCCCGAGGCCCACAACATCGTCAAGTAGGTTCAGGACCGTCAGATATGAGAGGGACGCGTGGCATCGAATTTAGCCATCTTGACGTTTCGCTCATCGCTACTGTGATAAGCAAGGATCAACTCCTTCCTATTCACGAATGTCAAAAGCGCCTTTGAGAATAAACACAGGGTCACAACCCGTGGTCACTTGGGAAATAATAAGAGTTGTGCAAGAGGGGCCAAAGGCATCGAGTTTGGTCACAGAAGGAATCATCGCGATCTCCAGGTGCCATCTGATTCGACCTCAATCCTGGTTTTCGCTTGAAGTAAATGAAGGTGAGAAGGGGTGGTTGAAACCTCTCCTCATTCATTAAGTGTAAGGTATAGAGGGTCTGGAAAGCTGTCTTCCCGAGAGGGTCCTATGTATCAATTTTTTCCAAAGAAGCCATGCCGAGTCCTCGACTAGCCAGAAAGGTTTGCACAAGCTAACTCGGCACTTAATGGCTTAACTACTCCCCTTGCAGGAGCCATGCGCAGTTAAGGAGGCGTATGACGAAGGATATCCATCTGAATTTGAATGAAGGGACACCAAGCCTTAGATGACTAAGCACACCTCTGTTAGGAAAAAATTTCTGAGTATATAGACTCAGTTTTTGTATTTTGTAATCATCGATGGTTGAGCAAGGCTCCTAATTGTAAAACTTTAGTGAAACACTATTATTTCTGGTTATGCGTGGACTTTTGAGACTTCTTGCCTTATGAATGTCAGTTTCTTTCACGTCTTTGTTTACACTGTGTTAGAGCAGCTCAAAATTGGAGGATCCAGTCGAGTTGTAACTGTTATAGGATGATGTAGGTTGGATCACTATAACAGTTGCATTGTTTCTAATCGGTCTCTGTGATTTTCTTAACGTTGAACGACTTGGAATTGGAGGATCCAGTCGAGTCCCCCTTTCAGTTTCTCGAAGCCCTGAACCAAGAGGATCTTTCATTGAGATTTTTTCTTCTACAAAATGTTGAAAGCTCTGTTGCCTGAGGTAGTTTGTTCACCCCTCTCACCAAGTCTTCAACCTGCTCATCTTTAAATCAACCCACTGACTGAAGTTAGATCAAGACCTCCTTTGTTCCTTACATACCAGACCTAGTACCTGAGTTAGAGTGATATCTTCCCGAGTCTCGACCCATTTGATCACCCATTACAAACTATCATGACATAAAACTGATGGGCATTGGGCTCTGCTCCTGCAAGCAATCCAGGAGTGACTTCTGATGCTAACATTTCTGGCACTGTTGCCGGGGACGAAGTTGAAAATTTTCCCCGGGATTGAATGAAATTGAGCCTCTGATTCTGAAGGTGCATTGGATATCAGAGCCTTTGAAGATTGCTACTATGCACCTGGCGAATCCATTGTGATGACTCCATTATGGTGAACCTGCCGTGTTAATTGTGGCTTTCAAAGGTAGACACAAGCGGTCCCATCCACAACTGCCTCTAGCTACACCTGAAACTGATCCAGAGGTGGTTCTTAGAAAAGGAAAGGCCTCTGAAGGAGAAGCTTCCACCGTCGAACCAGGTAATCCGCCATCTCCTTCTGTAGGAACTCCATTTTCTGCCCCTCAGTTTCTTAGCCGACCTCTTTCAGAGGTTTCCCGTTCCCTGAATTTTGGGAGTGTTCGTGCTGAGTTTTCCCCTCCTAGTCTGGGGTTGGAGGGAGAAATCCTTGTCACTCCCCTATCCTCTAAAGTTGTGCTTTGTCGTAGACCTAGGACCGCAAAAGATTTCCCCACTCCTATCTTTGTCGCTCCTCCTCTTGTTATTGTTGCCACTCCTGGACAAAGAGGAGCATCTATTGATTTGAGCCCATTAGCCTTCTCTTTAAATCCCCTTTTGTTTCCCATTCCACTTCGAGACTCATTCCCAGTAGCCCCTTCACGAACTCCTTCTCCTCCAAGTTCTCCTCCACCTAATATTCCTATGGCTGGTGCTAATCCCCCTCTAAATAGAATGGACGCCATAGTCACTGCCAGATATGCTCCCTTAATCCTGCCCCATCCTATGAATCCTCTCCCTGCTGGAGATTACTTGAAGTATATGCTCAAGTTCACCGGGGAAGGGGACATAACTATGGAAGAGCACTTGGATGCTTTCTACAGTTATGCATACAACCTGAACATTGAAAATGAAGATTTCTGGATGAGAGTCTTCGTCCAGAGCCTGGATGGTGAGGTGAGGAAGTGGTTTAGAGGATTGGACCCCAGATCTATTGCTGGGATTGAAGCTCTAGATGGCGCTTTCCTGAGGCAGTGGGGAGATAGGAATGATTTAATGTATTACATGACAGAGTTCAGGTCTTTGAAAAATATGGAAGGAGAGTCTGTCTTTGACTTCTCCAAAAGATTCAATAAGATGTATAATAAAATTCCTGCCGAAATAAAAACCTCAGAAGCCTCGACCAAGATTTCTTATGCTAGTGCGTTTGGCCCCAATTTCTGTCTTTTATTGAGAGAAAGAAGAGCCACCTCCTTAGCTCAAATGCAAGATGCGGCCATAGAAGTGGAATCCAATGTATTAGCAGCTGATAGACTGAGGAACAAGTCCAACGTAGATAGAAGAAAGGGGAGATCGGAAACCTCAACTTCTGGCCCATCGTTGCCCCACCCTCAAGTGGATGAACTAACCAAGATGGTGAAGTCTTTGTCTGCAGAGATGGAGACAATGAAGGTGGAGGGAAGGAAAGCATACAAGGGTCCTCAAAACGCCGAAAACAAAGGAGGTTTCAGGAGGACAAATAATATTACTTCCCCGACTCTGCAAAGAGAGAGGGGAAGAGACAGAGAAGACCAGACAATTTAGACCCCTTTTCAAAAGAATTTTGTGGCCGAGGGGGAAGAAGGGGAAACAGATGAGCTTGATCCTAAAATCCATTATTGCGGGGACACTCCTCCTTTTCCTCATCTCACTCAATCAGCATACGAGGAGTCTCTCATGGATAGTCAGCTAAATGCATTGAGCAAGGGAGACAAGGCTAGTGGCAGCCAAGGCAGCTATGATCTGAGGTCTAAGAAAAAGATAGCAGCACTTGATGTTCCTGAGCAGTTCACTAGAAAAGAGAAACCTACTAGTGAAGTAGCGGACAGTCACAGAGGTTAGAAGCCCAAACCCCTCTCTCCCATAGTCTAGAGTCATGTTCACGAAATAAGAGAAATTTCGAAGCTTACATCTTCTTTTAATTTCGAGCATGAAATTCAAAAGATCAGAATCCATGTGCCCCTAACCAAATTGATTAAACATGAAGGGTTCAAGAGACGCTTCTCTGATATTTTACAGTCTGAGGTCTCATGCCTTCCCACAGACTCCATCAATTTGCAAGATCAAAAGCCTGCAGTTATTCTAGGTCCTATGGTAGAAGACAGGAATGACTCATCCCCTCCCTTCTACACTTCCTTGAACATACATGACAAGGTACTACACAACTGCTTGATGGATTTGGGGGATTCTCACAACCTCATGCCCAAAACTATCATGGAAGAGTTAAGTCTAGAAGTCACCTGAGCCTATCATGACCTCTATTCCTTTGACTCCAGAAAAGTTCAATGTCTAGGAGTTATCAAACTCCTGGTCGTGACCTTGTTTTAGTTGCCCATGAAAAGTGTGGTCATGGATGTTGTAGTGGCTTATGTCCCTCCCAAGTTCGGTATGTTGTTATCAAGATCTTAGATAAAAAGACTGGGGTGAACTTTGCATATGGACCTCACATATGCTACTATCCCAGTCTTTGGAGGAGAACATAGGAGTCTATACAGGGAAGCCCAACTAGCCTATATAATCATTGATGAGGCCAACCCTACCAACCCTACCAACCATCCCATTTAGGTTCCAGTGTACTACAACTCACTAATGCTCCCGAGCCTCCTCTAAAACTTAGAAAGCTACCCACCACTTCCCTTAAATTTCCTCCCTCCATCACCCCTGTCTGGAAAATGTTCTTTGATGGAGCCTTTTCCAGGGAAGGCACTGGAGCGGGGGTGTTTTTTGTGTCACCTACTTAGGAAACCATGTCTCTGTCATAGAAACTAGAATTTGAAGCTACCAACAATGTGGCAGAGTATGAAGCTCTTATCCTAGGATTAAGAGCTGCAAGGGAAATGGGAATTCAAGAAGTAGCAGTGTTCAGAGATGCAGAGTTGGTGGTCCAACAAATCAGAAATGCTTATCAAGCTAAGAATACTCGACTCAAAAGCTAGATAAATGAGGTATGGGACTTAATTGACAGTTTCTTCTCAGAATTCAATATTTCTTTCATCCCAAGAGAGAAGAACACAGTGGCAGATTCCTTGGCTACATCAGCAAGTAATTTCAAAGTGCCCTTGCCGCCCAAATTCAGATATGATGTAGAGGTAAAATACAGGCCCTCCATACCTGACAACGTCAAACATTGGAAGGTATTCAAGGATGATCTTGAGATCAAGATATTCTTGGAGACTGTCGAAGAATTTTCAGAGATGCATATCGACCAAGACTCTGTCTCTAAAGAAGAGCTTGATGGGGGTAAGTTTCTGAGTAAAATAGCAGAGCGTAACATTGTGCAGCTCCCCAACAACCATATTCCAAGGGGACTGGTTCCTTTGGAAAGGATTTTTGATAGAAATGGCGTGTCATTAAAAGAGGAAATATCAGAGGATGATGCTGGTACTATTCAGTGCAACATTGGCACTGAGAGCGAACCTAAGTTTGTCAAATTGTCAAGAAGTTTGACAAAGGAGCAGAGGTCCGAATACGTTGGACTTTTGAGGGAATTTGCTGATGTGTTTGCCTGGACCTATGAAGATCTCAAAACATATAACACTCTGTCATTGAGCATAAAATCCCGTTGAAAAGGGAGGCAAAGCCATTTAGGAAGAATCTAAGACAGATCAATCCCATGATGCTACCTATTATGGAGAGGGAAGTGAAGAAGTTGCTGCAGGCCTAGATCATCATACCACTGAGATATTCAGAGTGGGTGGCCAACTTGGTACCAGTAAGGAAAAAGAATGGAGAAATCAGACTCTGTGTAGACTTCAGAAACCTGAACAGGAGCTCACGAAAGGATAACTACCCCTTACGAAAGATGGAACATATACTGTAGAGGGTAACAATAGCATCTAGGATGTCCATGATCGATGGTTTCTCCGGCTACAATCAAGTCTCTGTTCCACCTGAGGATAGGGAAAAGACGACATTTACCACTCCATGGGGCACATTCATGTATGCTAAGATGCCTTTTGGATTGATGAATGCAGGGGCAACGTTTCAACATACCATGGACATAGATTTCATTGGGGAAAAGGATAAATGTGTGGTCGTCTATCTGGATGACATCACAATATTTTCAAAATCTGATAAAGAACACTGTTGTCATCTCAGGAAGGTTTTCCTGAAATGCAGGAGTTTTGGCATTTCATTAAATCCCAAGAAATCTTTGTTCACCATGCAGGAGGGAAAGTTACTAGGCCACATAGTATCAGTGGAATCGATCCTAGCAGAGTTGAGGCAATACAAGCCTTATCAATCCTGAGGTCCAGGAAAGAGGTCCAATCTTTCCTTGGTAACATTAATTTTCTGAGGAGGTTTGTTCCTAACTTTGCTGAGGAGGTAAAACTTATAACAACCATGTTAAGAAAAGAGAATGAGGTGAGGTGGACTTTTGAATCGCGAAATTCTTTTGAGAAAATAAAGAAGGCCCTAATTGAAGCCCCTATGCTTATCAGTCCCGATTACTCAAAGGATTTCCTTATTTTCTCCTTTGCCTCACCTGACACGGTGGCCGATGTTTTATTACAGACAAACAAGGTTGTGCTAGAACAACCTATTGCCTATTTTAGCCGAGCATTGAGGGATGTCGAAGTTAGGTATGACACTATGGAGAAGCAGGCCTATGCCCTAGTGAAGGCTCTCAAGGCATTTAGAATCTATGTCCTGCAATAAAACATCATCGCTTATGTCCCCTCAGTTGTTGTTAAAGACATTCTTATTCAGCCTGACATAGACAGGAGGAGGAGTAAGTGGATAGCCAAGATTATGGAATTTGACCTGGAAATAAAGCCTACCAAATTGATCAAAGGTCAAGGTTTAGCCAAGTTGTTGGCTGAAGCCAATTGCCAAGCTTTGGGGGTAAGTTTCAACAACAAATGCTCAGGAATTCAGCAGGGTCGGTTGTTTGAAATAAACCCTCAAAGGGAGCCCCCATTGGCTCGATGTCCCTGGTATAAGGATGTCATATATTTTCTGCAAGAGTTGCGACCTCCAGACGGCCTGCAAAGAAACAAGGAAAAATATCTGACGCTCAAAGCAGTCAGATATTGCCTTATCGATCAAGTTCTATATTGGAAAGACCCCCTGGGGTTTCTTTTGACATGTGTAGATCCGCAAGAGGCTGAAAGGATCATGGTTGAATTTCACGACAACCTATGTGGAGGGCATCATTTATGGAAAACCACAGCCTACAAAATCCTCAGGGATGGATACTACTGGCCCACCGTATTCATTGACATCTACAGAAGGGTCAGAGCTTGCACCAAATGTCAAAGATTTGCAGGAAAACAACAACTCAAGTCTTTGTCGTTAAATCCTGTGGTTGTTTCAGTACCTTTCCAGCAATGGGGCCTATATTTCATTGGAGAAATTCACCCCACTTCCAGTGGGCAACACAAATGGATCCTGACTGCTACCGATTTCTTTACCAAGTGGATTGAAGCTATCCCCACCAGGAGTGATTCCCACAAGGTAATCATTGGATTCCTAGAAGTCCTCATCACAAGATTCGACTGCCCAAGTAAGATTGTCATTGATAACGTAGCCTCTTTCAGGGCTGAGCCATTAGTCAAGTTCTGTTATAAATTCGGGATCAAACTGATTCACTCCACCCCATACTATTTCCAGGGTAATGGTTTAGTGGAGTCCTCCAACAAAAGCCTAATAAGGATCATCAAAAGATTGTTGGAAGACAACAAGAAGGCCTGGCATTCAATATTGAAATTTTCTCTATGGGTTGATCGAGTGGCCACGAAGAGATTTATAGGCGTCTCTCCTTTCCAATTAGTCTATGGAGCAAAGGCTATTTTCCCTTCTCATTTAGCCATTCTAGTAGCGAAATTCCTCTAGGATCATCAAGAAGAGCCTGATGACATGATCAGAGGAATTCATCAACTAGTAGAGGTCCAGCAGGCCAGAGAGCAGGTAATGGGCAGAATTCAGGACCATCAGCAAAGGATCAAGCAGGTTTTTGATCAGAAGGCCAAAAAAGAAGAGTTTCAGATAGGAGACATGGTACTGAAATGGGATGCTCCTAAACAAGATAAAGGAAATCACGGAAAATTCGAAGCCTTGTGGATCGGGCCTTTTAAAGTATCTGAAGTATTCTTGAATAACACCTATAGGGTACGAGATTTGAAGGATCAAGAAGTTTTCAATGGCCCTGTGAATGGGCATTTCCTAAAAAGATTTTTCTCTTGAGCTGCACATGGCTCTTTCATGGTTGTAAATATTGTTTTTCTTCCTGCCTTTAAGTTTTAAATAAATGACCCCATAGCCCAAAAACAAGGCACTGGAGCTGCAAAATGAGTCCTTAGAGAATCACAGGGACAACTCTATCCCCCATGGATCCTAATGTTAGTAACATTTCTTGTCCTGGGCACAATAATATTCAGGTCTGCAAGTTGCACAAGAAGCGCCCGAGCTCAGCATGGAAAAATCTCGTTTTAAGCTTCCAAGCAAGTAAGCGGGCGAGATTATATTGTCGACGGTCTGGATTCATCCATAAAATCATATCGACAGCTAACGAGAAATCACAGATTAGCGGAGTTGCGCTGAGATTAGCGCGACGGATAGCGTCCGTATTGCATGCAGGAAAGGATAGCATCCATCCATCCAAAGGACATGTGGCGTGAGATCTAGTCACATCGGCTTTTCGGCAGTCAGGATTTCGAAGGGTGAGTGTTCTATGTCGTTCTATATCTTGAAACCCTGAACCCCAAAGCGTCGAGAGAATCCAGAACCCGGGGCCCACAACATCGTAGAGTAGGTTTAGGACTGTCAGATATGAGAGGGATGTGTGGCATCTAATTAATCCATCTCGGTGTTTCGCTCATCGCTATTGTGATAAGCAACGATAAACTCCTTCCTATTCATGAACGCCGAAAGTGCCTTTAAGAATAAACACAGGGTCACAGCCCTTGGTCACTTGGGAAATAATAAGAGCTGTGCAAGAGGGGCCAAAGGCGTCAAGTTTGGTCACGGAAGGAATCATCGCGATTTCCAGGTGCCATCTGATTCGACCTCAATCCTAGTTTTCACTTGAAGTAAATGAAGGTGAGAAGGGGTGGTTGAAACCTCTCCTCATTCATTAAGTGTAAGGTATGGAGGGTCTGGCAAGTTGTCTACCTGAGAGGGTCCTGTGTATCGATTTTTTCCAAATAAGCCATGCCAAGTCCTCGACTAGCCAGAAAGATCTCCACATGCTAACTCGACACTTAATGGCTCAGCTACTCCCCTTGCAGGAGCCATGCACAGTTAAGGAGGCGTCTGATGAAGGATATCCATCTGAATTTGACTGAAGGGACACCAAGCCTTGGATGACTAAGCATGCCTCTGCTAGGTGAATTTTTCTGAGTATATAGACTCAGTTTTTGTATTTTGTAATCATTGATGGTTGAGCAAGGTTCCCGATAGTAAAACTTTGGTGAAGCACTATTATTTCTGGTTATGTGTGGAATTTTTAGACTTCTTTCCTTATGAATGTCAGTTTCTTTCACATCTTTGTTTACATTGTGTTAGAGCAGCTCAGAATTGGAGGATCTAGTCGAGTTGTAACTTTTATAGGATGATGTAGGTTGGATCACTGTAACAGTTGCATTATTTCTAATCGGTCTCTGTGATTTTCTTAACGCTGAATGACTTGGAATTGGAGGATCTAGTTAAGTGCCCCTTTCAGTTTCTCGAAGCCCTAAACAAAGAGGATCTTGCATTCAAATTTTTTCTTCTACAAACTGCTAAAAGGTCTGTTGCCTGAGGTATTTTGTTCACACCTCTCACCAAGTCTTCAACCTGCTCATCTTTAAATCAACCCACTGACTGAAGTTAGATCAAGACCACCTTTATTCCTTACATACCAGACCTAGTACCTGAGTTAGATTGATATCTTCCCGAGTCTCTACCCATTTGATCACCCATTACAAACTATCATGACATAAAACGGATGGGCATTGGGCTCTGCTCCTGCAAGCAATCCAGGAGTGACTTCTGACGCTAACAGTATCAGTGAAGCGGCGAATTAAAGAATGTTTAGGAATGAAAGAGAAATAGTCTAGCTATAAAGGCATGCAAGATAATAAAGAAGAAAAAAAACTTAACCCTATATTAAGAAAAGGAGAGAGGCAGGACAACCTTACCTGGTTAATCATTGCCACGTGTCAAGGAAAGGAATGGGGTTTTTCTCGAACGGTGTTTTAGCCCTGCTCTCTTTCTCTTCGGTGTCTAGCAATAATGGTCTTAACCCCATTTCAATTTATATAGCCTCTGGTTAATTAATGGAATTTAATGTGGTGGTTTTGGTTGAATCCTTTTAAAACAACTTCACCAAATTTGGTCGGAGGTGATAAGACTAAATCCTTCGAGCATATTGGAGGAGTTAGAGGCAAATCCTAAGATATGATATAAGGAGTTATTCTTAACTATTTCCATATTATTTTCATATCAAAATGATTGGAAATAAATCCTTCGAGTTGCTTGAAAGAGTGAAAGTAACTCCTTCGAGTAGTTCCGAGGAGTTGAAAGTAACTAGTCGGAGCAGTTCAGAGGAGTTGAAAGTAACTCCTCCAAGAAAATTGGAGGATTTGAAAGTAAATCTTTAGATCTGCTCGGAAGAATTGAAAGAAAATTTTCCAATAAATGTTTTTAATAACTTCAACTTTGAATGTTTTCTCATTTTCTCAAGTGAGTCACGGGTTACCAGGAGAATCCTTTGAATGACTAAGGGGCTCATGATTTTTTCTCTTGGATTCAAATATAAGGAGGCTCAATTTTTATGGAAGTATCCCAATAGGAGGTAAAATGGATGGGTTGTAGTGCCATTCACAAGATTATACAACACTAGTCACTCCCCCGACCGACAGAGATAAAAATAAACTCAACAAAAACATATTAAAGGCTAAAGGTATTATTCTAAGTAGTCTAACTGGTTCAGTATTTGTCAAAGTTATGAATTGTGATAGTGAAAAGCATATTTGGAATAAAATCCAAAATATTTATGAAGGAGATGTCAAGGTAAAGGGAGCTAAGCTTCAAATTTTCATACCTAAGTTTGAACAATGGAAGATGAAGGAAGATGAATACATTACAACCTACCTTATGCGAGTTGAAGAAGTAGTTAAAATTATTAAAGGATTGGGAGTAGAATTTGATGACTCAGTGGTTGTTCAAAAGGTATTGAGGTCTTCCTATGAGATTTGATCCTAAAATATCATCCCTAGAGTAAAGAGAAGATCTTGGTACATTGAGCAAAGACAAGCCACATGGAATATTTACATCCTATGAAATGAGAACATAACAGGAGAACCTAGTCACAGAGGAAGCATATTTTAAGGAATCCAAGAAGACAAAGAAGAAGAACATGAAAAAGTCAAAACTAAGTTGCAGTTGCAGTGATGATTAAGATGAAGATGAAGAGATGTATAACTTCATAAGGAAATTAAATAAAGGAACCTGAAAGTATAAAGCTATGCTTCCATTGAAAATTTTTAATTGTGGTGGTATAGGTCATTTTGATTCTAAATGTCATCATCGGAATAAAGACAATAATGAAGAAGAAGATTCAAAAAGGGAAAAGAAATATAAAAAAGGAAACAAGAGAAGAAACAAATTCTTCAAGAAAAGTTTCTACTCAAAGGAGGACATGTCCTCATCAGACGAGAAGGATAATGATAGTGACAGTGATTCAAAAAAAGTACTCTTCATGGAAGTAGAAGGTGATTCCGAAAAAGAAGGTGAAGTCGATCTCTGAGAAGAGATAATAAGTGCATTAGAATAACTCAAGAAGGAAAGAAAAAAAAACAAAATCACCCAATGCAGAGTTAAAAATGATAGAGGGATATCAAAATTCCAACTCTGAATAACTAGAGAGGATGATCACGAATCTAAAAGTTCAAATAGAAGAAGACAAAATAATTGAGGAAATTCTTAGAAGTCGGTTAGAAGAAAAGGAGAAAATTATTGGAAGCTTGGAAGAAGAGGTAGTCTCTTTAAGGAAATATCTTCAGAATAAATATATGCAACATAAGAGCACTGGAATATTGGATCAAATCATCAGTAGTAAAATATCATCAAATGATATTTCTTTACTAGGATACAAACAAGTGTGGAATGAGAAAGGATCGAGCTCCAAGAAAACAAAACAGGAAGTAGAACAAAGAAGCTATCCAGATATTTTCAGAGATTCAATCAAGAAGGAAGAATGCAATTCCCCAAAGAAGAACATTCCAAAAATAAAGAATCCTCAAGATGAAAAATTCAGAAGGATTGCATAACAAAGAAGATCTTCTATTCCTAGGTATCAAAGATTATTTTATGGTCATTGTTTTAATTGTGCTAATTTTGGACATAAAGTTGTAAATTGCAGATCTTGTGCCAAGAACATAAGCAACAATGTAGGGTACTTAAATAACAATTATCCTAGAATATCTTATGAAGCATACAACATGATCCAAAACAGTTTTAGTTCATTGAGAAATGATGTAGAATGATACAAATACAACAATTATGGTCACATAAAAGAGAATTGTAGATTGACTATTCCACCCAGGGAATCAAAGAAAAACAATAACAATCAGATACCAGAACTAGAAAAGATATGGAAAAGAAATAAAAATCAATGCTCGCTTGCTCTACAAGCTCAACACATGAAAAGTGATTGGTATTTTGATAGTGGTTGTTAAAAGAATATGACGGATGACAGGAATCGGTTTCTAACTCTGAAGAATGAAAATGATGGATCAATTTCATTTAGCAATAATAATTCAGCCAAAGTTATAGGTAGAGGAACAACTAATCTTGGAAGCAAATATGCCATGGCATAAAATGTTTTACTGGTTGAATATATGAAGCATAATCTACTGAGTGTAAGTCAAATGTGTTATCAAGGACACACACTTCATTTTGACTAAGAGAAATGTGAAATAAGAAAATAAGGATCATGCAGGTTAGTGGCGACAACTATAAGGACTATGAATAAAATATATGTTTTGAATGAAATTAGAAAGGAAAGTTGTTTTTTAGGAAATGAAAATGAAAGTTGCCTCTAGAACAAAAGAATGGGTCACGTGAACTTTGAAAATATTGTCAAAATCAACAGAAAGGAAGCAGTAAGATAAATGCTTGAAATTTCAAAGCTAGTGAATACTCTATGTAAGCATTGTCTAAAGGGAAAGCAGACTAGGACAAAGTTCAAATAAAAGGAGTACTCAAAAAAAAAAACATTGGAGATTGTACATATCGATCTATGTGGACCAACAAGGACAAAGGGATTAAATGGTGAGAAATACTTCATGCTAATTATTGATGACTACACAAGAATGACTGTAGTTTGCTTTCTTAAGAAGAAGTGAGAGGCATTTGACCACTTCAAGATATATAAAGATATGGTTGAAATAGAGACATACTTGAAAATAAGATTTCTGAGATCAGACAATGGTGCAGAGTTTACATTGAAATAATGTATGTATTTCTGTGGGGAACATGGGATAAAAAGGAAATTCGTAGCAGCCAAGACACCTTGACAAAATGGAGTTATTGAAAGAAAGAAAAGGATAGTATAGGAGATGGACAAAACCATGTTGAAATATTCAAATTTGGGTGACATATTTTGGGCACAAGAAGTAAATATAATAGTTCATATATTGAATAGAGGAATGCTCATAATTAACAGTGATAAGACTCCCTACAAGCTATGGAAAGGAAGACCAGAAAATGTGAAGAATTTTATATTGTTTGGAAGCAAGTGCTACATTGAAAGAGAAGATGGAAGGATTGGAAAATTTGACTCCCGAGTTGAAAAAGGAATATTTTTTGGGTACTCAAGAAAAAGCAATGCATACAAGTGTTTCAATCAGAGACTCAACAAAATAGTGGAAATCATCAATGTACATATTGACAAGGCTAGTTTACAAAAGTGCAAAGAAGAAAGAAAAGACTTAGTAGAGCAGGAAGAAGAAGAGGAATTGAAAGAATATGTAGAATAAGAAGAAGAAGAACATAGTCCATACGCAAAGAAAAAGGAAGATGACCAACACAATCTTTAGATCTCTCCCAAAACACCTAGTGGGCGAGTGAAGAAAAATCATCCATTAGCACAGATCATTGGGAATAAAGATGCAGGAGTTGAAACTCAAAGAAAAGTATGCTCACCAGAACACAAACATCTAGCACTGTTGTCCACATTTGAACCCAACCAGTTCGAAGAATCCAACACTGATGAACACTATATAAAAGCTATGGAAGAAGAACTGAATCAGATAGAAAATAATTAAACATGGGAACTTGTTCCGAGGCCTAAGGATAATAATGTGATTGGCACAAAATGGGTATTCAGAAACAAGTTGAATAAGGATTGACATGTAACCAGGAATAAGGAAAGGTTAGTATGCAAGGGATATGCTCAGGTTGAAGGAATATATTTTGAAGAAGAGTTTTCCCTAGTATCCATAATGGAAGTAGTCAAATTGATCTTGTCTTATGCATGTTCGAAGAAAAAAAAAGTATATTAGATGGATGTAAAATCAACCTTCCTAAACATAGAACTAGAATAATAAGTCTACATCGAACAACCAGAAGGATTTATACTGTCATAAAAGGAAGATTATGTTTGCAGATTGAAGAAGACACTATATGGACTCAAATAATCCCCCAGAGAATGGTATTCAAGATTGGACAAGTATCTACAACAAAAAGGGTTTAGGAAATACAATGCAGACAATAATATCTACATAAAGGTAAATCAAAATAATTTGTTGATAATTGAAGTTTATGTTGATGACATTATTTTTTGCAGTAATGATGATAGGATGAGTAAGAAATTTACTAAAGACATGCATAATGAATTCGAAATGTCATTACTTGGTGAGTTGTATTTCTTTTGGGGGCTCTGCATATGTCAGCTAGGTACATGTATTTTCATCTCCCAGACCATGTATATCAAATAAATGTTGAATAAGTTTGGAATGGTAGATTGCAAGCCCGTAAGTAATCCCATGCAGACCAGTTGCAAATTGAGAAAATATGATATATCCAAAGATGCAGATCAGAGACTCTACAGATTGATGATTGGAAGTTTACCCTATGTGACCACGTCAGGACCAGATATTTCAAGAAGCACCAAAGGAAACACATATTATGGAAGTAAAGATAATATTCATATATCTCAAAGGAATAGAAGACTATGGATTATTGTATCCAAAAGGGAATGATCTATCTCTAGTTGCATACACAAATGTGGATTGAACAGGAAGTGTTTATGATAGAAGAAGTACAAGTGGAGCAACCTTCTACTTGAGTGATTGTATGGTATATTGGTTGAGAAAGAAACATTATTCAGTAACATTGTACACAATAGAATAATAGTATATTGTAGCAACAACATCTTCCACACATGTTCTCTGGATGAAGCAAACTTCGCAGGACATACAGGTGGAATATGATGAGCCTATTTCAATATTTTGTAATAATACCAATGCTAGAAGTATCTCTAAGAATCCAGTGATGCATTCCAATATCAAACACATTCCAATCAAGTTTCACTTTCTATGGGAACAGGTTACAGAAAATAAAATCAAGCTAGAGTATGTTGGTACAAAAGAAACGATTTCACATATTTTCACCAAACCTCTTCTGAGGGAGAATTTTGAGTTAATTTGATAGAAACTTGTTGTAGTTTCATCCCCACAGTGAATGATTTTTGATAGACTTGAATTCTTTTTGAATTTTTTTTATCAGATATGTACACAAGGAAGAAGCATGAAGAGAAACATTAGTAGAGATCATAGGTTTACTGAGAAGGGGGGAATCCCCAAGGAAAAATCATCATTTCCTATTGATGTCAAAGGGGGAGATAAAAATAGAGGAATGGAAGAGAAGAGGCATGAAGAAAGTGTAAATGTGTTGAACCTGCATAGAATAGATATATCTAGAAAATACCACACACATTTGCAGAGAGAAATTGAGAAAGAAGAAGCAAGAGAGAAAGAATGGAAGAATTCTCATTAACTATATTCGACACTCAAAGAGTGAATAATTTACAATAGATATAGGATAAATGAGTAAATAATGAGCCATAGTGGTGTTCTAGAGTTATCTGGACACACACCAACAGTTACGAAAGTGAACTGCCACCTAGTCTAGTCTCTTAGGCAGTTACGGGAGTGAACTACCACCTAATTGAGTTAACTAGTCAACTAGTCTTCAATTAATTGAATGAAAAAAGGGTAGTGAGAAGTTAAATCAGTAAATCAAGAGTAATGTTCCAGTATGGTGATGATCCCAAGTCAAGTGTGCATTATCTAGTGATGATCCCAATGTTGCATGGTGACAAAACCAATGCAGCATCTAAACTCAACTCAACTAGTCAAACTGAAGTGTCAACTGAAAGAGAATATTCTCCAGGTGGAATATTATCCCCTAAATTATAGGAGACTAGATAATGAATAATTATAACTAATAAAAAAGGAAAAAAATTAGGAAAAAGAAATCCTAGGTGTGTGTGAAGTAACTCCAACACCCCCCTTGAACATCACTATGGCGAAAATAATGATTGGGTCCTGACAACGAGGCCATGTTAGGTACCCAAGTACAAAATATACACTAAAATAAACGAGGAAAGAGGGAAAAACTCATGGGAAACCCCCCCCTCAAATTAAAATGCATAAAAAATAAATGAGAAGGAACAAAAAAAGGTTGCTAAGCAACCTTGTTCTTCACTCCAAGAAGACCTCACAATTGTGCAAGTTTGTGCTCGTTGAAGATTTTGTTGAATATGTAGATGTCTGCATGGATCTGATGAAGTATATGCATCATTGCGGTTTCCACACATATCCACTTTCTCTTCTTGTAATGAAAAATATCCAAATAAATTTTGGATGAAATTTTGAAAACCGTGCGACCGTTTATGGAAAAACGCTAAAATTTTGTTGATTTTAAAATGATCATAAATTCACTTCCCGGAATCCATTTTGGACAACTGTTTTTTTGAAATTGGATATTTTCCTGAGAGTAATTTAAATATCCAATTTGTTTATGAAAAATTTTCACCAAAAATATCATAATTGAGTCTGATGTGCACGGCTCCCTTTTTATCTCTTGAGATGCATGCATTGTGACGTAGACGCACCCTCCGCCTCAGCAAAGGCCTCTGCGCTGACCTCCCGGTCTTAAAAATCATTCTAATTTTACCCTCGAGCCGAAGTGGCTCCTTTGATTCTCCATTGGAATCTCCTTTAAAATTGACCCACGGGTCTTTTCTGCTCCTCATAGCCTCTAGGCCCGATCGTTGTTCTCTTCACGACAGGAAAAATGGAATTTTGGGTTTCGGGGTTTCAAAATCCCGATGTCACAACTCTTTGCTTCCCGACTTCCCAATCTCCATTATCCTAATATGATCTAACTTCAGTTATCCCTTTGGGTTGGACTTGTGGTCCACATGACCTTTCCTTATATGACCGCAGTCCTGCCTCTTTTCAGGATTCTGGGCTTTCGGATGTCGAAATGTATTCGACCTCTTGTCCTCAGGATCCCCGATCCTTCGAATCCTGATATGATTTTACTAGGAACCCCTTTCCACCTTAGTCACGATCAATGGCCCTGATCGCCTATTAAACCAATGGCTCTGGATCTCCCTTGGGACTTCAGGGTTTCAAATGCCGAAATGCATTTGTCCTCGATCCTTCCGATCTCTCGAATCCCGATCTCCCGATATGACTTCCCTTTCGGGACTTTCCCTGGAAGACGAGATTGTTGCCACACATCCTCAAAGATGGACGGTCCTTGTCACTTCGTAACTTTAGGGAAACAAAATCCTTTGGTTTCTTTCCCACTGGACTCCCGAAATTCTGATTCTCGACCTCCCGTTATGATGAGATGACATCAGCTGGGCCCCCTAACGGAGCTTTCCTCCTCATCGGGATTTTGGACTTCACAATTCTGAAATGCAAGTGTTTCCTATCTTCAGGATCCACGAAACGCCGAACCCCGACTTCTCGGATTTACGACACGTGTCCCAAATGGATGGACGGTTCAGATCAAACCTCAGACTTCACCAAATACAAAATCAACCTACTCACTTATGTGATTCCCGGTGTCCGAATCTCTGATTTGGATGATCACGCAACACATGTCCTTCCTTAGATCCACGGTTCTGATTTGTTTCAGGGTTTTCACTGTGGATTACCCGATCTCTTTTCCACAGGATTTTCGATATCCTGAACTCCGACACCTCGATATCCCGATACCTTTTGGGACCTTCGCTCGGCTTGAGAGGGTTTAAATCCCGTGCAACTCCTGTCAGATTGAACGACTGACGGGTATCTATGTGAAGATCTGACGGTTCACAATATCCTGAGCTTGCACCTTGGAAACTCGGTTGTAACCTCCTTGCTTCTTTTTTATATCAGACGACTGACGGGATTTCGTTAATTCTCTACAGAGAATTCCGACCATCTATTTCTTCCCTCTGACGATTCTTGTGAAGTGAACCAAGGATTCTTCCCTAGACTTATCCACTTGCGGCACAAACTTCCAATGCCTTCTAATCACTCAAATGCATTAACTTCTTGTACTACCTTCAATAGGTTCAAAGGATTTATCCTTCCTAATCTCCCTCACAACTTCGAGCCTTAAAGAAGACCCCTACATGCACTCCTTGCGGCAACCTCCAAACACTTGAAGTGTTGAATGCTCTTCGACCCTGCGCACTCCTGCAGCAACAGTCTCTGAATTCTTCGCTCAGGTTCGCAACCCTGAGACTTCACTCACCCTCAGCACTCCTTGCATAGCTCCTGTGCCTGACTGCACTTCTGTGGAAATGAGGACAAAATATATCTAGTCTAAGCTTTCAGAGACAAACCTCTGAACTTGTTGTCAACACACTCCTTGAGGACAATTCAACTGCACTCCTTGCAGGAACTCTTGCTCAGATAGAGAAACAATTGAAACTCATTCCTTTTACTCTCTCTCTCTCTTTTTCTCAGATTTCAAACATTTAACAATAAATCATTCATACATAGCATAAAATCAATTGCATGGAAGAAAGAGTAAAACATTCATGAGCATAACATTCAAGGATGCATACATAGAGAAGATATGAACACCATGAGTCTGAATCACAGTTTTTTTTTTTGTATTAATTCAGAAATTTTGTACATGGAGTCAGCTACCCAACTCTCTGCTTCTCTCCTATGCTCTCTTCTTCATGATAATGCTATAATACACAATGAGGGTGTCTATATCCGTTTTCCCTCCACTCCTAAAACTATCTCATCAGAGAATTCAAAGCTACCTACTAACATAAATGATTTCTACCTACTATGGACGAGAGCGGATCGCTCAAGGTCCTTTACAATATACAAGTACACCTCTCCTTAACTCTCACATTTAAGTTTGGCACATCCAATATTCAAAAGTTTAAACAATTTATCATGTGCTCAAAATGTGTTGCGCTTGTCCCACGCTCGCTTGATGTTAACGATGCTCTTGCATCATACTCCCTTGCTTGAAAATTTTCATGGGCTCCTATCCATGAGCTCTTGCATAGTCTGTCCATGCTTCTGAATATTTGCTTCATTCTCCCAGATGGCATCTTCAACTGGATTTCCTCTCCACTTGACCAAGTATTCAAAGTATTGTTTTCTTCTAGTCTTTTTGCCGACCCTTTCATCTAGTATGCACTCCATCTCTGGATTTTCTGCAACCGACATCTGCTCTTTGCTTATACTCCTGGCTTGAATTCTATAAATGCTCCTTGACCTGGCTGTGAAGTTCCTTCATTGCTTCTGCAAAATCTTCTGCACTAGCACTCCTAGTCGCATTCTATTCTGAATCTCTCAGTTCATAAATTCCCCTTGGTTGTATGCCATAGACAATTTGAAACAGACTCTGCCCTATACTTCTGTTGATTGAATCATTATAAGAAAACTCCGCCTGTGATAATATGTTGTCCCACTGACTATGGTGTTCTTTCACCAGGCTCCTCAACAAGTCTCCCAGACTCCTGTTTATGACTTATGTTTGTCCATCCATCTGAGGATGATAAGATGAACTAAACGACAAGTTAGTTCCCAGCTTCTTCCATTGGGTCCTCCAAAAGTGTCCTACAAACTTAGTGTCCAGATCTGAAACTATAATTCTTGGCCAGCTGTGAAGTCGAATGACTTCTTTGAAAAACAGGTTCACAATGTGAGTTGCGTCACTAGTTTTATGACATGGAATGAAGTGTTCCATCTTGGAAAATCTATCCACCACCACAAATATTGAGTCAAATCCTCTTTGTGTTCTTGGAAAACCCAATATAAAATCCATGCTATGGGCAATATCTACAAATATTTTGACATCGGCTCTCATTCCTGGCCAAAAATATGACCCATTCAACATTGCGAACGTTTTATCATGACCAAAGTGTCCTGCTAATCCTCCACTCCATTTCTCCTTCACTAGGTTCTCCCTCATGGAGCATTTTGGAATACAAAGCTGATTTCCTTTAAACAGTAATCCTTCCTGGATCATGTATTCTATCCATTGGTTTATGTCTCTGAGGATTGAATTCTCAGCTGCTTCATACGCCTCCTTGAAATCTGGATCATCCTTGTACATGTCCCTGAGGTCATCAAAACCTAATGTTTTGACTTTGAACTCCTGCAATAGCAAACACTTCCTGCTCAAAGCATCAACAACTTTATTGGCAGTTCCAGAAATATGTTTAATCACAAAAGTGAAAATTTTCATATATTCAACCCATTTAACATGTCTCTGATTCAACTTTTCCTATTGAGTCACAAACTACAGTGCAAGATTGTCACTATATAAGAACAATTCTTTGGGAACCAAGTAATGCCTCAATTTATTCAATGCCTGGATGATAGCATAGAAATCCTTGTCATATGTGGAGTACTTCACCTTTGCTTCATTCAGCTTCTCACTGAAGTATGAAATCGGCCTGTCCTCTTGACTCAGGACTGCCCCTATTGCAAATCCACTTGCATCACATTTCACTTGAAATGTCTTTTGGAAATCCGGCAACACTAGAATTGGTTGTTCCATAATCTTCCTCTTCAACAGATTAAAACTCTTCTCAGCCTCTTCCGTCTAGTGAAAATATTTTTGTATTTTCTTCACTGTGTCCATCATCAGTGCACTAATTCCACTGAAATTACTGATGAACTTCCGGTAGAAACTAGCCAATCCATGAAAACTTCTCACCTCAAATATGTTCTTCGGTGATGGCCAATTCTTGATCACTTCCACCTTATCTAGATCCATCCTCAACTCATCTGCAGAAATAACAAATCCCAAGAAGATGAGCTCTGTATTCATGAATGAGGATTTCCTCACATTTATCAACAACTTCTCGTGCTATAATCTCTTCATCACAGTAGCCAAGTGTTTCAGATGCTCTGCCTTTGTTTTACTGAAAATCAGTATGTCATCTAGATACACGATGACAAATTTTCCGATGAACTCCCTTAGGACTTCGTTCATCAACCTCATAAAGGTACTTGGCGCATTTGTTAAGACAAACAGCATAACAATCCATTCATACAGCCCTTCTTTGGTTTTGAAGGTTGTTTTCCATTCATCACCTTCCCTCATGCGAATCTGGTGATATCCACTTTTCAAATCAATCTTCGAAAAAAAAAAGTCTCCACTTAAGAAATCCATCAGATCATCCATTCTTGGCAATGGAAATCTATACCTGATGGTTATCTTGTTAATTTCTCTTGAATCATTACACATCCTCCAGCCTTCGTCTTTCTTTGGATTGAGTACTCTCGGAACAACACATGGGCTCAAGCTTTCTCTAAACAACCCTTTGTCCAACAAATCCTGGACTTGTCTTTTGACCTCTTCATTCTCCCACGGCGTTAATCTGTACATGAATTTATTTGGAAAATTGGCTCCAGGTATGAGATCAATATGATGACTCACACTTCTGATTGGTGGTAATGAACGAGGTAGTTCATCCACTACTATATCAGTGAACTCTTCCAATAGTTCCTGAACCTCTTTTGGTAAATCATCCACTCTTGTGCTAGTCAAAACAATTCTCGGTTTCCTGACCACAAAGAATTGTGGTTCCTCCTTCTTCTTAACCTCGGTAATGAGTTCCTTCCCACTCATGAGAAGTACAGTGTTACTTAATTCAGGTTTCACTTCCTTCTCTTTGATTGGAAGCAACATATGAGTTCTCCCATTCTTTTCTAGGGTGTATGTGTTCATCCTCCCATCATGAATCACATTCATGTCATATTGCCATGGTCTACCCAACAATAGATGACAAATATCCATAGGAATGACATCACATAATATATTATCATTATATCCTCCTATCTTAAATTCAACTAAACATTGTTTAGTGACATTTAACTGATGTCCTTTTTGTAGCCATGAAACTCTATATGGACTCGGATGTTCAATCGTCTCTAGCTCCAACTTTTCTATCATCTCTGTCAAAATGAGATTATCCATCCTACCACTGTCCACAATGACCTTGCATACCCTATCCTTGGTTTTGCAAGCAGTCTGAAAAAGTCTATTTCTTTGGGATGAATTCTCCACCTCCTTCTCTGGTGTTAAGAGAACTTTTCGCATCATCAGTGATCTTCCGCCTTCAACATCTTCTGCCTCAAAATCTTGCCTTTGTGCTTTGGTGATGTGAGTCTCTCCACCCTCTTTCTTCTTGTCTAGACATTCATAAGATTTGTGTCCATTCTTTCCACACGTGAAGCATTTTATCACTCCACCTCTTCCTCTTCCTCTACCTCTGGTATGAGGAAAAGTATTATTATCAGCATAATCTCCTCTTTGATCATATGTTGTCCTCTCTATTCAACATATTTCCCTTGTTGTGAGCTTCCACCTCTCTCAGTTCGAGTCTGAGGATTCTTCCAGTCCTCCTTGGGTTTCTGATTTTTATCTTGGACAACTGATTTGCCCCTAGCTTGACTTCTGCCTCCGCCTCTTTGACCCTGCTTTCGGCTCAACTTCTCTTCTGATTTTAGAGCCATATGATAAGCATCTTCCACCGTTCGGATGGTTACCATGCTCATCTAATCTTGAATGTCATATCTCAGGCCATTCATGTATCTGGCAACTTTTTCATCATTGCTCTCCCGACGACCTGCCTTGATGTTCAGCCTGTAGAATTCTTCATTGTATTCTTTCACTGTCATCAGCTTCTGTCTCAGGTTATGCATTCTCCTGAACAAAGTATTTTGGTGATCCCTGGGAATGAATTTTGCCTTCATCTTTGCAATCATCCTATCCCAACTCTTGATTTTTTGCTTGCCTTTGCAGCATCTGTCAGCTTGTAGTTCATCCCACCATAATGTTGCATGTCCTTTTAGTTTCGTGACAACATGTCTGACCTTCTTGTCTTCCTCAACATATTCGTAGTCAAAGTAAGTGTCCAGAGCTCTAATTCAGTCTAGAAGCTCTTCAGCATCCAGGTTTCCCTCATAAACTAGAATGTCCATTTTCTCTCTTGCACCCATTCTTACAACAACTCTAATCAAATGTTCATTTGCGGCATCTTCGGCTGCAACTTCTTCTTCTTCATGTTCAACTTCCACTTCTCTTTCGGAATCAATAAGATCCCCAATACCGACTGTGCGTCTCTGTGTTGTCTCCATGTCTTCAAGTCTGGCACGTAAATCCCGCATCTCCCTTTCCATGGTTGGGTTAGGCATCTATCTACCTCTTCTTCTTGGTATTTCCTTTTCCTTTGGCGGATCGGGTGTTTGCATGTCCCTTCTTCTAGGTGGCATGGTGAAAATTTCCTTTTCCTTACTACAAAAAGCAAAGAATCCTTTCTGTGCTCTGATACCAAAACTGACGCAGACGCACCCTCTGCCTCAGCAAACGCCTCTGCACTGACCTCCTGGTCTTAAGGATCGTTCTAATTTTACCCTCGAGCCGGAGTGGCTACTTCGATTCTCCACTAGAATCTCCTTTAAAATTGACCCACAGGTCTTTTTTGCTCCTCACAACCTCTAGGATCGATCGTTGTTCTCTTCACGACATGAAAAATGGAATTTCAGGTTTTGGGGATTCAAAATCCCGATGTCACAACTCTTTGCTTCCCGATTTCCCGATTTTCGCTATCCTAATATTCTCTAACTTCAGTTAGCCCTCTGGGATAGACTCATGGTCCACATGACCTCGCCTTATATGACCGCAGTCCTGCCTCTTTTCGGGATTTCGAGCTTTCGGATGTCGAAATGTATTGGACCTCTTGTCCTTAGGATCCCTGATCCTTCGAATCCCGATATGCTTTTACTAGGAGCCCCTTTCTGCCTTAGTCACGATCAACAACCCTGATTGCCTATTAAACCAACGGCTCTGGATCTCCCTCGGGACTTCGGGGTTTCAAATGCCGAAATGAATTTGTCCTCAATCCTTCCGATCTCTGGAATCCCGATCTCCCGATATGACTTCCCTTTCGGGAATTTCCCTGGAAGATGAGATTGTTGCCACGTGTCCTCAAAGATGGACGGTCCTTGTCACTTCGCAACTTTGGGGAAACAAATGCCTTTGGGTTATTTCCCACGGGACTCCCGAAATTTCGATTCCCGACCTCTCGTTATGACGAGATGACGTCAGCTGGGCCCCCTAACGGAGCTTTCCTCCTCATCGGGATTTTGGACTTCACAATTCCGAAATGTAAGTGTTTCCTGTCTTCAGGATCCATGAAACGTCGAACCCTGACTTCTCGAATTTCTGACACACATCCCAAATGGATGGACGGTTCAGATCAAACCTTGGACTTCGCCAAATCCAAAATCAACCTACTCACTTATGTGAGTCCCGGTGTCCGAATCTCCGATTTGGATGATCACGCGACACATGTCCTTCCTTAGATCCACGATTTTGATTTGTTTCGGGGTTTTCACTGTGGATTACTCGATCTCTTGTCCACGGGATTTCTGATATCCCAAACTCTGACACCTCGATATCCCGATACCTTTCAGGACCTTCGCTTGGCTTGAGAGGGTTTAAATCCTGTGCAAATCCTATCAGATCGGACGACTGATGGGTATCTATGTGAAGATCTGATGGTTCACAATCTCCTGAGCTTGCACCTTGGAAACCGGGTTGTAACCTCCTCGATTCTTTGTCAGATCAGACGACTGAAGGGATTTCACTAATTCTCTACAGAGAATTCCGACCATCTATTTCTTCCCTCTGACGATTCCTGCGAAGTGAACCAACGATTCTTCCCCGGACTTATCCACTTGCAGCACAAAATTCCAATGCCTTCTAATCACTCAAATGCATCAACTTCTTGTACTGCCTTCAATAGGTTCAAAGGCTTTATCCTTCTTGAGCTCCCTCACAACTTCAAGTATTAAAGAAGACCCCTACACACACTCCTTGCGACAACCTCCAAACACTTGAAGTGTTGGATGCTCTTCGAACCTGCGCACTCCTGCAACAATAGTGTCTGAATTCTTCGCTCAGGTTCGCGACCCTGAGACTTCACTCACCCTGCGCACTCCTTGCACGGATCCTGTGCCTGAATGCACTTCTGTGGAAATGAGGACAAAATCTATCTAGTCTAAGCTTTCAGAGACAAACCTCTGAATCTGTTGTCAACGCACTCCTTGTGGAAAATTCAACTGCACTCCTTGCATGAACTCTTGCTCAGATAGAGAAACAATTGAAACTCATTCCTTTTACTCTCTCTCTCTCTTTCTCTTATATTTCAAACATTTAATAAGAAATCATTCATACATATCATAAAAGCAATTGCATGGCAGAAAGAGTAAAACATTCATGAGCATAACATTCAAGGATGCATACATAGAGAAGATATGAACACCATGAGTCTGAATCACAGTTTTTTTTTTGTATTAATTCAGAACTTTTGTATATGGAGTCTACTACCCATCTCTCTGCTTCTCTCCTATTCTCTCTTCTTCATGCTAATGCTACAATACATAATGAGGTTGTCTATATCTGTTTTCCCTCCACTCCTAAAACTATCTCATTAGAGAATTCAAAGCTACGTACTAACATAAATGCTTTCTACCTACTATGGACGAGAGCAGATTGCTCAAGGTCCTTTACAATATATAAGTACGCCTCTCCTTAACTCTCACATTTAATTTTGGCGCATCCAATCTTCAAAAGTTTAAACAATTTATCATGTGCTCAAAATGTGTTGTGCTTGTCCCACGCTTGCTTGATGTTAACGATGCTCCTACATCACATTGTGCATGGAAAAGTGTCTTCATGTGACCCCTCAGATGCATGCCATATATTTTCCACATGAAATTCAGAAAAAAAATCTGAAATGGACTAGACATCATCTTCAATTAATGGATTACAAATTTGTGCAAATACTTTTGTAGAAGACTCTTCACAATAAGAGGCTTGATCTTTTGATGGCTTCTCTTCTGGCTCTATCTCTTCAACCTCCTGCATGAAATATTCACAATATTATTTATTCCCAAATAGAACCTCAAATATGGTCAATAATTCATTTGGAGTGAATTCTTGTGTGACATCACATACTTGGTGGAGAATTTTTGGAGAAATAGACAAGTAGATAAATCCTATGGCCATATCTTGTCTATTGATAAAGTCATTTTTCTCATCGACATAATCATGATCTACTTCTGTTTCCATGGTTATTTGTTATAAGACTCTACTTCTAAGAAAAAGTAGAATCTTTGGATTCCACTCAAAATAGTTATGAGGCGTGAGAAGTATTATCGGTGAGTAAAACATAAATTCCATATTTTATGTGTTCTTCAATCTTCAGTACCTGCAAAAATAATTTCGTGTAGATTTTTATTAGTAGTCCGTTGGCTTTGATACCAAGTAAATGTGTTGAAACTACAAAGAATATATCTAGCTAGAAAATACCACACAGATTTGCAGAGAGAAATTGAGAAAGAAGAAGCAAGAGAGAAAGAATGGAAGAATTCTCATTAACTGTATTCCACACTCAAAGAGTGAATAATTTACAATAGATATAGGATACATGAGTAACTAATGAACCATAGTGGTKTTCTAGAGTGATATGGACACACACCAACAATTACAAAAGTGAACTACAATCTAGTCTAGTCTCTCAGGCAATTACGGGAGTGAACTGCCACCTAATTGAGTTAACTAGTCAACTAGTCTTCAATTAATTGGTTGAACAGAGAGTAGTGAGGAGTTAAATCAGTAAATCAAGAGTAATGTGAAAGTCTAGTGATGATCCCAAGTCAAGTTCACATTAGCTGGTGATGATACCAATGTTGCATGGTGACAAAACCAATGCAACATCTAAACTCAACTCAACTAGTCAAACTGAAGTGTCAACTGAAAGAGAATATTCTCTAGGTGGAATATTCTACCCTAAATTATAGGAGACTGGATAATGACTAATTATAACTAATAAAAAAGGAAAAACCTTAGGAAAAAAAAATCCTATGTGTGTGTGAAGTAACTCCAACAGACAGGGGGAACCAACACATGAAGATAGGGGGAGCCATCATGAGCAAGAGTGTTTACGTTATGGTGTCTATTGTTCCTGAGATTAAACTTAAGGCTCAAAGAGTAATGTTAGGCATCATGAAAGTTCAAAGAGATTGTTTTTAAAGAGTGTTTTTTATACCTTGGTTATATGAGAAAAATTCCTTAAATGAAATTAACAGTATGGAAGCACAGAGGCTGTATTTCATGTCTGAGTCAAAATTGTAATATCGAATGATGTGAGAGAAACTAAAAAACTGTAAAACAAAGCAAGGCATCAATTGTTGAAGAGTCTCACCTTGTTGCAGTGGAAGAAAATAGATAGTGTAACCTTGAATAAAGTATAATATACAGTAATCCACACAACTCGTAGGCCTTGATTTACTCACAGTAAATGCAGAGGAAAAACTACTTACTTAACAAATTACTGATGAAATACGATTACAGTAGTTGTCATACTAAATTGAAATTAAATCTTTATCAAGGAGTTGCATAAAGAAATGCTAAGATCTGGAAAAAAAAAAAAAACACATAACCCAAACTAAACAAAATTTGGAATCTCTGACTGCACTTGTATTAATACTGAATAAGGAGAGTTTTCTCCATTATATTAAGCAAGAAGAAGCCTTTAATAAATCTTCAATCTATGTATTTATACAAAATTGTCACAACTCAAAACGGTTGGAGTTCTCATAATTTAAAATAGAAAATATTTGAAATAAGAAAATAGAACATATAGAGAATGATGAGCTTCATTGACAGTCTTTGTCTCTTCATCTACTAACTGAAACGTGATGCAGGAGCATCGCCAACTCAGCAAGCGAGCCAGCACATCAAGCGGAGATCGGCTGGGAAAACAAACCCAAAATTTTGAAAGTGCTTTGGGATTGTAGCACAAGCCTTTAATGAATCCTTTATGAAGGAGTGCCTTTTGTATGTTGTATCAGACCTCGAGCCATACGCTCTTATCTAAAATAGATAGGAGGCATTTAATAGATTTAATGCAAGTAGATAGGATTTTATTTCCAGATTAGACAGTTTTAGAGTCTTAGAGGGAAAACGGATATATACACCCTCGTTGTATCATTGTAAAGGGATCCATAAGCAGCATTCAGAAGAGAAGAGAAAACAGAGAAAACTATGAAGAACACCCATGTACAGACATTTGAATTAATAGAAGAAAGTTCTGATTCAAGTTCATGGCTGGTGTTGTTTCTCTGTGTAGATTTTTTATGTGCTCATAAATGTTTGTTTTTCTGGTTATGCATTTGCTTTGAATATGCTGTGTATGTGATTTCAGGGTTTAAACTGAAGTCTGAGAGGAGAGGATAAGTTTCAATTGTTTCTCTGTCTGAGCCAGGAGATTCCTGCAAGGTGTGCAGTCGAATTCATCCGCAAGGAGTGCGTCGATGAAGGCTCAGTAGCTGAACCTTTTGATTTTATCTGCCCAAGAGTTGATTTGGGTTATTGAGGTCCTACAAGGAGTGAGCAGGCTGGATAAGAAGAAGTCTCAGCTGTTAGTTTGAATAAAGGAGTTAGACGACTGCTGCTGCAGAGAGTGCGTAGAGTCTGAAATCTTCAACACTTGGAAAGCGTTGAAGGCTGAGCGCAAGCAGGGCACGCAAGCTCGAGAGGGATAGTTCCTTCGTAGTATTGTTGAAAGAGAGCCCAGGGATTTGGGTCGAGGAAGGTTTGAGAAGGAATTATAATTACAGGAGTTGGRGAATAAGTTCTGAGAAATAACCTGCAGTTTCTCAAGAAATCCTCAAAGGGGAAGGATCAACGGTCAGGGCTCGCAGAATAAATCGACGAAATCCCGTCAGTCGTCAGATCTCTGGAAAGTTGCCCAGGGGTTAAGTTCCCAKATTGGAGGAAGAACCCGAGGAGTCATCGSGACATCAAGGACATCGGGATTTTTGTAGACAAGAGGATTGAGCATATTGAAATCGTKATCCGCGATTTCCCGAGAGGATCAGAACCATTGATCGCCGCAAGGACACGTGGTGTGAGATCCCAAGGAGTCGGGTTCGAAAATTCAGGGTTCTTGCTCACAAAGGAATTGCTAAATTAGGAATCGGGATTTCACGATCCCCGATCAAGCAGAGAAAGGAGCGGTGATGTGGAGGAGAGAGACCGCACGTGTATCGGGGTCCGGCATATCGAAGTTTCTGGGAGCGTAGGTTCTACGCATATTAAAACCGCGAAGTCCGAAACTTCGACGGGGAGCAGGTCATGGTCTCATGGAACGACAGGTCATGCGCATGAGGGGATAACCTGAAGGAGCTTGGGAGAGAGAGAGGCGCCATCGCGAATCGGGGTTCGGAGATTCGTGGTGCCAGTGAAACATGACATCGCATATGCCAATTTCCCGATAGGGAAATCCCCGACAGGAATGAAGAAGCATCGACATTGAGACCCATCGGGTTTCGGGGTTTTGGATAGCACGAGGAACGTGCCCACGATTTTCGTGATAACGTGAAACCTGATTTCCCGATAAGACAAAGGGGAGATCATAGGGAGAGGGTTCTATGGGTATTGAAGAGCTCCCGATAAGGGATAAAAAGAGTATTTTAGCTCTTCGGGCCCGTGAAGAAGAAGGTCCTGGTAGTAGCAGACATGTGTCGGGTGGTGCGTGTTGCACCAAGTGGTATCAGAGCAAGGAATTCTCTTTGTTTTCTGTAGCAGAGGAGAAAAGAGAAGATTTCACCATGTCGCCAAGAAGAGAAAGGAATTCGACTGATCCAGAGGACAGGGAATCCAGAGATGGAGAGACAGATACGCGATCTCAGAGCGAGATTGGAAGACATGGAAGCAGCGAAAAGATGCAAAGCCAATGCTGGATACTTAAGCAACTCTGAGGGCGAAGCTGAAGCTGAACAACAAGGATAAGTTGCAGCCGAGGATGCAACAAATGAGCGGTTAATTAAGGCTATTGCTCGGATGAGTTCAAAGACAAAAATGAACATTCCAGTCTATGAGCGAAGTCTGGATGCAGAAGAGCTTCTGGATTGGATTTGAGCTCTTGATACTTACTTCGATTATGAAGACATCGAAGAAGATAAGAAGATTAGGCATGTTGTTACCAAACTGAAAGGACACGTAGCATTATGGTGGGATGAGCTTCATGCAGATAGACGTTCCAAAGGCAAACAGAAAATTAAAAGCTGGGATCAAATGATTGCAAAGATGAAGGCAAAGTTCATCCCAAGGTATTATCAGATCACACTGTTCAGGCGAATGCAAAACCTGAGACAAAAGTTGATGACGGTAAAGGAGTATACTGAAGAATTATACAAGCTCAATATCAGAGCAGGTCATCGGGAGAGCGATGATGAAAAAGTTGCCAGGTATATGAATGGCTTAAGATACGATATCCAGGATGAGATGAGTATGACAACCGTCAGAACGGTTGAGGATGCATAGAAGATGGAACTAAAGGATGAAGAGAAGCTAAGCCATAAGCCGGCACAGTGAGGCCGAGGCAAGAGTCAGCCAAGAGGAAAATCAATTGCCCAAGATAAGTTCCAGAAATCTAAGGATGACTGGAAGAAGCCTCGGACCAGAATGGAAAGAGGTGGAAGTTCTGAGTGAGGCCAACATGCTGAGCAGCGAATGCAGTAGGCAGAACAGAGTGGAGGATACGCTGATGTTAATACTTTTCCTCATACATGAGGTGGAGGAAGAGGCAGAGGAGGAATCATCACATGTTACACATGTGGGAAGAATGGACATAAGGCAGTTGATTGTCCAGATAGGAAGATAGATAAAGGAGAAGCTCACATCACCGAAGCACAAAGGCAAGCTACTAAAGCAGAAGATGCAGAAGACGGAAGGTCTTTGATGATGCGAAAAGTTCTCGTAACACCCGAGAAGGAGGTGGAGGACATAGCTTAGAGAAGCAGACTGTTCAGGACCGCATGCAAGACCAAGGACAGGAAAGGTAAGGTCATTGTGGACAACTGAAGCACCGACAATCTCGTTTCAACCGAGATGGTGGAGAAATTAGAGCTGGAAACGATTGATCACCCGAGTCCATATAAAGTATCATGTCTACAGAAGGGACATCAGGTGAGTGTCACTAAACAGTGCTTAGTGGACATCAAGATAGGAGGATATAATGACAAAATTCTCTGTGATGTTATCCCTATGGATGTATGTCATTTATTGCTAGGTAGACCATGGCAATATGACACGAATGTGATTCATGATGGGAGAATGAACACATATACCCTGGAGAAAAATGGGAGAACCCATATGTTGCTTCCGATAAAAGATAAGGAGGTAAAACCAGAAGTGAACAACAAGATACTTCTCATGAGTGGGAAGGAACTTCTGGCAGAAGTAAAGAAGAAGGAAGATCCACAATTCTTTGTGGTCAGGAAACCGAGGGTTTTTTTGACCAGCACAAGAGTGGATGATCTACCGGAGGAAATTCAGGAACTGCTGGAAGAGTTTTCTGATATAGTGGTGAACGAACTAGCTCATTTGTTGCCGCCGATGAGGAGCATAAGTCATCATATAGACCTCATACCAGGAGCTAGTTTTCCGAACAAAGAAGCGTACAGGTTGACGCCGCAGGAGAATGAGGTCAAAAGGTAGGTACAGGAACTGCTGGATAAAGGACTGGTTAGGGAGAGTCTAAGTCTGTGTGCTGTTCCAACGATACTAAGTCCAAAGAAGGATGGAGGTTGGAGAATGTGCACTGATTCCAGAGCCATCAACAAGATAACCATCAGGTACAGGTTTCCATTGCCGAGGATGGATGACTTGATGGACTGCTTGAGTGGAGCAGAATTTTTTTCAAAGGTTGATTTGAAAAGTGGATACCATCAGATTCGCATGAGGGAAGGCGACGAGTGGAAGACATCCTTCAAAACCAATGAAGGGTTGTATGAATGGCTAGTCATGCTGTTTGGTTTAATGAATGCACCGAGTACATTCATGAGGCTGATGAATGAAGTGCTGAAGGAGTTCATTGGTAAGTTTGTCATTGTTTATTTAGATGACATATTGATTTTTAGCAAATCAAGAGAAGAACATCTGAAGCATTTAGCTGCAGTAATGAGAAAGCTACAACAAGAGAAGTTGTTGATCAATGTGAGGAAGTCTTCATTTATGAAGAGAGAACTCATTTACTTGGGGTTTGTCATATCGGAAAATGAACTGAAGATGGATCCAAGTAAAGTGGAGGTAATTAAAGAATGGCCATCACCAAGAAATGTTTTCGAGGTGAGAAGTTTCCACGGATTGGCAAGTTTCTACAGGAAATTCATCAGAAAATTCAGTGGAATTAGYSCAACAATGATGGACACAGTCAAGAAAAGACATAAATMTTTTCATTGGACTGAAGCAGCAGAGAAGAGCTTCAATCTGTTCAAGTGAAGGATCACCGAACAACCGGTTTTGGTGTTGCCGGATTTTTCGAAAGTTTTCCAGGTGAAATGTGATGCAAGTGGCTTTGCCATAGGAGCAGTCTTGAGCTAGGAGGATAGACCAATTGCATACTTCAGCGAGAAGCTGGATGAGGCCAAGGTGAAGTATTCAACGTATGATAAGGAATTTTATGCTGTCATACAGGCGCTGAAGAAGTGGAGGCATTATTTGATGCCGAAAGAATTCGTTCTATATATTGATAATCATGCATTACAGTTTGTGACTCAGCAGGAGAAGCTGAATCAGAAACATGAAAAATGGGTAGAGTATATGCAAAATTTCACGTTTTTAATTAAACACATTTCAGGGACTGCTAACAAAGTGGTTGATGCTTTGAGCAAGAAGTGTTTGTTGCTGCAGGAGTTCAGAGTCAAGACATTGGGTTTTGAAAATCTTAAAGACATGTATGCAGGTGATGCTGATTTTGAAGAGGCATACGAGGCAACTGAGAATCCAGTTCTCAGAGACAAAAGCCCGTGGATGGATTACATGATCCAGAATGGACTGTTGTTCAGAGGAAATCAATTATGCATTCCGAATTGCTCCATGAGGGAGAACCTGCTAAAAGAAAAGCACAGTGGCGGATTAGCAGGGCATTTTGGTCACGACAAGACGTTCGTAAAGCTGAGCGAAGCATACTTCTAGCCAAAGATGTGAATAGATGTCAAGAAGTTTTTTGACGGGTGCAGAATATGCCAACATTCAAAGGGCAGAAAGCAGAATGCGGGATTCTACCAATCATTACCCATACCTGAGAGGTTGTGGGACGAAATCAGCATGGATTTCGTATTGGGATTGCCTAGGACGCAAAGAGGACATGATTCGATCTTTGTAGTGGTCGACATGTTTTACAAAATGGTACATTTCATACCATGCCAGAATACCATTGATGCGACTCATATCGCAAACTTGTTCTTCAAGGAGATTGTTAGAATTCATGGTTTACCCAGAAGCATTGTATCAGACAGGGATACCAAATTCATTGGACATTTCTGGAGGACACTCTGGAAGAAGATGGGAACTAAATTGATGTTTATTTCAGCCTATCATCCTCAGACCGATGGTTAATAGAGGTGGTAAATCGAAGTTTGGGAGACTTACTCAGAATCCTAGTGACAGAGCACCACAACAGCTGGGATAATGTGTTACCACAGGAAGAATTTGCTTACAACGATTTAGTGAACAAACGCACAGGTAAAAGTCCATTTGAAATCGTATATGGTAGACAGCCAAGAGGAGTATTTGAGTTGAGGGATTCAGAGAAGATAATAACCAAAAGCGCAAGCGCTGAAGAAATCGCAGAGGCGATGGAAGAACTTCACAACAGGGTGAAGCAGCGATTGCTGGAGTCAAATCAGGAATATAAGCGCAGAGTGGATCAACATCGAAGACAACTTCAATTCGAAGTTGGTGATCTAGTTCTGGCACATCTGAGGAAGGAAAGGTTCCCAAGGGGGACATACAATAAGTTGAAGATGAAGAAAATTGGGCCATGCCGAGTCCTGAAGAAGTTGGGAGAAAACGCATATGAGATTGAATTGATGGATGACGTCGAAATATCTCCGACATTCAATGTCTCATAATTATATCCATATAAGGCTGAAGAAGCAGGAGCTGAAAGTGATGGACAGCCAGGAATCTAGTGGCAGAAGAAGATGTCGATTCAAGGGAAGCCACAGATGGAATATATACTTGACAAGAGAGTCAGCAAAAGAACCAGACGAAAGAAATACTTCGAGTATCTGGTGAAATGGAAGAATCACCCAGTGGAAGATGCCAGCTGGGAGACAGAAGCAGTCATTCAAAAGCATGGACAGACCATGCAGGAGCTCATGGACAGGAGCCCATGAAAATTTTCAAGCCGAGGAGTATGATGCAGGAGCATCGCCAACTCAGCAAGAGAGCCAACACATCAAGCGGAGATCGGCTGGGAAAACAAACCCAAAATTTTGAAAGTGCTTTGGGATTGTAGCGCAAGCCTTTAATGAATCCTTTACGAAGGAGCGCCTTTTTTATGTTGTATCAGACCTCGATCCATACGCTCTTATCTGAAATAGATAGGAGGCATTTAATAGATTTAATGCAAGTAGATAGGATTTTATTTCCAGATTAGACAATTTTAGAGTCTGAGAGGGAAAACGGATATAGACACCCTCGTTGTATCATTGTAAAGGGAGCCATAAGCAGCATTCAGAAGAGAATAGAAAACAGAGAAAACTTTGAAGAACACCCATGTACAGACATTTGAATTAATAGAAGAAAGTTCTGATTCAAGTTCATGGCTGGTGTTGTTTTTCTGTGTAGATTGTTTATGTGCTCATGAATGTTTGTTTTTCTGGTTATGCATTTGCTTTGAATATGATGTGTATGTGATTTCAGGGTTTAAACTGAAGTCTGAGAGGAGAGGATAAGTTTCAATTGTTTCTCTATATGAGCCAGGAGATTCCTGCAAGGTGTGCAGTCGAATTCATCCGCAAGGAGTGCGTCGATGAAGGCTCAGTAGCTGAACCTTTTGATTTTATCTGCCCAGGAGTTGATTTGGGTTATTGAGGTCCTGCAAGGAGCGAGCAGGATGGATAAGAAGAAGTCTCAAATGTTAGTCTGAATAAAGGAGTTAAACGACTGCTGCTGCAGAGAGTGCGCAGAGTCTCAAAGCTTCAACACTTGGAAAGCGTTGAAGGCTGAGCGCAAGCAGGGCACGCAAGCTCAAGAGGGATAGTTCCTTCGTAGTATTGTTGAAAGAGAGCCCAGGGATTTGGGTCGAGGAAGGTTTGAGAAGGAAGTACAATTACAGGAGTTGGAGAATAAGTTCTGAGAAAGAACCTGCAGTTTCTCAAGAAATCCTCAAAGGGGAAGGATCAACGGTCAAGGCTCGCAGAAGAAATCGACAAAATCCCGTCAGCCATCAGATCTCTGGAAAGTTGCGCTGGGGTTAAGTTCCCAGATTGGAGGAAGAACCCAAGGAGTCATCGTGACATCAAGGACATCAGGATTTCCGTAGACAAGAGGATTGAGCATATTGAAATCATGATCCGCGATTTCCCGAAAGGATCGAATCCGTTGATCACCGCAAGGACACGTGGCGTGAGATCCTGAGGAGTCGGGTTCGGAAATTTTGGGTTCTTTCTCGCAAAGGAATTACTAAATTAGGAATCACGATTTCGCGATCCCTGATCAAGTGGAGAAAGGAGCGATGACGTGTAGGAGAGAGACCGCACGTCTATCGGGGTTCGGCATCTCAGAGTTTCTGGGAGCGTAGGTTCTACACATATCAAAACCGCGAAGTTTGAAACTCCGACGGGGATCAGGTTGTGGTCTCGTGGAACGACAGGTCATGCGCGGGAGGGGCTAACCTGAAGGATCTTGGGAGAGAGAGAGGCGCCATCGTGAATCGGGGTTCGGAGATTCATGGTGCCAGTGAAACGGGACATCACATATGCCGATTTCCCGATAGGGAAATCCCCAACAGGAATGAAGAAGCATCGGCATTGAGACCCATCGGGTTTCGGGGTTTTGGATAGCACGAGGAACATGCCCATGATTTTTGCAATAACGCGAAACCCGATTTCCCGATAAGACAAAGGGGAGATCGTAGTGAGAGGGTTCTGTGGGTATTGAAGAGGTCCCGATAAGGGATAAAAAGAGTATTTTAGCTCTTCGGGCCCATGAAGAAGAAGGTCCTGGTAGTAGCGGACACATGTTGGGTGGTGCGTGCTGCACCAAAACGCTTCCTTTCCTTATTCTTCTGGCCTGGATACAACTGTCGTCTGATCTTCTTAATGGTTTGGCATATATTTTTGGCATTCTCTTTTTGCTACTATCTGTCCCTCAAATATGTTTATAGCATGTGCATGTTCTTTACTTGTTTCCGAATGTGCTTGTTTTCCCATATTCAATACATTGGATGCATTTACTCACCAATTTCACCACCAACCTTGAAGGTTCAACTACTTTGTTCACCTCTAAAGTGTATAACTTCCTCTCTACCTGAGGCAACTTTTCTTGAATCCTTTTCACTCCTTGAGATATGACCTGTAATTGCAAGATTGGGTTTACTATCCATTTATTTATTTGAAGGAGATCAATCTGGTTCATTTTATGAATAGTCGTCAGAGCTTATTCTTTGCTTGTTATGGAATTAGATTGGTTCTTTGCTATATCAATTTGACCCAGGTCTTCAGAGATAGCATTTCCTTCAAAATCAATTAGTCTTTTGTCTAGTAATGACAACACTTCTAGAAAAGCTTCATTTACCTCTCTGGCAAGTCTTTTGATTTCTGCTAGATTTGTTTCCCACGCCTTTAAATCCATATTGCCTCTTATTTGTTCATAAAGAGAAATCCAAGGAACATCTAAGACATCATCCTTTGGTACCAATAAGATGACCTCTTGAAACTTAACTCGAGCTAAGCGATATTCTCTTTCTTTGATGTAGATGTCTTTCAGGGAAATATCTACTGCCTGGTAACAATTATGGATGGAATCAACCTTCATAAAAAGATCTTTCTAGGCCTTTTCCAGTTTTTCGTTTATTTATAGTGCTTTAATATGGAAGGTCGATATATCCAATGAGGTACCTTCAGTCAACTCCAACCTAGCTTGCAATTGTTTTATTAATTCAGCATGTTGGGTGATCAGTCCTTGATTGAGATGTGAATTCATTTGGAGCTCATCAAAGTTGTCCTGGAGTTGTTGAATTTATTGTTTATCAATTTCTATGATTTGATCGAAGTCTCGACTCATTCTATTATGGAGAGTATGCTCGGTTGTGTTTATTTTATTTTGAATTTGTTCTACAAATAGGCACTTCTGTTGCATCTGTTCAACCAAATTTTCTACAGACCATTGATTAGCAGTGGAAAATGCACCCAACGATCCTGCAACTTCCTTTGTGAATTTTGTATCATCTCGGTTATGTCCATCGTACACCATTATTTTCCTTTTGAATATCATTCCATCTTTCTGATGTGTTTCTCATTTGGTGATGGCCCTTTGTTTCTTGCTAAAGAAGAAGTATGAAGGGGGCATCTCTTTGGGTGAGATTGGGGTAATATCACCCACATAAATCACTTTGGAACCAAGATTCTTGAAAATTGACTACAATGGTGCTAATGAAGTAATAGGGGTACCTATTTCTGTGGATAGTTGTTGCTCAGCAGAATGAGCAGTAGATGTGGCTGGTGTCGAAGGAGATGTATCCTACCCTTACTTTAGGAAGGCTTTGAATTGAGTTGTTTCCTGAGGGCCTAGTGGACTTGACAATGAAGCTTTCAATTCCTGAGTCAAAACTTTGGAACCCTTTTGGGTTTCCTTAGTATCATGTTTTCCAGAGTTCCCCGATTCAAAACCCAGAGGTACAAATTCCTTTGTAGGAGAAGTGGCTACCGATTCTCCTTATAGTAATTTCCGCAAGTTGTTTCGTTCGTGTCTTTGAAAACTGAGGAAACTGGCTTATTTATTTGGGGATAAGGTTTGGACTTTGTTCAGTACTTATTCATAAGACTTGAATCCCCTAAATATTTCATCACCTGGGGAGTTTTCATGCACATATCTCTTCAGGTTGTATTGTGCCAGGTGGTTTTCCAAGATTTTCTGTGGGTCGTGTCTTTTAAATTCGATGTCAACCAACTTGACATCCTCCAAAGATGCATCCTCCACTTTGGAGTGATCGAAGTATAACAGTGAAAACATACCAACCTAGAGAGGGAACATACCTTTTTCTGGGTTGCTTTCAGCTCCTTGCTGATGTCCCCTATTATTGTTTGATAAGCTACTTCTCGACATACTAGATAGTCTGGTAAAAATCTTGGAAGAGAATGGGGAGGGACTGAACATATGAAAACCCCAATGTAAGAGAAGTTTTCTTCGATGAACCAATCTTATATTTTTCCCAAATTTCCCATGATTTTGTTTGAAATTCGAGGGGGTGGGAAACCATATAAATCTATATGAATGGGCACCACTACATGATGGCATATTTTGTAGACGAAATCTCTGGCCTTGTATTCCCACAACTTGGAGTGATAAAAGTGAATAGGTTCAGCGTCGGTCGAGGTCCAACTCCAGTTCATCAGTGGGAAAGGGGTTATGAAGCAAATAACATCCATGATATATGCGGACATATAGAAAGGGGCGGGCTTCCCCTTTGACTTCACTAACTTGTAGTCAGTAATTTCTTTAGCCAAGTTGTCTGATAAAATTTTGGCCCAATTAAAAGAGAAGCCTTTGGCCACCTCATGCATAATCGACACCCATGCCACTGGGAAATGATTAGGACTCTTATTCCCTAATAGTGTATAGATAATCATAGCTACATAAATCATATGAGTATCCAACAACGTTGTGGCATAAATTCCATGAGCGTTAGCCCTGAACTTCTCTGGGTGCCCCCACCATGACTTGATTATATACGGATAATTTTTTTTATATTGTATGAATTATTGTTTCTCAAACTCTAGCACGAATGGAACATTGTAATTATATTTAAAATCGGGAGATATATTATACATTACTTGGATGTGTTCTGGTCAAAAATACCCAACAACAACCTTTTGATAGTTGAAAATGATTTGGGTTTGGATGTCGACATTTTCCAGGGCCCAACTTATCATGTCATTATACAGCATCAGTCTCAACCGCACAACTATATTTTGAAGCTCAGAATGGGCTATATATCCTAGTTTATCTCCATGAGTATCTTCCACTTCATTGCCAGAATATTCTGGGCAATTTATAACCTCATGTTCCAGAATCTTGGACACATGTGTCCAAGATTTAACTAAGTTTATGGATCGCAGCATAATGTCTGACAGAACGTCCACATTCGGATTTGAATCTCCACCATCTGCATCAATATTCTTCATCATCTTCTGTGGTGCCATGATATCAAAAATATAACGAGGATACCTATTGCAGAGGAATTGCGTGAGCTTCTTACTCAGATAAAACTTACTACTTTGGAGGAGATGAAAATGAAATTCAAAATCAAGTATTTTTATTCACATCAAGTACATTGATTCGAGTATACCTTTACTGACAAAAAATTTATTATCCTTAATGGGAACGTATACCTGGCATTCCACAATTTATGTTAAAATTCATTACTGTTGATTTGTGATAAATGCCATTAGTATTCGGGAGATTTAGATGAAACAGAGCTGAAATTTCCTGAATCGCGAACCTGCGAAACGTTAATTATGAGATAATCTCTTTTAAAATATCAATTAATCATGTTTATCTTCAAGTGCTTCAGATATTCAGACTTCGGGATTTTTAAATGTAGCTCAAGAAGAAATTCTCGAAGCCCGAAACTGTGAAAATATTAATTATCTGATAATCGTTTTTAAGTTTTAATTAATCATACTATGTTCAAGTGCTTCAGAAATTCAGATTTCGTAGATTTTAGGATATGATGAAAGGTAAACGTCTGAACTCCAAAGTGAGAAGTTATTAATTATATTTTGACCAAGATTAACTTAATTAATTAAAATTTAATACCTCGACATTTTAGTGCTTTGTGGATTTGCGAATTAGCTCTTTGTTATATTTATGAAGAGTTGTCTCCTGTAGTGACATTTCGAAGATGACATCATTCTAGATGACGTGTCAAGAAAAGGAGGTGCCATGTGTTACTTAGAATCGTATAAATCTTCAAATGAAAATTTCAGAAAAGGGTGCCACATCTCAACCCAGTGAAGACTCAAAATATACACATGTACTATGACTCGTGTCCCTTAAAGGTTTATGAAAAGTAATGAATGGACACTTTTCGGTTTCAGTTCCTTTATCATTAATACTTCTCAAAACTCTCAAAGCGCGAAGCTCTGGAGTGACCTTTAGTGATCTGACTCTTTAACAATCAAGCAGCTCCAAAACTCTGGGAAAAACAAGATCGTCTGATCAAATGGGCAAACTTCATCGATGAAGGATATCATGTGCGTCTTATTACCATTTAACTAGAAATGACTTTGATTTAAATTTTGAAAGTTAATTTATGAGTTACCACTTTGGGAAGGATTATACTTTCATGAAGTGGAGAATGTAAAGCACAAATTTTAAGATTATATATGTTCCAACAGTCTCTAAGTGTTTCCATCAATGCCAAAGATGGATATTGTTGAAAGATTAATTAATTAATTGTTGAAATATTAATTATTGCAGGGATTAATTAATTATAAAAAAGATTAGTTAATTATTTCAGGGATTAATGAATTATCAAAAAAGATTATTTGTCGAAAGTTTAGATGTTGGAATACTGGTTGTCATTGAATTCAACCCTTGAAAAAAGTTGCATGTCAAAGTAAAGTGGCAGTAAACATAAGATAATAGGTTGCCTGTGAGTTGCATGTGAGTTTCATGCCATCATGAATTGCATTGTAGTTGCATGTCATTAAGAAATTTCTCTTTAAAACAAAGAGAAAAATCAATTGCAAATCATTTATGTGTAATAACTTCTGAGAATATAGTTTGGAGATATGAGGAAGTGAGTCGAAGATAGAGAATACCAGTGAAGTAAGGAATCTGCAGGAGCCGAGAGTATGAAGAAGGGGTTTCATACAAGAATTACCTGAGTATATCCGTGGGTTTAAAGAGGAAAATAATGGACATCTGTGGCCTGCAGTGATGAAAAGAGCGGATACCCGCTAGAAGACAATGAATACATTCATGTACCTGTGAGGGAAATTTGTGAAGATCAGGGATCTAAAAATCAAGTCAATTATAGGATTGAAGGTATGTCTTCATGTGTGTGTTAGGGTGATTATTCTGAAGAAATTATTAACATGTATGTCTCAGTGATTAATAAGCAATTGATTTGGAGAATTCTCTTGTGGATATTGGTATGATGCATTTGTGGTTGAAGTATTGATGAAATATTGATATCATTAGCAACAACATGAATATCAAAGACATCAACAACAATAGGCTATCAATGATATAGGTAACAACAAATCGGTCTACATCTATATTTCAGGGTTGTTGGATGGGGCAAGGAAAGGAGGTTGCAGCCTCCTTCCGGTTGGAGTTGGAAAATTAGGGAGTTGGAGCTTCCTTTAGGTTTCATAATGTAAATAGGGGGTTAGAGAGTTCTTGCAATTGTAGCTAGAGAAATAGGAAGCTTTTTCTTCCAATGAATGTACTCTTTGATCAATAAAAAAAGAATTTTGTGGTTTTTTCCCGCATTGGGTTTCCACGTAAAATTCTAGTGTATTGTGTTTCTGTGATGTTTATGGTGTTAATGATATTTTGAATGCTCATAATATTCATTGGAGGTTTTATGTTGTGATTAAAATTACTAATTGTGCTCATAACGATTCACCCCCCCCCCCGCCCCCCCCTTCTTAGTATGCAAACAACAAGGTGTCATGTTGATAATATGCCATGTCAAGACACATGTCGAATGTGGGCCCAAATGAGTAGAAAGGTCTGGGACTAAATCCATTTAACTTCAGTTGTTAGATCTATAGACCAAGAGATATCAACCATAGATCTTTTTTGATAATATCAGGAGGGGGTCTTCCACCTTGAGTATACTGGGATATCATAATCATGAGCTATCGAAGTTTATGTCTACAAGATTGTGTTGGGAAGGATGATGCCTAGTCGTTCAGTAGCATAGTGGGCTGAAATCCCTGTACATTGGTGGGACATCACCCAGGATATTGGTATCAGGGATGTAAGTGTTGGTGAAAGAGATAAAATAGGGTCTCAGAGCCCAATGATCCGATACCTTGATGGGGCAAGATTTTCCGGTATGGTTCTAAGGCATGATGACCTGATACCCTGATTGGGAAAGGTTCTCGGGTATGGTTCCAACATTCCCTTATAGGATTGGAGAAATGGAGGATGACACCATCCATCCAATATAAATAGGAAAAGTGTCAGCACCTGAATGGACGAGTCACATGCAGTTTGATGACATGTATACAATGTCAGCCTGCATGGAAGCTCTAGGTGTCAAGTGGAGGGTATGCCACATGTCATGGTAATTTGGCTCTTTGAGGGTATGTTCCATGGAATTTATGGGTGACACATGAAATCCAGTTGGCACACAATGAAAGGGCCACATTTTATACCATGTGGAAGGTTTTGGAAATGCCACATGTCTGGTGTGGCAACAGGGCCACCAAATTAGGTGTTGTTGCTCGAAGGTATAAGTAGGTCAGTGGGTCAGTGTCCCAATGGAAACATGTCACACCATGGTTAGGCTACGTTGGAAAAGAAAGGTCCCTATGGGGTTGATTTCATCAGGACATGTGTAAAAACTGTATCAATAGCAAGGGGGTCTTGTGTGGTTAGGCTAACCACAAGTGGATGCGGTTGTAATCCACCGACTTGTGAAACTTCATTGGAGGCTTAAGTATGGTTGTGTTTTGTGGCCCCTTCACTTTTAATTAAACCTTGAACATGCAGAGGGATTCGTGATGAGATGTGGAATGCTAATCTAGATCATGGTCAATCCCCACCACCCAATTTTTCCCTGATTTCCCATGGGAGGAGTCATGGATTTGGCCACATTGTTTGATGTCATGTGGACCTGAAATTTAGTATGCCACATTTTTATAGAAGGTGACATTTCAGTATCACGTCGGATCGATATGGTGGTATGGATGCGACATGGCCATAAGGATTTATTTTTCCAGTGAAGGCCCTAAAAATTTAAAAGGGCATAAATTTTGATCCAGGTCTTAGTTTTGAGCAAACTGATAGTCATTGGAAATATATCAATGAAAAAAAGACGATGTTTCCCTCGTAAATAGGTTTTGAGATGATTCAGGAGAAGTGAAATTTTTATACCCCATTCCCTTAGAAGGTACCTAGGGGGTTGGGTGTTTTACAATAACTTCGAATAATATATCTTCAAGTACAATAGGAATTTTGAGCAATGCTATGTTGAAAGGATCTAAAATTTCCCAACCAAAATCTTCAGTCTTAACCCTAGAATATGATAGATTTATTTTTGTTTCCCTTGACGTTATGATAAAATGTGAGTCATGTAAATTTACATAGAAGATAATAAAAAATATACCTAACATACAAAAATTAAAATCAAATCTATCCATAAGTGAAAGCATAATATTTCTGCTATTTGGTTCAAATTCAATTTCAAAAACTGTGAATATGATTACTTTTTGTATAGGAGGAAGTTTCAACAATGTTATTTTGAAAGGATCTCAAATTTTCCAACTAAATTCTCGAGTCTTAACCCTAGAAGCCGATAATATAACATTTAGTTATTTTTTCCCTCAATGTTCCTAAAATGTGAGTACTATAAATTTAAATATAATAATAATAAATCTACCGAACATATAAAAATTACAATTAAAGCATAAACTTTGTGTTGTTTGGTTCAAAATCAATTCCAATAAATTTTAATATGATGAATTCTAGTAGAGAAGAGAGTTTGAGAGATTAATAATATTTAGGATATTCTTTTTTTCATGACTATAATAAAGTAGATCTAATCATCAATAATATTCAAGTTATTATTTTAGTGCATGCATGTGGAAGATGAAATAATATAATTTAAGTGGGTCTCATATTTGGCTCTCAAATGCTCTAACGATTGTTTATTTGCAATAATAGAATTTAGGTGGTTATGATATTTGGCTCTTCTATGCTCTCAGGATTGTATAATTTCAAAGTACTTTGGTACAATCCCTTGGAAAATAAAATATATTTTCCTGGCTATGTTCTTAGGAAATATTTCTAGATTGAGCTCCAAAAACTTGAGAATGGAAATTTCCTTATCAATTAAGGTAGGAATCCCTTGAAACTTAGTGGAAATAAAAATACACAACGAGACAATGTTATGATAACAATTAATTGTCAACTATGGATTCCAAATCATGTGACCTATGAAATTAACATATGAAACATTGAATTTGAAAGAGATTATATTAATCGTATATTCCCTCAGTTTAAGAGTCATTGATCCTTATAACTTAGTATTCATGTAAGTTTTATTTAATGCATGCATGTTTCATTTCCTTATGCACCTAAATGTCCATCATTAGAAAGGATAGTTATTGATGAAATCAAACCAGGGTTTCTTAGGATACTTGGCATCCAAAGAGCAAAGAGATTCCATATAAAATTGTTACTTGGATTTCATTTTGTTATAACTACTCCATTCAAACAGATGTTCATCGGCACATTTCTCTGCAAGTTTTTCTCAGGAAAATGACAATTTGTCCTTCATGAGAGAATGAAAAGATATGAGGGTAAGAAAGAAGAAATTTGAGGATTACATTTGCTTCCAGTAAATTTTTTATTTTTGTGTTAATCTTGTTGCATATCATGTGTTTGGTTTATATATCCTAAGTTATCTTGTTTTTTTTGGTAATTTATATCAAGGAAAAGAAGTTGGAATTCAATTATGAACTCAAGGAAATTTTGGCAAAGAGGAATCTTGTCAAAGTATTTGAGCACATGGGATAAAATTGATTATTAGTAGTAGAAGCAAAGCATAGAATTCATGCTAGGTGGCTCTATCTATTAGGTGCTTAGGTCTAGGTTTTTCTAGAGCTCATCCAATATATCCCTCCTACCTGCATGGATATAGAAATTCTTAATGGAAATATTGAAATATGGAAAATAGGGATTTACCTTCTTCATCTAGAAAACTATAGTATGAATTTGTAATTATGTGAAGTATAATTCATAGCAAGTATTGTACTATCTCATTATTTGAATACCTTCTTTGATTTCTTTGTGTAAAATTTCAAAATATGGTAGAATTATGGTGAAGCTCTTGGGGAGTAACCTATGGAGTAGATTCAAGAAACTATATTATAGGAAAAACTTAAGTTTCTTGTTTTTTGATTTTGATGCAAACATGTAACATTGTAGCATCGATACAAACATGTAACATTATTTCCTATTTCCTTTTTTTTTATGCAAACATGTCCAAAAGCATCTTGTCACAAATAAATTGTTTCAACTTACAATACAAATAAACTTGCAATACAATGATTTGTTTGGGCATATTGTCAAAAAATATTTAACAAGACGATAAGTCCTAAACATATATATGCGTTGACTATTGAGCATAGTAATTCCAACACAGGCCCAATCCAAACCAAAATGACTCAACAACCATAAACACATTGTTCCAGTTTAAAGTACAAATAAACTTGCAATATAAGATTCTATGTGTGAATATTGTCAAAAATGATTTAATGACAATGCCTGCACACACAATTTCGCTAACTATTGAGCAAAGTAACTGCAATACTGGCCCAATCCAAACCAAAATGACTCAACAACATAAACCATTGAAAATGAGAGTTGTTCCTTTCCATTTTTTAGGTTTACTATTCTGGACCAAGTTAATATGCATATCTTCTCTATTTCCTCTCAATTCATTATAGGGAAACCTATAAAGTGAAAGGTAAGTCAGAACCAATTTACAAAAATCTATGAGGCCAAAGATAAGTTAGAATAGTCCAAGTGAAACTGTCTAATGTACCTTTTTTTTCTCTTCAACTGGCTTGTTTGTTGCAATTTTTTTGTGTTCAACTGATATGTGGGACCACATCATCCCCATTTAATGTAAACTTACCATGTACTTGGAAGTCATGTAGCATATACACATTACTTTATTTTTCCTGAATATATTCTTCATATGGAAATTGCGTTAGGCTAGGAAGTACATCTTGCAATATTCGTTCTCTAATTGTACATTGCATAGTGTTGTTGTTTAGTGTTGGGATCATAACATTGATTCAATGTTTATATTGGTAAGGGAATCTCTCATTTCATCTTACACAATTAATTGTGGCACCATCTATTAATTTAGAGGAAGAATCGAGGGAGTTGCAGTTGGCACACACAATTTCAAAGGGAGTTCAATGTGAATTTGTTGTTGCTAATGCACCTTCAACCTATGAACATGACATAGTAGTTAATATAGTCAGCAATACTATGTGTATGTGTAAAGCCAATTTTGTAGATGAAGTTCATGGATGGAACTGTGTATGTATACTTGCAATAGTCGTGGAGCATGTTATTTTTTTTAGATCCTTTACTATGTTTGTTCTCAAGTTTGTTATAAATGTTGACTGTGTTGCACGAAAGACATTTTCTTTGACATCTCTCTTGTTGGTTATATTTTTGAAAATCATAAAGGGAAATTCCCCTTTTTTTCAATTTTTGTTCCATTGAATAAAATTAATGTGCATATGTGTCGAAAAGTTGAAGCTGCAACATATAACATTATAATAGTTATGGAATATGATTGGGGACAATTTAGGATGTGAAAGTAAGAAAAAAAAAAGGATATGGAAGAAACAATGTTGCCTTATCGTCATCCAATTCACCATCCTTTATATGGAGAATGCATTGCAAGATGACCTTTTTGGCATATGTGATGGCAGCGTCAATGGTTTCAATTAGATACATGTCTTTTTTTTTCAGCAAATTGTCATATTGTTGTGTTTGGAATGAATTTTTTTTGGGTGCAATATGTTGGCACTATTTATACAACACTTGAGTCAACTAGTGAGATAATACAATTGCAGTCACCACGATCATATATAGTTTTGGTAATATTTTAAAGTCTGTAATGGATATTCCATTACCAGGTAGGAAATTTTCGTTGTGTTTTTGAACAACTTGTGCTGAGAACGTCAATGTGACTATCATCAACCCCTTGTTGTTAGTGATATCAACATGTAGTATGTGGTATATCATATTTTCTTTGTCCAAGTAGGTGTTGTATTCGATCATTACGCCTCTAATGAATATATGGCCCATTCGTCGATTACTCCAGTCTTCTATTGATACTATATTTGGTGATGTTGTTTTGGGCATGTTGACAATGTTTGAACATAACAAGTGATATGAATAACAATATGTATGTATTTTGTTTTTCCATGTCTGCAAAATTATTCTCACAATTTAAATGAATTGCATTGGTTAGAGTTTAATTCGAACATCTCTTAGGTTGTGCATGTTGCAATGTGTTGTCTTGTTTGTTTTTGCATGCCAATATTTCCTGTGAACTAAAAACAATGGCAATATATAACATTAGCATATTTACCATGGAATAGAAGAATAAGTAACTGAGAATATCTACTTCCTATATGTAATAAGGACATAATTTATGAATATTTATGCATGTTCTTTTGGTTGTTCTAATGCTCATAACAATTCACTTCCCACTCTTCCTCCACTTATCTAACTTTTCCTTTTCCTGACAAAAAAAATTGTGGATTGACTATGTAAAAAGCATGCATGTACAGCATATTGTATGTTGCTTTGACATTTTTGATATTGACATTTTTTTTGTAGGGGAAAAGACAAAAGACATATAACATATTGGGATATTGAGGGATTCATAATGATTATTGGCATACCTATTGTAACACTTATTTTGAGTTTTGTTGTGTGTTGTTCTTAGGCCCTCTTTCTCTTCTTTAATTGCTGAAATTTTTGCAATGTTGGCAATATACATATTACAATGGGCATGCAAATAAGGTATTATGTGGGGACAACATGCAATATTGGCATACGATAAAAGAGATCAAAGTGATAGAATAAAATAAAAAAGGTTGAATCATGTACCTTTTTATTTCTCGTTCCATGGATGTGTTTGTGCATAGTTTCTTAGCGCGAGAATCTATTAGAAACCAAAGTTTTTTCAGAATTTGGATGATACCATGTATCTAATGAAAATGCAGAAATTTTCCAATATATGAAAGGAAATATAGAGAGATGATCAATGTATATGTGTTGTATCTTTTATTCATTGATTATTTAATTATGGACTATACAAATGGAATACACACTAGAGTTATCTGATCCATTGGAAAGAGAAGGGGTTTATATATATATATGCATGTATGCTTTAACACATTGGAATATGTAATTGTGTAATATGTTTTATATGTGTTTCATAATTCAAGTAGAAGAAAAATTGTATCACGGTAAGTCCAACATGCATCTAAGAAAAATACTTTCGATTGTACATTGGGAACATTTCACCATACATGATCAATAAGTATCTTTTGTACATGATTTACCTTGTGCAATAGGAAGCGGAGATTGTAACTACACATGCAGTTTTCTAATTTTCTTGTTTTTTCATTTCTTTTTAACATGTCAATGCTGAAGTCTCCTAGAATGATAATGATTTCATTCAAATTTAGATGGTGCAATGTTTTTACAATGGTGTTCAATATGCTGGTCAAGGTTGCATGTGGTTCAACATAGATATTCAATATTGCAATTTGTGATTTGTAAACCATTTCCTTCACTAGCATTGCCTCAACATTTTGTTCTTCAAAATACATATGTTCCAAAATTGGTGTATGTTTTTTCACTAGTATCATCACTCCATGTTAAATGCAATTTGATATGCAATTGAAGTTTTGAAATTGTTCAATTTCCATGCACATTTTCATGTATGTTTCTTACAAGAACCGAATGTTAGATTACACTATGTCATAATCATTGAGTATATCATTAATATGTTTATTTAGATCGCATGTGTTTAGTGAGAGAATTGAAATGGATTATTCTAACTATATTGACTGTGAATCATACTTTAGAGTCCATTTTGCACTACTTTGAAGGTGTTGCCTCTCAATGTCAATTTTTCGCTTCACCTTGAAGTTCTTGTTACTGAGAGAATATAGTAAATGCAATGACTCTATGTTTTTTACACGGGATAGAGTTGTGTATACTAGTCCATGTATCTGTATTATAGTAGGGGAAAATGCAACACTATCAAGTGTCAAACCTTGTGACCTATGTATTGTACATGCACATGCAAGTTTGATTGGAATTTTTTTTCAAATATTTACCTGACGTATATTCCCTTTCATTGATATTGGTTTTGTCATGCGCAGTACATGTGTCCAAGTGTGTGGGGTGTCTGAGTTGTATAGGTAAGCTAAGTTTTTATCTTGTCATTGTTCTATAATTGAATTATGGAACTCAATCCATAGAAAATCAATGCTATCTATTTTTGTATATGCTTTGAGTGTACTACATAGTTGACCAAGACATCTTGTTAATCATAAGTACATACATATATTTCAACTAGCATGTTGAATTTAAGGACAAGTTGCGAAGGAAAAGTAGTTGTATATTGATGGTATGGAACATCACTATGGTTCTCTTCCTCTAGGTCAATTTCATTGTTCATAATTTATTTTTCAGGCATGAGTGAGAGAATTAACTTTTTATGCTTTGCAACATGCTTTTTAAAAAAAAAATAGGTACAAAAATGTTGGGTCATTTGGAGCAGGACATACACAACGTGCATTGATATATGCCAAGTCATCACTTATTTGGTTGTTTGTTTGCATTTTGTTCAAAATCACAAAGAAATTTTCATCTCTCTGGTGCATTGTAGTTCATAATTTGTAGCATTTTATATTGTGTTTCTAGAAGTCGTGTGTCAATGTTTGCATGTTCATTGTAGGATGCTAAAAAATTAGAGAATATTGTATCGGTTGTGCCTAGTAAATATCACCACAGAATACCATGTCAATGTTTCCAAAGTACTGTATTTGAACATGTTTTATGTTCCTAAGTCGGTTGTCAATGGAATATAGGAATCAACTTCCAATAAAGGAGGATTCATCTATGAAGATAAGTTGTATTTATTAATAATGTTTTGACAATTTCTATAACATTTCTTTTCTAAGTGGAAGGAATTGGGACTTGCTAAAAGGAATAAGCAATGCAGAGTGGATTGTTGTTCCACCTGCCTTGTATGCAGGGATGATTTTAAGGATGGAAATTTATTTTAAAATGTAGAAACATTGGAGAATCTTATTAATCCTTCATATGCCAACTATAAAATGTTTGGCAATGTTTTTGTAAAAATATTCAAATTTCTAAGGATTTTATATAGTTTGTATAGATTTTGGCGATTTTTAAGGTAAAATAATTTTATCCTATAGAATTTGGGTGAATCATTTTTAGAAAATAGAATCTTGTTTTGGGAAAAACCATGGAAAATTAGCCCATGAGCGAAATTTAGCCCCTAAAATCATCCTTGCTTGTATGTAGCTTTACCTATATGTGCAATTATTATCCCCTTTGGTTTCAAATAGTCACTTGTACTGCATCCATCATAGATTCGTATAAGCATTTGGAATAACACTTTTATTCTAAATGTCTTTCATGTTCCTACCCCCCCTATCAGGAACAAGTGGATGGGTGTGTGTATGTCACTACGTTTTTTCATAAAAATTTCCTTGAAAATTGTGTGTTGTTCTCTATTTAACAATCTTCTAATTTTGTAATAATATTCATTTTCATGGAAAAATGGATGTGTTTTTACTTGAAACCCAAGATTGATATTTTTTACCATAATAGATTATTGAGGACATTGAATATCTTCTTTTAAATCATAATGTTCGCAGTCAAGTCTAGTTTCTTGTAGATCATTGATTGTATCATTAGTGTTTGCAAGACTATCTAGTTGCTCAAGTGTAATTTCTAAATCACCCCATGTTGGGTTGATGTTGTATGTAAATTTATCCTCATTGGTTTGTATTGTACTATGATAGAAAGTGCATGCATCCTTCCATGTTGAAAAGTTATGTTTTAATGTCTCGTCTCTTTGTTCGAATGGAACATATAGCATAAGTTCTCACGACATAATTTTTCATAGTCGATGTGTTTTTTGTATTTGATGAACCATATTACGTTTGTTTTCTTTTTTGATATATATGTAACATTTTTATTGTAATTAGATACAAATTATACAAGGAATATAAGATTAAGATAAGTCAGATGCTCAATGTAGTAATCAATAATGGAGTGGCACATCACATCTTCCAAATTATCATGCTCTTTTTGAAGTAGGAATGGTGACTTAACCATGAATGTGTGTTCAATAGGTGGAGACTTGTTTATGAAAATACATTCCCTTGAGATTGAACTCAATGGTAGGGAAAGTATAATATGAACCACCTATTGAGATGATATTTTTTGAAGATTAAGCAATGTATTTCCAAGTGTACATATCATTTTCATAGCATCAAGTCAACTTTGTTATCATTGAAATTTTGTCCGCAAATGGTCACAAGAATCTAGCATATCCAAACACCTATTAGTTCATTCATGGCCCAAAAAATGCATTTCCAAAGGGCACAAACTATACAACTAGTTATAAAATAAACATGTGCTCAAAAAATAAAGGATGTGCGTGCACTTGCGCCAGTCGAAAAGGCAGGAAAAGTGCACATGCACTCGATGCACGACTGTGTACAAAAAAAGTTGTGCACACCTGAGAACGTCACATTTCAAATTCTAGTCGGCCTCCCACCCACTTCTTGTTCATCTCCAAAGTAGATTTGACCATCAAATATGAACTGAATCTGAGTGGGGGGCTGGTTAAAGACCTGAAGGTTCCCTAAAGGGCCCCTTATTCACACTAAAGACTGGTTGGATAATGTCTCAAATATTTTATATAAAAAGAGGCCATGGGTGCACTATGAATTCAAGAATCTATTTGTATTGTTATGCTGCCTCTATTCTCCTACAAGGAACCTCTTTCCTTCTTGGAGCATACTAGCATCATTTCATTGTGTCATTCTCCTCACCTCTTGAGGGAATGAGCTTTGGATTTCTTCATCATTTCCTTTATAGTTTTATATTTGTAAGAAGAGATATCACATAGGGGATTCAAGATCCCTCCCTTGGAGGAAGATGGGACCCATAAGTCTCCCTTTCTCTTTGGTGTTTTCCCACTAATACAATCTATCCATTGGTGGGATGAATATTGGTCAATCTTTTGGTTGATTTTGGTTCTAATTTCCTTATGCACTTTAGTTTTGTTTATTTAGTTGTTATTATCTTAGTTGTTTATTTATTTCTTGTGCTTGATGTGTCTAACTCTTGCACTAATTTATGTCCTGTTTAGTTGACCTAACTGGACTTGTAGGTGTCCCTCTTTTTCTCATCCAAGTGGTGAAAAGGATACAACAGATTGTCAACCATATTTGGGAGAAGGTATCAATTTCCTCCATATTTGGGTTGTTTGAGCACTTCCTTTTGATCTATCTACCTTGCAGTGATCATAACTAGCCTAGTCCTACCTGCAAAAAGCTAAATTAAGAGTTGGAATAAGAGAAGTTCATTCAAAATTTTCTTCCTGGCCGCGTATTAGAACATGTGCGGGTTTTTCATCCCACATGCACATCTTTCGAGCACGTGCACCAACAACAATGTGTTTCTGGACGCATTCTGCACACGTGCACCAACAGGTCATTATTTCTTTGTGCATTGACACCACATGCGCCTTTGTCTTCTCTATGACCCACACATCTATCCATAAATCCAACATTGTAAGAGTTTTTTTATGTTAGGAAGGCCCCTAGCCTTCCAAATATTGATTCTATGCAATTTGTAATATGCACCACACTTATATTCCCTCTCCACATGAAGGGTTAGTCAAAACATAGGCGCTTAGGGGGTTAATAACCATATTTTTTCCTCTTTTTTCTTTGAGTTTCCACATGGATGGTTTGTTTTGGTTGTAAAAAATAAGTTGTAATAATTCACTATCACAATTATAAATACTTTCATTGGGACCATAAATCGAACTTCAATCATCGAGTATGTTCTTCTCTCGCACCATAGAGTGATCTTGAGATTCAAAAAAATGATCGAGGGAATATTCCATCTCCCTTAAAAACAAAATATTTAGGAGAGGAAAAAGCCCCCATAGGGCCCCCTCTTAGTTTCTTTTCAAAACATCTTACATTTTTAAGGGCCCAAACATGCCCACATGTTGCAAAGATAGGATAGTTTGAAGCTACTTTCTTAGTTTACATCACTAGGGGAGTTTAAAGATTATTGTAACGGGCCCATACATGACCACATGCTTTCAATCTACGATAGTATTTTGAATCTTTCTTAGATTAAATCACATTAGGGACTTTAAAGGATTGGTAAGGACCCACATGTCCAGATGCTTGTTCTTTAGGGAATTTAAAATTCCACACAATTGTACCAATGGAATCTAGTAATATAGGTAATCAAGACTTGTAAGGACCACACAAAGTCCACATGTTTCAAGGTGACACCTAACTTATTAAAAATTTGGAACATTTTATCACTTTCTCACACACAAAGTCACTACTGACTCACATAATTTCATCTTGAATTGTGGAGGTTGAAGTAGGTTTCCTCCAAAGGGATTTCGAAATGTCTCACTTTTTCTTGAAGGAATTATCCACTCCCACTTAATTCAAACGATATTGATTCACACCCCCAATCTCTCAAACAACCACATCTAATTTTTTTCTAAAAAGTCACTTTCCTCCATAGGAGGTGCCAAAAGAAATCTTTAGTCTAGGTAGGATCTTGGGGATAGGCATCCAAATAACTCCCCGTTATCTGGTTCTCACATCTTCAAACAATAGAAGTTGACAAATAGGGAAATTTAAAATACTCCAAGTCAAGTGTTCCTAACACCATAAGGTAGGGAGATACCTGTGAAGGGTCGAAGGCCGAGGTCTAATTGTTTTGCGTGTCCCCCCTTGAGGCACCCACCTCTTGGACAGGATCCAACTCGTGACCCATTTCTGAGGCTGAAAATCTAAATGTTGCACTTTGACCGAGGTACCTAGTGGCCAAATTTTAGGACATCTATGTAGGTGGAAATTGTGGGCTGCAATTGCACCTTGATCATATTTTTTGTGGCTATTGGGAAATATCGCCATCTCTTTTGGGATATACAACCTCTAGCCCTCATTATAAATGATTGCTTCATCCTTCACTAGTTCTTCTTATGGTGGATTTAGACCCCACTGTTGAGTGCTTTTGGAGAGTCTAATGCTATTTGAGAGGAAGGATGTTACGTCTTTCTAGGAAATGAGCATTTGTTTTCATTCTTCTCCCACGTGGACAAAATCCACCTACGCACATGTATGCTTCTTTTCAGTTGATTTATGTATGACGCTCTTGTGATTAAATATGATTTTGAGATATATTGTAAAGTTCCAAAACTATACAAAATCTCTTGTTCATTTTATTACTCTCATCACCATTCACACACATTCACTTTGCTAGTCGGACATCATAGGGGACCCACATAATCCCCACCGTTCAAAATGCTTGCATAACCTCCCTCCTCTTCTAGGAGGAGTTCCTAGTCTCTCCAACTCATTGGCCCAACCCTCTCACACCCCTGTGAGTGCTACTGTATTGGGATCAACTTTGCTTGGTTCCACTTTACTTGGGTCCACTTCCCAAGGCAAACCATCCACTAGCTCTCCTTTACAAGGAAGTGGGGGGAAAACTTCTTCCCAAGTGGGAAGTAAAACCCCACCTAACACCCCTCACAGGTCATGTAAACAAACCAATCACACCATGGCTAAAACTAATCCTCCACCACCACTCTATATTCCATATTTGGCCTCCCTCAGCATACTGGATCTGAGAAAGCTCACAAACGATCCTATATTTCATGACCCAACATGGACTGCAATGCCTACCAAACTACCTTCAGACATTCCCAAGTTTCAAGGAAAGGCGGGAGAATATCCTGCCAACCATGTCATGACCTTCCACCTGTGGTGCTCTTCAAACAGAATCATGGACGACTTCGTCCGATTAAGGTTATTTCAACACACACTCACAGACCCATCAACCAAGTGGTATGTAGATGAAAAATTAGGGTCCCATGTGACTTTTGAATCACTAGCGAAAACAATTTTGACCTTATTTCAACTACCAATTCACCATGAGAATGGTCTAGAACTACTCTCTGAGTTTAAACAATCCTCAGCCACACATATCACCGACCACATTCATGAATGTCGTCGACGACATGGTTTATGAAAACCAGAAACCACCAAACAACAATGCCTCGATTGGTTTCTCAAAGCACTTGTCCTCATATGACCTCATTTATTCACAGTCGGGATACTTATATACAGTACTACCTGATTCCCTGAGAACTGTACCATTCATCCAGGACAAACCTAGGATGTCTCTCTTAGTAGATGGATTGATTGGTACCACAACACACCACAATTCATACATCCAACCACCACTTATGTATGGTATACCCCAACATCCACCATTGTATGGAGGACCCCCTTATTACCCTCCTCCCCCTTATCAACAACCATACCCTACTGTTTCCCTCCCACCCATGAGTGAACCCGCATCAACACCCATGATGCACCCTCCAGTTCAACCAAGTTTTGGTACCGCCTCTACCTCAACTTACACCCTGAGCACTAGTGAAATCACTATGCCTTCCTATGTACCCTACATATCATTGTCACAAAATAATTCATATTTTCCATTTCTTGGTCCTCCACAACCCATTTCTCCTCCACAAGGAAAACCACACGCCGGGGTTAACTTTTTTCATCCCTCTCCCATTCAGAAATTTAAAAATTTTGAACAAATGAATACAAAAAATCCATCCCATCAGTCGAATAATACCAAAAATAATGTTAAAAATTGAAACAATAATAAACCAGGACTAGGGGGAAACAACCCCCAACAGAACCAGCGTGCTGGGGGCAACCGAAATCAGGGGAACTAGAAACCCAAGAGGGTAATAAAAATAAACGCCAAGGGAGGAACAACAAAAACCTCTAGAAGAACTTCCCTTGTGCCCTTTGCGGTATGCATGGTCATTATAATCACCATTTCCCCCAAATCTATGACTTCAAACAAATGAAAGATTCCATGAATGCACCACATCCTCCAGCGCCTCCTGCCCCTCAGCAGGCCCCCCAACAGTATTTGCAACAACCACCCTCAGTGGTGTTGCAAAAACCTATTCCACATCATTCCAAATCAAGGTGTGATGAATACTTAGAAAGAAGTACACTGTGCCCCAACATATATGGGACAATATCAAAACCCTGGGAATCTAGTGGATCACACTATCCTCCTCACTAGTGAAGAACAAATTCTCCTACAAACGCGTAGTCGTCAATACGATGCACCCCCTGAATATACCCCCACCACTTCAGAAATAGTTCCAGTTACAGTCGGGCAACCTTTGATGATCCCATGCCCTAACACTAAACCTCTCCTTCATATTCCTTTCATCCCATTACGACGGAATGTCAACAACCCTCAGGCTAAGGAAACACACAATTATAGTCTGGTCAATGACTTGGCACAATCTTCTGCAGCCATGTCAGTCTTGGAAGTCCTCCAAACCTATCCCACTCAACGGAAATCATTTCTTTCCACCTTGGGGGTAGTCGAACCTGCTGATACTAGAATCATCACTTTTGATCTAGATTGTGGGGAACCCCGTCCCCCCGCTTTGGTAGCTTTCCAGATACTAGTCAAAATTTGGAACATCACAGTTCATCGATGCATCATTGATGAAGGTGCATCCACATGCATCAAGTCCAAAATCGTATGGAAAAAACTTGGCTCCCCCGAGCTAATACCAACCACCATCACTTTGAGAGCTTATGATGGACAACCATCCTCTCCTAAAGGGCTCTTTCAAAATGTACCCGTTGAACTCAGGGGAAAAACCATTCTTATTGACATTGAGGTTATCGACGCCCTGCTCGATTACAACATCTTGTTTGGATGTAGTTACATGTACGCTATGAAGGTTGTGGCCTTTTCTGTGTTTCAAACAATGATGTTACCCCATAATGGGAAGATCATCACCATCGACCAAGTCTCACATTACAAACCCAACCCTTCCTCCAACATTAATAACATTCTACCTCTTGTCCATACTAATTCTGACGCCTACCCACTCATCGAGATGGTCCCCAGAATTTTCAAGGACCCATCCTTTCTATGGACATACCATGGAGCACCACCGCTCATACATCCCTCAGCAAAAGTGTGTTTCATATCTTTCAATGGAACGGAAACTGGGGATACCATTCCTCCCATTAAGGCTTCTTCACTCCATGATGTCCCACTAGTCGCAGAAACCCAACCTCAGGAACCCCCTAAGAACCCTTCGACACCACTTGTTCCTAGTTTCACTCTCCCCTTGGGTCACATCCCAGTTTGGGAGACAGTCCCCCAAGTCATTACACAAATCCCCTTCTTCAACCCTCCACCGGGTGTACAAGTTTTCCAGGTAGTCACAACACTTACCCTTCCTAACATGGTGCTTGATATTCCGGTTTGGTATCTACACCCACCTGAGATGGTTCCTCAACCATCCCTCCCTCCCCAAACCGATGGAATCCCAATGAAAAACCCAGTCCTAACTATGACGGAACCGCCCTCCCACCCACTGGCCAACACCACTACCATAGTTGGGGGTAGATGGAAGAAGAAAGAGCCCACAACTCCACTTCCTCCCCGAGTTCAACCTCCTTGCACATTATGTAAGAAAGAAGGACACCCCACCAATATGTTTCCCTCTCTCCCTGAGATACGCAATTTAGTCCAACTGCCTCGAGCAACCACACTGATCTTCACTTCATCCAACACACCTAGTACTACCACTTCATCCCCTACTACCAGAAGTAAAGGGTTGCGAACCAAATTTTCATGTGCCATTTGTTCAGAGTATGGCCATTACACCCATCATTTCCCTGCACTACCTCAGTTTCGACATATGCTAACGACAGTACGCCAAATATTTCAACAAGAACCCCCTCCATCCATGCTATCAAGAACTCGAGTCACAGACATCCATTATGTCACAACCTCAGTCAAAAAATGGATGAGATTCCCTTTCTCTCTTTGTGAATCACTTGATCATTTTACATACCAGTGTCCTACGATCATTGAATACAAGCGTCGCCAAATGGCCCTTATTCAAAATCCTCTAAACCCCTCACTTCCTGCGATACAAGTGATTCCCCCTACTCCCTCTCCAGATATTGTTCATACTCTCTCTCTTGAGCCTAAGGCACTTCCCACTCCTCCATGGTTCATGAACAACCTATATGAGGATCTTCCCCCAAATACCCCCAATTCTTCGGTTCATTTCCCCATGAAAATCTTACGATCGACCACAATTTTTAACCCACAGTATCTTGACATTTCTTTTATGTCAAGCACACCATCACACCCTCTTTGTGATACCTCCTATTGGCCCTTGACCAAGTTTTTGGAGATCCTTGGTCAATTTTAACCTATTTTGGGACTTTGACAGCGTGTCGAAGGCTGAGTGCAAGATGAAGCAGAGATCACGGGATCTCGGCCCCTTTTTGGGTCATTTTTGGGATTTGGGATTATGTAACGGGTATGGGATGTCGGCCCATGGGTTTACCCATGTTTAGGCCTATTTTGTAAAGTATATATAGAATATTAGGTGATGTAATGAGAGAGGTCATAGGAATAACTAAGTGCTAAAGTTGGACATGTGTGATCAAGATTGTAAGTGCTCTGTGCATACTGTGTGAGACTTGTAGAGATAAGTGCAAGTCATTGTAAGAGGTTGTGGAAGACTATGTTATTAGATCTACTCGAGGAAGGAGGATATAGCGAGCTGTGTAGATCTTGTGTCTTATGCAGAGTAAGGTTTTGAGGATCCATGCATGTAACCTATTGAAGAAGATAATAAAGAAGAAGAGTTGGCGGACGTAGCCCCAGGGTGGGGGTGACCCACGTATATGTTGTGTTTCTCTACTATGTGCAATGTCTTGATGTGTTTATGTCTTTACTTTCTAAGTGCTTTGATATAGATAGATAGATCTGTTTATGCTTTGTTCTAATGATGTATATGGATGTTAGACCTGACTTATATGAATGTGCTTAGTGCTTGAATCTGTTATATCTAACCTACTTCTCTACGATAAGTTCTTAGATACATCAACTCTGGATGAATGATGTGATTCTCTATTTTATCTGCGAAGTAGATAATGGTTGAATATTGATGAACTAAGTGCTCTGTTAAGTATTACAATCACAAATCTATGTCCCAGCTAAGGTTGCAGACACCTGAGTCCTGCAACCACCCCTACCTCTACCTCAGGTGATACTTCATCTTCTTCATAGGTGTTGCCAAAAGGGTTGGTAGTTATGGTTTTGTTGGTTCACTGTTGTAGTGTTGAACCCTGGGTCTGCCCCTGTGCCAACAAATGGTTCTGTTGCCAGGACTGAAATTGTGATTGTTGGGAACTAAGGAAGAGGAATCTTTGTGTAAAGATCCTAACTAAAACTGTGATTGCAGGGAACTAAGGAAGAGGAAGCTTTGTGCAAAGATCCGAACTGAAACTGTGATTGCTAAGAACTAAGGAAGAAGAAGCCTTGTGAAAATATCTCCTTACATAGATATGTTTCCCTAGTGCACAACATTCTACTTGACCTGTGAAGCTTTGTGCCAAGAAAAGAGGTCATATCTGAAGAAAAGAGGTAAGATCTGAAAGCTTTGTGCTCTAAGAAAGGTAAAAGTGAGATTTTTTTATTAAAAGAGGTAATATATGTAAGCTCTATGATCTCATAAAGGTAAGAATAGTGAAAAGTTCTAGATCTGAAAGCTTTGTACTTTGTAGAAGTAAAATAAGTGGAATGCTTTTTTCTAAGGTATGGATCTAGGTCTGTTTGATAGATTATGTCATAGCTTGAAAAATAGGGCACTAATAGATGAAAGAAGGTTTGATATGCGTAGATATAATAAGAATAGTGAAAGATATCTTATACCTATGCATTAAAAGAATTTTTGGACTAACAAGTGGATGCAGGATCCTAGAAATAAATGTTTGCAGGTTAGTGACTATGACCCTAGCACACAGCATAAAAAGAGTCGGGAATCATTTAAAATAAAGAGAGGATTAACCCTCTACTACAATTGCAGAAAACTAGGACATCTTGCTAAGGAATTCCCTGGGAGAAGACCTAGTTGTCTTTGTTGCTAAGCTATGGACCATGAAGTATTGTATTTCCCTAGAATGATTTATAAGCTTGAAGGAATGAACATGAGACAAGAAAACCCTAAGGAAGATACAGAAATGGTACAACCCTAGAAAGAATTAGAGAAAGTATTGCTACAGATAAAAGAAACCCTGAATGACCATTGACATGTCAATTTATCAGAGATCTTCAAAGAAAAAGAATGCCTTGAAGCAAGAATAGGATACTTCTACATTGACTATGTTCTGGAGGAGGGAACATAGGTGAATGTCATGACAGAAAGAACTTGGGAACTTTTAGGGAATCCTACTATGGCTCCTTCATTGGGAGGACTAGGTCTATTTAGAGGAAAGCTAATAAACCTATGTGGAAAGCTCACCGGGATATCTATGAATTCCAATGGAACTTCGACAGGGGAAGATTTTGAGATTATTAAATTTACTAAGGACAACGCCCCATTTACCATGCTACTAGGAAAACCTTGGATTGAAATAAATCAGGCCAGAAGGCAAGAAGAAAAATAAGTTTTAGCACAGAAGAAGCAAGAGTTAAAAGATTTCATGACTAGAAGGATCGCACACTTAATTGAAGAACAAAGGAACATACTGAAGCTATTTAACACCAGAGACCCAGATGTCGAAGTTGCAAGAAAACTAGAAGACCCACAAAATATTGAAGTACCTATCCCAGATAAAGAAGAAGTATCACCCTCAATTCTTAGGAAAGAATCTCAGCAGTGCAGAGTAACTATGACAAAAGAAGATAAGAATCAGAATGGAGAAAGGAATACCGAAATGAAGCTCACTAGAATGAAAGATAGAACACTAAGTAAGAAGAGAGATAAGATTGACAAGTTACAGAAGGTTCCAGAGGGAACTTTTCAAAAGGAAAATCTGCAAAATTGGAGCTTCGTCGGGATAACAACATCACATGGCACTTCGCCATGGAAAGCAACATAGCCGTTAGGACCAATATAATCGTTTAGCCGACCCTTCGAACGGGTAGAAAGATATTTATGGTTTGCCACCAGACCGTTGGACCATGCCATAACGAACATAATAGAGTCAATGAAGGCTTCTCGACCATTGCAAGAAATTCATTGCCAAGTTATCTATTTATCCCGTCACGCTATGCACCGAGAACACTTTTTCTAATCGTGAATTTGAGCCTGCAGACTTGTTTATTTTATACAGTGATCATTGTGCTATTTCCTTCTATCCTATTGCATTTTCTAAGTTGCTCCTCGAACCCGAAGATTTCCAACCCTGAGCGTGTATGTCGGATGAGTTTAGCGCATCAAAGAGAGTTGTCGAAGAAGTTATGATCGACCTCATGACTAAATGAGTCATGTTAATGTCTACAGGTGTACAAGAATCATTGACGAGAGGATTGCAAGCCTCTTCATCGTCTGCTCACATATCAGGGCCATCCTGACCATCAATAGAGAAGAGATCCAAGCATAAAGACGACCTAGCAAATGCGAAGTTGCTTCCATCCATATTTCCCGAATACATCTCGCCTCTAGCTAGTGTGGTGAATCGTGATAGTGTTCCAAGATACTTCGAGTACACTATGGTCACTGTGTAGCTCCCTAAGGGGATATGCGTAGTTTGAATAGAGCAGGACAAGATCACAGCATTGAAGTTCAATGGCTTCAACCTCAGAGATCAAAAGATCTATGGTATGCTTGCCCCATACAAGTACCTAACCATAACTAAAGGGAAGAAATCGAAGATCATCCCTCATTTGTGGACAATGAACCTTGCACAGTCCACCCTGTTGAATTTCATGAAGATCCCACACTTCAGAAGACACCAGGAATTCAACGCCTGTGTCAAGATTCTACTATCATCTTACCATGGCTGATATTTATGGCTAGACCGCCACATTATAGTTGATCCAACACTAATCCACAAGATCATAGGACTGAGTATGCAAGGACCCGACCCGTAGGACTTTTATCTAGTAAAAGCCGCAAATCATGCACTTGCACAGAAGATCAAGGATACATATGGAGACGTTGAGAAGGGAACATGAGGCTATAAGGTAGCTTCCATCCAGAGTGGCGCAATGTTCCTCACATGTCATCTGATAGCTAGAAAATTAGTAAGGAAGAACCGACCTATGCAGGTCACCGACTTTGTTGTTGACCTTGCAGGGAAGTGCACGAAAGGCCTAAAGATGAACTGGGTGAAGTACCTAGTTAACCAGTTGGAACTATATTGCCGAGAAGCACATGATCAAGTTTATGAATTTCATTTTAGCTGGCTCCTAGTCCTAATTGCATTTTTTTCCTAGGAGATGCCGGAAGGAGAGACCGTCCCCGACATAGAGCCGTAAAAACTGCTTGTCGCAAAGTTCGCTACCCTATGGTATTCAACTGATATGAACAAACAATGGCAGTAGAACATTGTGTTTCATACATACTACCTCCAGCTACAGTGAGCCATCAAAGACAAGCCTCGCATGACTCTGAACACCCTACAAAGGTTCTGAACACTAATGAAGTTCAATGCAGATCAACACTTTATATACATTACAACGCGAGCATATGAACATCAAGAGCATCTCCAGTCATATTACAAACTTACAAAAGAATACCTTGAGGAGATCATCAAGGAATGGTCCGCCGACTTCCTTATCCCCGCCAACCCTGCAGAGATATCTGATATTGACAGCCCAAAGGACACTCATAATAAACATAATACACCTGAAACCAGCAGACAGAAGAATACTTAGGAGGTCCAAAACTTAAGAAGCACCTCAATGAGGACTACTTCCATGTCAGCTGACCAAGGGGGTTTTGACGAAGTAGAAACTGAACAGAGACCAGGTGAAGTAACACCGCCCAGAGACAAGGTTGACCCCTTGAAGAAGAGGAAGGTTTCCCCCCTGAAACCTTCTTCCTAGAAGAAATCGAAAGCCTCCATCACCAAGATGCATATTGGCCTCACCACTGATGACTTTGACTTCATCATAGAAGCCCTGAATGATGCTTCACTGGAGATAGGAGAGAAACAAGGAGTGGAGCAGGAAGAAATTTATGATAGGATTGAAGTCGAACTTCGAGGGGTATAGCAGGCCCTCCATTATAGCCGCGTAGTCTCCACTACACCTCTACCATCGGGAGAATGAGAGATGGGAGATGAGCCATCCCAACTCCACCGACTGGCTAAGACAGTCGAAGCTTGCCTTCAACGAGTGCAAGAGGAAGTAGAACAAGCCACCCAGGCTTTGATGCAAGTTCAAGGAGTACTTGTAGAACAACGTCGAGATGCATAACATGAAAATATTTCTCTCCAAGAAACGTTTGATGAAGAAAAAGCACAGCTACAACAAGGAAAAGAATAGTTGCTCGTGGAGCAACTTGAAGTGTAATAAGTGGTTAGAAGAGCACTTCATTCTATGACAGTCGTAGAAATAAAGGTAGAGGATCGATTCTCGTAGGAAGTAGTGCAACTCACAGAAGTTATCCAACAACTACAACAAAGCATAACAGACTTAGAGCTCTGCACAGTACCCGAGACACCACATGATGTAAGGGATCAAAGAGAAGCAATTTCTCGAAGCACAGTTGAGAGAAGAAAATACCTTTTTATGGAATGTAAGAAACTCACTGAGAATCTAGAACTAAAGGCACTGGAGTCGCATATCCAAGAGGTGAAGTATTAAGTTGAAAAAATACAAGCGCAGTTGAATCCCCTATCAGTTGTGGAAAGAATGAAGTGATCCCAAAATTAGCGCACTGCCCAACAACATATCCACACTATCCAGAGAAGAGTTATGGAAGTAACTCAAAGGCTCCAACCTATACAAGATAAGGATTACCAATTGTTCACAGAGGTAGAAGGACAAGGAGTAGAACTAGAGAAGGTTGTCACTATAGCCGAACAATGCCCGGAGGGACCTGTCAATGATACAGTCATCCAAGAGTTCACTGAAAAAGAGGCCAAGGAATAACAACAAGTAAAATAAGCTCGAGATACACTCGAGGATTTTGAATGGAAATTATCTAGATTAGAGTGATGTGGGATGAGTCATAGGTGAGTGTTGGGGGGTTGTTGGCCCTTGACCAAGTTTTGTGAGATCCTTGGTCAAGTTTGACCTATTTTGGGACTTCGATAGCCTGTTGAAGGAAGAGCGCAAGACGAATAAGATATCGGCCCCTTTTTGGGTCCTTTTTGGGATTTGGGATTATGTAACGAGTATGGGATGTCAACTCATGAGTTTACCCATGTTTAGGCCTATTTTGTAAAGTATATATAGAATACTAGGCGATGTAATGAGAGAGGTCATAGGAATAACTAAGTGCTAAAGTTGGATTTGTGTGATCAATATTGTAAGTGCTCTGTGCATACTGTGTGAGACTTGTAGAGCTAAGTGCAAGTCATTGTAAGAGGCTGTGGAAGGTTGTGTTCTTAGATCTACTCGAGGAAGGAGGATCTAGTGAGCTGCGCATATCTCCTGTCCTATACGGATTAAGGTTTTGAGTCTCTGTGCATGTAACCTATTGAAGAAGCTAATAAAGAAGAAGAGTTGGTGGAAATATCCCTAGGGTGGGGGTGAACCATGTATAAGTTGTGTTTCTTTGCTCTGTGCGATGTCTTGATGTGTTTATGTCTTTACTTGCTAAGTGCTTTGATATAGATAGATACAAAAAATTATTCTTTGTGCTAATGATGTATATGGATGTTAGATATGACTTATATGAATGTGCTTACTGTCTGAATCTGTTAGATCTAACCTACTTCTCTACGATAAGTGCTTAGATAAATCAGATCTGGATGAATGATGTGATGCTCTATTTTATCTGCGAAGTAGATAATGGTTGAATATTTATGAACTAATTGCTCTGTTAAGTATTACAATCATAGATCTGTGTCCTGTCTAAGGTTGCAGACACCTGAGTCCTGCAACCACCCCTGCCTCTACCTCAATTGAGACTTCATCTTCTTTGCAGGTGTTTCCGAAAGGGTCGGTAGTTAGGGTTTTGTTGGTGCGCTATTGTAGCATTGAACCCTGGGTCTTCCCCTATGCCAACACCTCCTCTACGACTTCACCACCTGAAGACCATCACACTGTGACAATCCCCAAGTTTACTTCCCCAGATCCCATATATTCTCACACCTTCGACTGTGACGAATATATCCTTGAGGAGCTAACTACACCTGATTTCCCATGGAATGCGATCCACCACAAATTTCTCTTTCTCTCACAAGAAGCCTCCATCCCTCCTAGCCAAGACTCCATACACACAATCGAAACTAAGGATTTCATTCCATCAGGGCATATAGAGTGGTTCAACAACCCTATCCCTGCCCCCGATGCTTTTTAAGACAACAAGATGGCTAACATCTCCCCCACTGTCAAAATTGACATTTTCGTCAAACCAAGAATCATAGAGGAAATCAACATTGGCACTGCATGCTCCTTGACATAACTCACAACTTACAAATCTCTCTTCCAGGAATATCGAGACATTTTTTCTGGGTCATACACAGAGATGCCCAGCCTTGATTCTTCTATTTTTGAACATCATATTGACACCTCGCCTAATATCACCCCTGTATGAAAAAAAAAATGCCCACTGCGCCCATCCAAAGAAATGACCATTAAATCCAAAATTGACAAAATACGAGTTGTCAGGTTCATATACCCCATCACATACACATCATGGGTTTCCAACCTCATCCCTGTCAACAAAATATAGGGCACCATTCACGTCTGCATTGGCTCTCACGATCTCAATCATGCTTATCCCAAAGATAACTTTCCTATGCCTTTCATCGACCAAATTATTGATGAGTGCGTCGACCATGAGGCCTTGTCCTTCATGGATGGATTCTATGGCTACAATCAAATACAAATCCACCCAACAGATCAATATAAAACCGCATTCACCACCCCATGGGGTACTTTTGCGTATCGTTTCATGACTTTTGGACTCAAGAACATCAGTGCGACGTTCCAACGAGCCATTACCTATGTTTTCCATGGTCATGCTTGCATCATCCTCGCTTACTTGGAGGACCTCACTACTCGATCCAAGAAACGAACACAACATCTAGATCACTTACGAGTTGTCAATCAACAGTGTTGTCAATACAATATCCGCTTGATCCTCCTCAAGTGTGTATTCTGCGTCACCGCTAGATGTCTCCTTGGGTTCATCATCTCCCAACATGGCATCACAGTGGACCCCCTCAAGGTCCAATCCATCACCGAAATTCCACCACCCCGAAACTTTTGTCAATTGCAGCCCCTACAAGGCAAATCCAACTTTTTGTGATTCTTTGTTGCCGACTATGCCACTCGTGCGCACGGTTTTCTTCACCTACTACATCATGATATCCAATTTTGATGGGATGAACATTCCCAAACCTCTTTTTATGATTTAAAAGTTTCTCTCTCCAATTCCCCATTGATTATTCCACCCGACTATGATTGCGACTACATCCTCTACTTATCAGCCTTAATCGTCTCAGTAGTAGGATTTCTCTTCCAACTAGGGGATGATGGTCGCAAGCACGTCATTTAATACATCAGTAAAATCCTTTAATGACCACCCCTAAAATAAAACCACGAAGATAAAATCATCCTCGCACTTGTCCTCACAGTCCAAAAACTGTGTCATTATATCTTTCTTCGCACTACCATAGTCGTGGCAAATTCCAACCCCATGCAATACTTTCTTATTAGGTGGAAAATTAACGGTAAATTTTCTCGATGGATCATCATCCTTCAAGAGTATGAACTAGATTTTTCAACTCCCAAAAGAAAGAAATCTCTCGTCCTCTCTAAACTCATCACAACATTTCCGTCAGATGCTGCTAGTTCGCCCATCAATACAGACTTCCTCGACGAACACCTCTTCTACATCCCCTCGGATGACCCTTGGTATGGATACCTTCTCAACTATCTTCGTACATAGAAGTTTGGGTTTCACCTCTCTAGAGATGATCATCGGTGCATTCACCATCAGGCCCCTTGATATCTCCTTATCGATAACATCTTATATTGACGAGGGGTCGACACCATACTTCGGTGATGTTTCACCATCGACGAAGCCGACAGAGTCTTGAATGATTTCCACT
>ML776873.1:782386-800143 GCA_009831015.1 Picea engelmannii
GCTTTGTCCTCGAACCCCCATTGGGGGATGCTTCCCCTAAACCCCCGCTGGGGGCTTGCTTTCCCCCAGACCCCCCAGCCGGGGGGATAGCCCCCCCGGACTCCGCAAAGGGGGTACCCCCCCTCTATACTCCCCCGCGTGGAAGAGTGTACATACTTCTGGGGTGTAAATACTTCATGGGGCATAAACACGACTGAAAGTAAAAGACCTCTAAATCAGTAAGATAATCAAGCTCCACAACCAACATAGTCAAGGTGGATCGACAATAAGTTGAAGTCGAGGTAGATCGACAACAAGTAGAAGGTCGAGGAATTCAATTGGGCAAAGTCAAAATCGAAGATATCAATGGAAAGTCAATCGAAAAGAGGTTAAAGTGTGGGCATGAGATGACTGACTAGAGACCGAATGAAGGCCAATGGGTAGTCTACTTGTAAACCCAACTTGGAGTCGACTATAATAGCATATCGGGATTTGCGAGATTTGTAGAAAATGATATTCATGGATCTGTAACCATTTTTGGGCGCCAATATTTAGGGTTTTTCCTGTTGTAAAGCCTATAAAGAGGTATGTTGCAAGGCCATAAATTTTTTTGTTGTTGTTTTAAGGTAGTTATAGAATGCACTTTTGTAGGTTAATGCATGTGTGAGTGTAGGTTGTTGGTCATGCATGTGGAAGATGAATTGGTTATAGTGTTGTTCTTGCATGTGCAAGAGGATATGATGTTGATTGTATCTTAGGTGTAGACTTAGTTTAGACATGCAACCTTTTATTCTAAATGAATAATACAACACGAGAGAATAACTCTCAAAGGAATGATGGTTTTCCTAGTTAAGAGTTTCCAGGGTAAATTCTCAGTGCATTATGTGATTGATTGTGTCATTTTCTTTCTTGATTAAATTATCCTTCTCTTCTACTAGGATTAGTGTGGAAGTGCGTTGCATTTCCTGACATGGGGTATCAAAGCATGGGTCTACCTTGACAAGTGAGTTATCAAAGCTATGTAATTCTTTGGTGATTATATCAGATCTTGATTTGTAAATATTGAATTTGAGAACTAAACCCTAGGTATAGTGAGATTTGTAAGTCATATTTTTTTTTAAAGATCGTGGTAAAGAATGGAAAGAAGTTCCAGAATAGAGATAAAAAATTAAATGGCCAGAATTTTGAGATTTGGAAGATTAAAATGGAAGATCTTGTTGTAGATCGAGAACAATGGACAACAGTCTTTCCAAGTACCCAACCGACAAGAACATCGATGAGAGAATGGGAGAAACTAGAAAGAAAAGAAAGAAGTATGATTCAACTTTGTCTTGCAGATTCGGTGTTATTGAATGTCTCAGGTGAAGATTCGACCAAGAAACTGTGTGACAAGATGGGAAGCTTTTACCATTCAAAATATCTGGTAAATAAGTTGTTTCTTAGGAAGAAATTGTATCTTCTGAGGATGAGTGATTGATGGAAGTTCAATGACTAAGAATTTAAATCGATTTAACACCATGTTAAGCTAGTTATCATATGTGGATATAAATATCATTGATGAGGAGAAGTGTATCAACCTATTATGTTCTTTTCCAGACTCCTGGGATAGCTTAGTCGTGGCTATTGGGAGTAATAAAAACACACTAGCGCTAGAGGACATGGTTTCTTCTCTGTTGTTGAAAGAAATGAGAAGAAAGAACATGGAATTATTGACCAAAGATTCTCTGGTAGTGAGAGATCAACCGATAGACAGAGATAAAGGAAAATTCTCCAGAAGAAATTTTAAGTCAAAGGGTAGATCTAAATCCTCGGTGCAGTCAACATAAAGATGCTAGAAATGTGGTAAGGTCAGGCATTATAAAAAGGAATGTAAGTCGAAGGAAACATAATTTAGTGTCAGATCTGATGAGAAGTATTTGACTGATAAAAATATGACCTTGGACAAGGGAGGTGATGTGTACCTAGCATTGCCTAGTACATAGTCAAATCAAGATGTTTGGTTGATCGACTCAAAATAATACTATAATATGAAACCATGTAAATAATGGTTTTTTGACTATGAATGATATGATGGGGATGATGTGTTATTGGGGGATGACACAACAACCATAATTGTTGTATGGGGAAGAGTCTGAGTGACACTATAGGATGGGAGAAAAAGAACCCTTCCAGGTGTGCTACACATTCTGAGTTTGGAAATAAGCATGATATCTATTAGCAAGATGAGTGATTCATGTGTGCATACTCTGTTTCATAAGGATTCGTGCAAGATGGTGAAAAGGTAAGATGGTCTTAATGAGAGAAGTTAGGATTGGTACCCTGTACAAGATGTTAGGGAATGTCGACTCAACTGAATGCAACAACAACGTTGCTCCTAAAATCAAATCGACTGCAACTCAACTCGACTTGATGTCGACATAACTCGACTGGACTCGAGCTATGTCAGTTCAAATCAACTCAACAAAACATGATGGAATCGACCCAACCAGACTATAGCACGAGAGGATGGGACAAATTGGATAAAAAAGACTTCAATCTATGCAAAACAAAGGTATAGTCAAAGGTTTTCATGAATTTGGTTTAGAAGTCAACTTTTTTTAACATTATATATATGGGAAATAAAGTCGGGTGAGTTTCCCATCTAGAGAGACAAGGGAAAATGGGATTCTAGAACTTGTGCATAGTGATGTGTTTGTCCCGTTTACAGTTCCTTCACTTGGTGGATCCTGCATAGATGATTGTTCCGGGAAGACATGGATATATTTCCAGAGAAAGAAATAAGAGGTTTTTGAGAGATTTAGGGAATCTAAATCTCTTGTGGAAAACTAGATAGAGAAGATGATTAAAGTGTTGAGAAATGACAATGGTGGTGAATTATGTGGAAAGTAATTTGACTAGTCATGTAAGCAGTGTGGCATAGCATGCCAAAATACCACACTGTATACCCCATAGAAAAATGGAGTTGTCAAGAGAATGAAGAAAAAATTGATTGATAAGGAAAGGATCATGCTCAATGGTGTTGGGATCACACAAGAATTATGGGAAATGGCAGTCGAGACTGCAAGATATCTTGTGAATATGTCTCCTTTGTTAGTGCTAGTCGACATGACTCCAAATGAGGTATGGTCAGGTAAAAATACTTCGGTGGCACATCTCAAAGTTTTTGGTTGTGATGAATTTGTGCATGTTCCCATGGAAAAGAGGAGCAAGTTGGACAGAAGGAAGTCAAATGTGCCTTCATCAAATACAAAGAAGGGATGAAAGGATATAATCTTTGGGATCCTACATCAAGGAGAAAAATGTACAATCGAGATGTGGTCTTCAGATAAGTTGAAGGTAAGTTTGAGCCCGAGGAAGTTGTTTAGACCAAGAATAATCCTGATGCGATGCGTTTTGAACTAATGAAGGAAGAGATGATTTATATGAGTCGATGGAAAATAAGGAAGAGGTGGAAAAATTGGCTTCGGTGATAAGGAGGTCAGAAAGAGAAAGAAAAGCAATCAAAAGGTATAGTCTTCTCGACTTTCATTCTACATTTGTGTTAGCTTCCATCGATGATGAGACCAAGTCGGTAAGTGAGGAAATAAAATTGATAGAGGGTAAACTCTGGAAGGATTTCATGGTCGAAGAGATTGAATCCTTGTACAAGAATGAGACATGGGATTTTTTCAAGTTACCTAGTGGAAGAAAACTCGCCAATAGAAATTGGGTGTTAAGGAAGAAGATGGATTTCACAGGACAAGTTGATAAATTCAAAGCTCAAATGGTAGCGAAAGGATATTCCGAAGTTGAGGGAGTTGACTTCGGTGATATTTTTTCCTCTGTTGAAAAACTAATTTCCATTAGAGTAATAATGTATTTGGATGCAACATTTGATATGGAGATAGAACATATGGATGTGAAGACAATGTTCCTACATGGGGACTTGGAAGAATAAATCTACATGAAACAACCTAAAGGATTTGTAATAAAGGGAAAGAAAGAGTTGGTGTGCAAACTAAAAAAATACCTTTATGGTCTAAATAAATTGCCAAGGATATGGTACCAAAAGTTTTACACATACATCCTTAGTTTGGGATTTGTGAGAAGCAAAGATGATCATTACATATATTCCAAGGAAGAAGGTGGGAATTTCATATATGTATATTTGTATGTCAATGACATGTTCCTGATTGGAAACAACATGGATGCAATAAAGGAGGTGAATAAGCATCTATCCTCCGAGTTCGACATGAAGGATGTTGTTGCAGCTAACTTCATTTTTGGAATGGAGATTAAGATATATCAAGCCACTAGAAAGCTCTGGTTGAATTAGATGAAGTATATTGAAACAATTCTTAAATGATTCAACATGCAACATTGCAAACTGGTGAAGGTGTCAATTCCTGTAGGAGCAAGACTTATTGTTGAACAGTTTTCAAAGACACAAGAAGAAATAAAGGACATGGCACATGTTCCCTATGTAAGTGTGGTTTGTATTATGATGTATGTGATGGTCTGCGCTCAACCAGAAATTTCCCATGTAGTGGGAGTGTTGAGATGGTACATGTTGACACCTGGAAAGGAGGAATGGAAAATTGTCAAGAGAGTGTTTAGGTATTTTTGTGGCACGAAGGACTATGCTATATTCTACCAAGGAAACCCTAAAGGTGACAATGGTAAATTAAATGTACATGGATTTATCGACATCGATTGGGCTGGAGATATGGATCGATGGAGGTCAACCAATGTATATGTCTTCAAGATGTTCAATGGAGAAATAAAATGTATGAGTAATAAATAAGTTATCATAGCCTTGTCGATAACATAAGTTGAATACATGGCAACCACTCATGGAAGAAAAGAAGCGGAATGACTTCAAATATTGTGTTCAAGAATTGGGTTTGGGTAGAGACCTATGAAGGTAAGTTGTGACAGTGAAAGAATAATATTTTTGGAAAAGAACCCTTCTTATCATTCAAATACTAAGCACATTGATGTAAAATACCATTTCGTAAGAGAGACGGTGGAAAGTAACAAGGTGCTACTGGAGAAAGTAGACATGTTGGAAAACATAGAAAGCTCATTGACCAAGTCTATGAGTTCTGTGAAGTTCTCTTGGTGAAGAGAGGCAATGGGAATTTCTTCCATGGGTCTGTGAATGAAAGTTTAGGAATCTCCTATTTTAACAAAGAAGAAAACAGGTGGGAGAATTTTAGGTTGTTATATTCTTTGCAGTGAAAGTCTAGTTGAGGTAGATCGACAAAAGGTCAAAGTCGACGTAGATTGACATCAAGTCGAAGGTTGAGGAAGTTGACCAAATACATTCAAAGTCGAAGATATTGATGGAAATTCAACTGAAAAGAGGTCGAAGTGCGGGAATGAGATGATCAACTAGACACCGAATGAAGGCCAATTGGTAAATTGGACTTGGAGTCGAATGTAACAACATCCTGAGATTTGTGGGATTTGTAGCAAATGATATGCATGGATCTCTAACCATTTTTGGGCGCAAAAATTAAGGGGTTTTCCTATTGTAATTCCTATAAAGAGACATGTTGTAAGGCCATAAAGGCCATTTCTATTGTTGTAAGGTAATCGTAGAATGCACTTTTGCAGGTTAATGCATGTGTAAGTGTAGGTTGTTGGTCATGAATATGTAAGCCGAATTGGATACAAGGTTGTTCTTGCATGTGGAAGAGGGTATGATGTCAATTGTGTCTTAGGCATGGACCAACGTTAGACATGTAACCTTTTATTATGAATGAATAAGACAACAAGAGAGTAGAATGCTCAAAGGAATGTTGGTTTTCCTGGTTAAGGGTTTCCAGGGTAAAATATCAGTGCAATGTGTGATTGCTTGTGTCATTTTCTTTCTTGAATAAATTATTCTTCTCTTCTACTAGGATTAATGTGTAAGTGCCCTACATTTCCTGACAATAGGTAATGTACTGGTCCAAAAAAATCTGATTTGTGTGTTACTATACTTTCTGTATATTGGAGCATTTTTTCTATCACACAAGAGTCCATGTTTGTGTTCACTTCCCCTACTTTGGAATTATGTTACAAAGTAGTGGTCTAAAAATATTTTGAAGAACATATCATCATGACATATCATTTTCTTTAAGGAATTGATTTTATTTCTATAGTAACAAGTACATGTGACTGGGTGTGTCCTTGTGAGGTAGTCAATATCGTTGACTTCCAATGTATTAGTTTTCTTTATTTTATTTTTGTTTCTGTGTAGCTCGTTTAGTGTAGTCACCAATAGAGTCCATTGATGTTATATACTTGTGAATGTGACAAAAAATGTTGAGGGTGTCAATTATTGGATCATTGTAAATAGTATTTTATTGATTTGTTGCAAGTGATTTGGAGAGATTCAAATGTTCTTGAAATATATGTATCCAATATCACATTTCAACAATTTATCTAAGTTCGCTTTGGAATTGACTTCTTTTGCTAATATCTTCCTTCCACACAACTGATCTTTGTGTATTCACACCTAGATGTAGGAGAGTGATTTCTCAATTATTATTCACATTGTCTTGAAAAAAAAATTGCTTTGTGACATGAGAAATCACCTCTTGCTTGCAAAAATTCCCATTTCACTATTTTTTGGTATCTAAAACATTTTATAATGTCATTGTCATACGGTTATTCATCGAAAAGAGTGGGGAAGTTCATTTCTTCTACACATTTTTCTTTGAAAATTCCAAGTGAATGTTGCACTTTAGCAGGTTTAAGTTCGACGATATTGTCTTGGAAGTCACTGATGCATTGTCACTCTATCAGTCCATGGATTAACATTCTGGTAGGGTTTTCAATTTTGGATTCTCCATATGTATCACATTTTTTATTAGTCTCTGAATTTTGTGTGGAGTTATCATTCCCTTCTTGAAGAACATGATTCCAATCCTCATTTACACATATGTTTTTGGCCCTATACAGGCTTCTAGAACTTAATTTTTTCAATGCTCTCATAAAAATGTTGACATTTACTCTACCTGTCTGGTATGCATTTTTGTATTTCAAACTCCACTTCAAGGAAACAACTATTGTCATGGTTTCCTCAATGGATTGTGGAAATACCTTTTGCATAACATCCATATGGATAGGTACATTGAGAATTTATCATGTTAATCCCATTTGGAACCACTTACAACCCCATAGTATAGTCTAGGAAAATGAAATTTGTAGTGACACAAGTCTATGTTCAAGTTTTGAAAGTGTAGCTACATCTAGTAGCGATGTGTTACGTCTTATTTGGTCTAGTGTTGCAAATCACGACACTTTTCCATTTTGGAGTGACCTTTTGCATGAAACACATATTTTTCTAGTGAATAACATTTTTTCATTCAATGTCAAGAACACACATTCCTTTTCCAAGTCTTGGGTGAATTATTTAATGTTCTTTTGAAAATGTAGTTCCTCACAAATTGCACATGTGCTCCTGGGGGTGTCTTTAATTTTTTCCATATAGATTTTCCTTGCATATTTCTTTTTTATATGGAAATTCCTAATGGGTATATATTATTTTTCATTGTTGGCATTGAAAAGTGCTTGATTTAATATATGGAACCTTATATTTTAACTCTTATCAAAATGGTGGTCGATGTTAGATATGTAATCACTTTTTTTGTTTCACGTATTTTATTTTTTAGTTGGTGGTAAGTGAGTTTATTCATATGAGATGGAAATGGGTCTGCATGGTGACATGGGATATAGAGACTAGAATTACTAACTGTTGGGACTGGATATTTTCTAAGTTCCTAACATGATGTTGTTGGTTATGGAGCCTGATTATCTTCTTGATTCAGAGGCCTTTTTTTTCAGTTGTGTTTATACCCCATGAATACTTTACACACCAGAAGAATGTACACTCCTCCACATGGGGGAGTGCAGAGGGGGGTTACCCTATACCATTCATTGTAAGGTCGCAGATTTGACGATAGAAGTTATGTTAGGGTTTTTTCCCTAGAAGGAAACCTTCTTTTATGAGGGAAATGTATTGCAGCTATGTATCATTGTGAATATTGTATTCTGAGAGAGGAGACTCTGAGAGAAAAAAGAGGAAGTTACAACGAGTGTGTTGTAGGTTGTATCCCTTCATTTGCTGGATAATAATGAAGGAAGGACCCGACCATTTCTCTAGTGGATGTATCCCACCCTAGGTAAACCATATATATCTATGTCTCTATTGTGTTGTGTATCTTCTGTGTTTTATTTCCACATTTGTTTTATTTTATTGCTCCACGATCCTATTTTTATAACAACTTCCAACTAGGTTTGTATTTGACCTCAACATGGCTCTAAATTTATGTTGTCACACAAGTCTTTGCTACTTTTTTATAACAACAAGCTGTTTAGGAACTTTATTGTTGTTCTGTTAACGTTACATAACATTTTAAGGAGCTCTAGCATGTAATTTTAGTAGCCAATAGGATAGTACATGCATGCCTTAAATATGTAACACACCTATAAATATTTACAACTCAAATAATTATTTTCTAAACTCTAGCATACATGAAAATGGACACAAAGGTTTTTGGTCAACACGAACCTGGACAAAACCCCCTCACGGAAAACCAATTTGGAATTTGAATCTATATATGTGATGTAAATAATGTGAGATACAAAAAGTACATGAAACAAATGAACCTAATAAAATGGCATCCCCTCTCAATATTCTATACAATTCCAATAAGGTATATTCGCCCAAGCATGGTGCACCCTTCTCCTTTGTTTGTTAATCTCACTGAAATCTTGCACCCTTGATCCCTGAAGATTTGTAGAAGAAACAATTGCACAAAACTCTAAAATAATGTGCTACCTTTTCAACAAAACTCTCCTCAAGGAAATATGACAAGTGCAAGTCCTCTCTACTACAAGTACGCCCTCCTCCAAGCAAGCATCAACACCACAAAACAATCGAATCCAAAGCCTCCTAGAGCCCTCCATGGAAGGAGGCACCCTTTAAACCCTCATCCAATGCTTCCATCCTCATATCCATAGCTCTACCATTCCTCTCCAAGTGAACATACGAGTGAATGAACATCTCTTGGCCCTATGCGCCCTTCTTGAACCTCCATAAGGAAACCTAAGAGATGGATGGTTGAGATCTCTCGATCCCATCTCTAATAAAAGGTCGAGATCATCCCACAATAATATCACTCACAAACCCAATTTGGGTTAAGTTCCCTAAGTTCACTTCATTTCCCCTCATTCACCCACAAAGTGACTAATTATTCACTTTTTCCTAAGTGACAAAAATTAAAATTTTAGACTTAAGTTAAGTCAAAGATGAATTAGACATAAAGTAAAAGGTACATACTACCAAAGTATTTCCCACTTGTCATTAGAGACTGAAAACCACAAGGGGACCACTTCCAAAGGTACAAAAATATCACCACTCCCTCTTACTGAGGAAAGTGTTTCTCACCAAGCCCATATTGTCTCTGAAGTAGACATGTTTTCCCCTTGGCAGGGCCTTGGTGAGAATATTTGCAATCTACTCATCATTCAGTATATATTCCAATTGTAATTCTCCTCTCTAAACCCAATCTATGATGAAGTGGTATCCGATATCTATATGCTTCGAACGGTCATGGAAAACTAGATTCTCAGAGAGTTTGATACAACTATGATTATCGTAGTGGATGACAGTTAGAGTAAACTCCTGACCAAATAATCCTACGACAATCTTATGAAGCCAAATGCCCTCAAAACTAGCCTAAATGGATGCAATATACTTTTCCTCAGAGGAACTCAAATCAACTGACCTTTGTTTCCAATTGTACAAGGAAACAAGTCATGACCCTAACCAAACAAAGAACCCTGAGGTGCTCTTCCTCTCAGTAGCAAATCCTGCCCAATCTGAGTCTATGTAGCCAACCAAATGGAATCCATCACCTCTGATATAGTCTAGGCCATAATCAATTGACCCTGCAATGTACATCAACACATTTTTTTTTCCAATCCAGTGAACACTCCTTGGCTCTACCATATGTTGGTTGAGAGTGTTCATGGAAAAACAAATATATGGTTGAGTGTTGATGAGATACATCAATGAATCGATCAACTATCTATAAACTGTAGCATCCACCAACATGGAATCTAAAGTGTTAATCTTCTTCCAGTTGGTGACCATGGGAGTAGACATAGGCCTTCATTCCTCCATCTGAAACCTTCTTAGAATATCTACAACATACCTCCCCTATATGAGGAAGATGTGACCCTCCTCCTTCCAGACCTCCATACCCAGAAAATAGTGCATCAACCCAATGTCACTCATCTAAAAGTCTGATGCAAGTCCCAACTTTCATGCAGTTATGAGATCCTCTGCACCTATGATGAAAACTTCATCCACATATAAAATGAGAATGAGTGTGTCCTCACTTATAATTATGTAATAGAGGTTAGGATCAACATCACTCTTCTCAAATCCCATATGAAACAAGTATGTGTCAATACGTGAATACTAGGATCTAGGAGCTTGCTTCAAACCATATAGTGCATTTCTCAAAAGGCACATGTGAGACTCCCTCTCACTCACCTCGAACCCCTGTGGTTTCTCAATGTACACCTCCTCCTCTATAAATCCATTTATAAATGTAGTCTTTACATCCATCTGATCTATCCTACAACCCATTTATGTCACTATGGAAATAATACTCTTGATCAAGGTGCATCTCACAACTGGTGTGAATGTCTCATCATAATCGACTCCCTCTACCTGATATAATCCTCTTTCCACAAAATGAGCCTTATGTTTCTCTATGATTGTCATTATTTCATGGAAGCTTGCACATGAGATCTAGCTAAAGAATATACAAACAAATCTTATCAAGAAAGGGAAGATAGATACACAATGAAGAATTAGAATCAATGTATATTATGATCTTTCAATTAGTGAGTGATCTTCACTCATATAGGAAAAGACATCCTATAATTAGAAATGAATGCATAATGGTGATGGTATAAGATTAGAAAGTGTAAAATAGAACTAGTAAGATAACTCCCAATGAACTAGTGTTACTCCCACTAAACTAGTGTGCCGAAAATATAAATTTCTCCAACACCCCCCCCTGAACATCATTATGGAATAAAAAATGAGTCACGGCTACTAGGCCATTTTAGGTACTCATGTACAATGCAACTAATGAACACTGAATAAAACTGAGGAAAGAGGGAAAACCACGTGGGAACAAAACCCCCCCTCAAAAGATAATGTATCAAAAGAAGAAAATGACAACTGCTAGGCAACTATGTTCTTCACTGCAAGACGATCCCGCAAAGTCTGAAACTTCTGCTCACTGAAAGTCTTTGTGAAGATGTATAAATATTTATATATTTATCAGGCCTTGTACCTCTTAATCCTGTGGACCCATCTACACCTGGAAATATTTCTTTGTGGTGGAAGTGGAACCAGATTCCAAGTCTGATTATGTAGGAGTGAGTCATACTCCTTCTGCATGGATGCTTTCTATAATGGATTTCCCACAACACTATTATAGTTCTGTGGATCATTATATTGAACCATATAACCATGCATGGGCATCGCAAGTTCTGAAGCTAAAAGTACATGAGAAGGATCATGCTGAGATCGAGTCATCCTCAAATCCAATGGATTCCCTGCAAGGTTGCATGCTACCTGAAGTGTGGTTTGTGCCTTCTTGGGCATCTATTGAATCTTCAACGTTGGCTTCTTATCTGGCTGTACTACCTACTTATTTCCATGTACATAATTTGAGTTTATGGAATCATCTCTGATGTCTGAAAATGATGGAATAATAAGAGTATATGCATGTTTCACTGGAGGTGCATGCAAAGTACTCTCCTTATGTGCAAGTAGAATAAAGGAGTCATTGTCCGAAAACTTAGTGAATTTATACAACCTTGACTTGTGATCCACCTCACAAATTGCAATAATTGAATTGCCATGCATGTCAATTACTAAAACTGAATCTGCTGTAAATTCAACCTTTTTACCTTTCTGAGTGATCTGATAAACTGAGAGTAGATTCATAGAAAGATTTGGAACATGTAAAACATTCTCAAAACTACCATTATGGAGTTCCACTCTCCCTTCTCCTCCTACTGCTACATGAGTATCATCCCCCATGATAATAGGAGGTATTGAGGATGGACTCAAAGAAGAGAAAACTTCCTCTTTCGCTGCCATATGATGGGATGCACCAAAATCTATAATCCATGAATCAGATGAGGAATGAATTGCAACTAGAGCATGATGATTACCTTTCTTAGGAGCAGGATATTCTTCCTTCTTCTTCTTGACTCCCTATGGAATGAAGTTTCAAATGTTTTTTTGTTGAAGTGTCTGTGCCATAAGATAGATCTGTTTCTTCATGCATGTGGATTATTCATGATTCAGTTTATTGCAGTAAGTGCATTGATTTCCCTTCTTCTTCTTCTTGGAATCTGAAGATTCTTTGGAACCTGAAGAATCATTAAAGGGTTTGGAATATCCCTCCTTCCTGTTCTGTTTGGATGACCCTTTTCCATCATGCATGGTGAGTGCATGTGCTTTGGGATCTTTCATTAGGCCCATATGTATGAGTTTTGTATGCTCTTGTGTAAGAGACTTAATGAACTGAACCAACGTAGAAATTTTCCAATTTGTTCCAAAAAGACATCTGCCAGAATGGAAATTGTAGACATATACAACATATTCTAGTCCTAGCTTTGCCAAGATTGTTAGAATAAGTTGTTTCTCTTGTGTAGACTTGTCAATACCACATCCACCGTAGCTCAAAATCAAATATTTAAATTTAGTAAATAAATCCTGTATATTATCAAAACTTTTGGGGTCTAAGGTATTCAACTCTAGCTCAACCATATGACCTCGCATCTCATCCTGCTTTCCAAAGAGTCCTTCCAAGGTGGTCTAGATCTCATTTGGAGTCTTGCATGTGGAAACATGAAGCCATAGATTAGTGGATATTAACTCAAGAAGTAGTCATGTGGCTTGATCCTTACGGTTCACCCATCTCATCTTCTCAATCACTGATGTAGGTTCTATTTTTGTCGCTATCATCAAATTATAAAGTCCTTTCCTTCTGAGTTGGAATTATGCCTTCGGGTTCCAATCAAAATAATTGTATGGTATGAGGATTACCACCAAGTTTGACTGTATAATAGTTTTCCTATCCATCTCTCCCACCGTTTCTAAGAACCCCTAAAAATTTACTCTCAATCTGCAAGTGAAAATTTAAGAAATCACGACAGAAAGGGCACTTTAAGTGAAAACTCATATCATTTTCAAGAGATGATCTTCTGACTTACTTTCTGAGCAAACAATGAGGAATCTTTCCAAACAGTTGAAAACCCACTTGCAGAATGGCTCGATTTACTTCTCACGCGAGTTGTTTCGTCAAAAAACTAATATTTTGGGAGCAATCACTGTAGAAATGTACGACCATAGATTTGTATCAGTTTCAGGAGGCTATATTGTGGCTTACGTTTTGAGAAAATGGTAGCAATCTCGCCAAATGGTTGAAAAACCACTTGCAGAATGGGTCAATTTACTTCTAACGCAAGTCGTTTCCCCCAAAAATAAAACTTTTGGAGAAATAATTGTTGAAAGGTACGACCACATATTCATATTAGTTTCAGTAGAGTATCTTGCAGCTTACCTTTTGAGCAAATGATGAGGAATCGCACTAAATGGTTGAAAACCCACTTGAAGAATGGTTTGATTTACTTCCTATGGGGGTTGTTTCCTCAAAACATTAATAATTTTGGAGAAATGACTACTGAAATGTATGACCACGGATATAGCTCACCAAAACTTTGATTTTCCTTATTCTTTGGCTTGTCTGACTTGCTCCAAGTAGCATAGCTTTGATACCATGTCAGTGTTTCATGGAAACCTACAGAGCAGATCTAGCTAAAGCATACACAAACAAATCTTATCAAGAAAAGGAAGATAGATACACAATGAAGAATGAGAATCAATGTATATTATGATCTTTCAATGAGTGAGTGATCTTCACTCATATAGGCAATGATATCCTATAATTAGGAATGCATTCATAATAGTGATGTTCTAAGATTAGAAAGTTAAAAATAGAACTAGTCAATTAACTCCCAATGAACTAATGTTACTCCCACTGAACTAGTGTGCCAAAAATAGAAATTTCTCCAATAGTTATTCCATCTACAACATAATGGGTTTTGAGCAACCACTTGGAAGTCACAACTAACTTCCCCATAGGCCTCAGAACCACCTCCCGAACATCATTACGCACAATGGAATCATAGTCCTCCAACATGGCCTCTCGCTAAACATGTTGGTCGACTTCATGCGCAAATATCTATGGCTCTATATCTGAGATACTCGTCACCATAGTCAAATAGGACCCATGTCTCACTTGTTCTTTTCTCTCTCTGAATGGTCTCTTGGGATCTCCTACGCTCTCCTTGGCTTCCTTCAGGGTCTCCTGAAACCATCTCGGTTTCCTCTTCCCTGAAGTAGTCAAAGGAGAAGTAAGATATCCCTACCCAAGAGTATCTTCCCGAGGCCTAGTCTCAACAATATAAGATCCCGAAGCCTTTGCACCCTCTTCCTGAAATCCCTATGACTATGAACTTGAAGATATGCAAGGTGACCATGTCACCTATGAAACTGGTGTATCAAGAAACCTGAGGTTGTGCTCCCTCTTAGAAATCAATCTGTGCCTCTGCATCATCCTCAACACTAACTCTCAACTTGAGAGATCTCTAAAAATCCATACCCTCCTCAAATATAACATATATTCTCACCACCACTCTCCGTAGTGATGGAATGTAACTCTGGTAGGATTTGGAGACCTCAGAGTATCCAACTAGAATCCCTTGTTGGGATGTGGGCTATATATTTTTCCTCCTCTCTGAGGGGACATGAGAATAAGTCAAAAAAACAAAAATCTTGATGTGCTCGACATCGGGCTCCTACTAGTGAAGGCCTCCTCAGGAGTCATCTTCTGCAAAATCTTGTCAAGGATCCTATTCTATAGGTAAACTTCAACAACACTCATCTCTACCCATAGGTATAGAGGAAAACTATGATCATGCAATGTAGATCTCACTGCACCTATAATCACCTTGTTCTTCCTCTCAACAACCTCGTTCTATTGGGGGTTGTAAGAAACAATCATCTGTCTTATGATACTTGCATGGGTATATAAGTCTAAAAAATCACTGGAGGAATACTCACCTCTATTCTCTGACCGCAAAACCTTGATCCTCTTTCCTGTCCGATTCTCCACAAGAGCTTTGAACTCTTGAAACCTCTTGAAGATCTGCCTCTTGGCATTTAGGAAATAGATCCAGGTCTTCCTAGAGTGGTCATCAATGAATGTGATATAGTACTCACAACCACTCAAGGATGTTTCAGAAATGGGCCTAGACACATCTTTGTGTACTAAATCCAGTACCCCAGATGACCTGTTGTCACTGCTGGGAAAATAATCCTTGCTAAACATACCAAACGCACACCCTCTGCACACATCTTGATGCTCTGAACTAAACTGTGGAACTTTTTTCACAACCTATCTCATTCCTCCAATATCCCCATGATGAAGGTGAGCCATCCTTTGATGTCATAACTCACGTAATTAATTTGTGTTGTCGTTACTCACTGCCAAAGCATGAAGTGGCTAATAAAGAAATCTAAACAGTTTCCCATCCCTCACTCCAATCACCTGCCTCGAGGTGAGACAAGACCCCTTAGGGTGTATGAGGACCTATTTCCCTATGAAGGACATCTCAAGACCCCTATCCTATAGGGTGGAAACTGATATCATATTCTTCTTCAACCTAGGGATGTAGAGAACATCCTTGAATGAAATAGGTGGCAAGTCATCTCTCTGAAAGGTAACTATGCCATGCCCAACAACTCTAAATAAGGTGTCATCACCAATATAAATATCCATATTGGCCTATGTATCTTTGAGATCAGTAAAATTCTCCCTCACACCAGTCATGTGGCTCGAAGCCCCTCTATCTATGTACTAGATATTGGGTTTCATCTCAACTGAAGTGCAGCAAATGAGGAAGGCACACTTCGTCGCAAACTGTGTCTAAAACTATTCCTCCTTTTTTGTAGTTTCCAAACCACCCTACTTCTTATTCCTATTAGGACATTGTCCAACATAGTGCCCCATCCTCTTAAAATCAAAACACTTCACTTTTCTCATATCTCTCGTCTTCCCACTACTACTCTCTCCTTGTGGCTTGGCCCCAAACTTGGGACCCTATCATGCACCCTTGCTGACCTTCTTCTTTCCCTTTTTCCAAAGAGAAAGATCCTCATCAACCTGATATATCCACTATTGTCTAGAATAATTTGAGGTGAGTCTCGTCTCCTCCTTTACAAAATCATCTCAAATTCGCTCCCAAGTAGGCATAAGCTCCCGGGAAATAGTTCCTTGAACAAATGGACCCCATGGTTTGGTAAAGTTGTTTAAGGATGTCCTCACCATAAATTATGGGTCCACTATCTCTTCGAAGGATGCAATCTCATCTCTGATCTAAGTGAATATTCCAAGGAAAGAAGTAACTGACTCGGTCTTGAGAATCTGAATTCTCCCGAGTCTCTCCTACATAACCATATTCTGGTTATGCTTAGAGCTCTAGTAAATATTGTGCAAGGATTCCCACATATCATATGAAAAGTCTTTACCAGTCAAGTGGGGTATTATGTGATCCCTCACTGCATCACATATAGTTATCTTTTCCTTTTTGTTCCTCTTCCTAAAATCTGCCACCAACATGAGAGCAGTGACAGGAGGAACAACAATAGGAGCCTAAACTATATCCCATAGTTATAGGTTGTCTAGGAAAAGGATAAGCCTGGTCTTCCAAGGGGACTAGTTTATAGCTTTGACTATTGATCCGGATTATTTTCGGCATGAAATGAGAGCAGAGATATAATAAAGAAATGCACAGAGATATTGCATATATTCAATAATATAACAGAAATGCATCAGAGATGCAACCATAAACACAGATATACAGTAATACACGATTTCTATTAATCAAAGAAATGTACAGAGACTGTAAAAATACAGAGTGAAAGACTCGCTAGAATGGTGGCAGCTTATCTCTAAGAAGAGATGTGACGACTACTCGCATTCACAAGAAAATGATTACAATGAGGCTCTGAAGGCCCTTTTACAATAAACGGGAATGCCAAAATTCCTAGACATCCAAAAACCTAACCCTAGGAGATGAAGCGCCAAAAGTCATGTGGGCCCCGTTTGGGTAAGTGAGTACATCAACTTCTCGGGGTTGTAACTTTTGCATATGATCTCCGTTTTAGGCGTGTGATAGCTAGTTGGAAAGATATTGTCGAGGAGATTCATTTTGGGGGCTCAATAATGCCTTCGGATATCATTGAGAACCTCGATCTCAAAAAACCTTCATTTGTACCCTCAAAATGGCCCCGGAAGTTAAAACCTGTTAAAAATAGTAAATTGCCAAAATGGCCAGAAAACTGTTTTGAGCCATTTGGAAAAGGTGGGTGGCCACCAATATCCACCTGGATCAATCCTCCCTCCTTAGAAAGTAATGGTCTCCATTAGGTTGAGTTCCCGGGGGAGAGGGAAAATCATTTGTTGAATCTGCATCTTGGTGAGCTGCTTGTCTTGCTGGAGAAGTCGCGCTGCTTAGTTTGTGGAAATCTGTCACGAACCGGTGGCTGGAAGGTTTGGACCTTTTTAACTAGTCTAGATATTTTAGATGACTGTGTGCAGAAGGAATCTTTGTGCTTTGTTGCAACCTTGTCGACCTTCTTCT
>ML776873.1:815776-832792 GCA_009831015.1 Picea engelmannii
CTTTGAGAATATATTCAAATACTTTGGAATGCTTATCAATGATCCCTTGGATATCTATGGGAATAGATGGCTTAGATGCGTGAACATCTAGTGAGCATAGTTGTGCAATTACACCCTAATGCCCCTTTTTCAATAATTTTTTCATGCTATTAGAACTTATCATCTTATTGGGTTTCCCTGCAATGCCCCTTAACTCAATTTCTTTTCCTTCCAATAAAAATTTCATGAAAAGTTCTTGAAAATTAAAATCCATTGTTCCTAATGATTGTAACCATTGGATTCCTAGTACGACATCAACACCACCCATGGGTATAGAAATAATTGGATTAGTCATTACATATTCCACCATAGTAAGATTGATCTTATTTCATTTTCTTGAGAAATTGATAGTTCCTCCATCTGCAATCATTACTTGAAACTTTGGTGATGGATATACAAAGCAATTGAGAGCTTTGGCTAATTTATAGTGAATGAAATTATGAGTACTACCATAATAAATTAGGACTATTACCTTTTTCTTTTTGATATATCCTTCGATCTTGAGGGTTTGAGGAGTGCTAATTCCAACCAATGAATTACATGATATCATGGGAATCAACTCTTCAGAGTAAATCACTTCTACATTTTCATCTTGAGATGGTTGTTGTTCTTGTTCTTGTTCTTCTTCCTCTTCAAAATATATGTAGAATAATTTCTTCTCACCAAACTTATGTCCCTTACTGTACTTGCTACCTCAATTAAAGCATAAACCTTTTTCTTTTCTTTCCTCCAATTTTTGAGGTGTCAATCTTGTAGGTTGAGGTGTTTTAGAAGAAGGAAAATTATTCTCTCGATAGATGTTAGGAGTGGTCCTTCTAGTAGCCATAGCCATATTTTTACTTTCAACATTTCTTGCCACCCTGAATGCATTCTGCAATGATTTGGGTTCCCAAAGGCGAACCTCATGTTAAATGCTATCCTTTAAAGTTCCTATGAATACATCAATCAGGCGCTCATCTAGAATATCTGTTACTTTTATATTCAATACTTGGAGTTTCTCAATGTGCTCTACAATTGAACCCTTTTCCTTGAGATTTATCAATTGGTTGAAGAAGGTATTTCTTTTTTTCAGAATTTGGAAGAACCACAGTGTTATATTTTTTCATCGATGTTTCGGATCCACAACAGGATCTATATTCAAGGCATAAAATCTTGAGAAAAATATAAGAGAAGAACCCTAATAAACACTAAAGTAGAGTGGAGGGAACCCTAAAGTCAGTTGGGTGAAACCCTAGAATTTAATAAAAGTTATTAATAATGTATTCTATATTTAGATTTAATAAAAATAATATAATAAAGTGGAGGAATTTTTTTTTGGGTGGTTCTTCCAAATTCTGAAAAACAAAACTTGCACAACAGAAATCTAAACTATAAGGTATTTCTCCTTGTATCCTCATAGTGTGCTATCATTTCTTCCGTGAAAATTGTCCAAGTGACGAGTGATTTGCGAGAACAAAGCCATCAATGCCACACAAATTGATTGGGTTATAACTATAAAGAATCAATTAGTACCTTTTGTGTATGTGGCACATCATGTAGATCAAAGAATTTCTCCATCTGAAGTATCCATGTGATTGGATCCTTGCCATCAAACTTCCTCATATCGATCTTAGCAAAGCGGTTGGCCTTCAACCCAAAGTTGGAGTTTCTCCATTCTTGATTCATATTCCTTGTGTCCTCAACATGAATTTCATGGGATACATTTTCACTTTCAGGTGTCCTCTCTATTAGAAAATTTTTCAATCCTTCCATGATCTCCCTTTTTAAACCCTCCATCTTAGTATCCATTATTTCCTCCAACTTAGCTTCAGTTGAATCCATCATCCCTTGTAGTTCATATTTTGTTACTATATTCTTTCTCAAACCATTTATGTCTCTATGCATTTCTTCACCTTCATCAAGAGTCCAAGTAGGACTGTCTGGAGGCTTAATTGGTGTAGAAGTTCCCTATTTTGGTGGAATGTTGGCCAAGTATCAATTTTAAACCTTGATTTCGAGGTGGTTCTTATAGACGATATTTATTCTATTTTATCTCCAAAATTTTGGCCCTTCTGAGTCTAAAACTTTATTTTTGTAGTTCTATGATATGTTGTCTCTGCAATTCCACAAGTATGATCAAAATTGGATGTGCCAAGTGGAAGTTATGGTAACTTCCCCACACCTTGTTGATTTTTGTCCCTTCCATGAGATCGTACTTGTAAAGTGTGACAAGATCGCAATATATGATATTTGGTTCTGAAACTTGAATCAGAAATACTACAGACTGTCCATTGTCCAATGCAACTGGTCTCACTTAATTTGGATACTCATTGAAGAATATATCACTATTTTACCCAGAAGACATGTTTGAGACTAGTTAATATGACTAGTGAGATACGCTATCTTCCACAGGGTGTAGCTGTAAACTTAGGATGACCCAGAAGATGAATTTATTCTCAAAGTTACCATAATAATTTCTATGAATATTCTCCATATTTTAGGGTCTGAAATGTTACATAAAAAATGTTATAGAGAAAATTCAGAGATGACTAAATTCAAGATGATTTCCGAACCATGGCTTGCACAAGATATATCTCTGAAATTATAATGCCTCAGGAGATGAAATTTTTACCCCATGTACCTTGATCAGTATAATAAATATCCTCCAAGGGGTTCCTTCTAAAACTTCATAGAAAAAATGTTATAGAGAAAATTCCAGGGTTTCTCAGGTGTAGCAGTGAAACCCAAAGACCTTTAGCTATGATACCAAATGTTAGGAACCAAATATCAATATATCATAGAAAAACCTCAGAATAAGTACTCAACACCTTGAAAACTGATAATAAGCCTCTTCGATGGGGAAACCTCATTATACACCACATAAATTTCCAAATACAAGATTATTCCAAATGAGAAGGTCTCCTTGGTATATATAGGAGACTATGAGGTACAATTACAACTAATGGACCCAAGTCGACATAAATAAAATAAAATTACTAATGTAATATTCTGTAATTAAGGGGTAATGTGCCACCATTTAGGGATTAAAAGAGATCATCCCACAATAATACTACTCACAAACCCACTTTGGGTTAAGTTTCCTAAGCTCACTTTATGTCTGCTCATTCGCCCACAAAGTGAAAAATTAGTCACTTTTTCCTAAGTGACAAAAATTCAACTTTTTGACTTAAGTTAACTCAAAGTTGAATTAGACATAAGGTACAAGGTACATAGTACCAAATTATTTCCCACTTGTGGTTAGAGACTCAAAAACACAAGGGGACCACTTCCCAAGGTACACAAATCTCAACACTCCCTCTAACTGAGGAAAGTGTTTCTCACCAAGCCCATATTGTCTCTGAAGTAGACATGTTTTCCCCTTGGCAAGGCCTTGGTGAGAATATCTGCAATATTATCCTTAGTGGGTATATACTGCAACTATAATTCTCCTCTATGAACCCAATCTCTGATAATGTGGTATCTAACCTCTATATGCTTTGACCGGTCATGAAAAAATGGATTCTCAAAGAGTTTGATACAACTCTGATTATCGCAGTGAATGACGGTCGGAGGAAAATCCTGACCAAATAATCCTACCAACATATTACAAATCCAAATGGTCTTGAAACTAGACTGAGTGGCTTCCATATACTCTGCCTTGGTGGAACTCAATGAAAGTAACCTCTATTTTTTGCTATACCAGGAAACAAGTCTTGACCCCAACCCAAAACAACACCCTGAGGTACTCTTCTTGTTAGTATCACATCCTACCCATTATGAGTCTATGTAGCCAAACAAACTAACTCCATTACCTCTGATATAGTCCAGGCCATAATTAACTAACCTTGCAATGTACCTCAACACATATTTTCCCCCAATCTAGTGAACACTCCTCGGCTCTACCATATTTTGGTTGAGAGTGTTCACGACAAAAAAAATATCTGGTTGAGTTTTGACCAGATACATTAATGAATCAATTAACTTTATATAAACTGTATCATCCACCAATTGGGAATATGAAGTGCTAAGATTCTTCTAGTTGGTGACCATGGGAGTAGACATAGGACTGCAGTCCTCCATCTAAAACTGGCTTAGAATATTTGCACCATACTTCCCCTGTCTGAGGAAGATGTGACTCTCCTCCTACCATACCTCCATACCCCCAAAAAAGTACATCAACCCAATGTCACTCATCTCAAACTATGATGCAAGTCGCAGCTTGCACTCAGCTATGAGATCCTCTACATTTGTGATGAAGGAGTCATCCACATATAAAATGAGAATGAGTGTGTCCTGACCTCTAATGATGTAATATAGGTTAGGATCATCATCTCTCTTCTCAAATCCCATCTGAAGAAATTATGTGTCAATGCGTGAATACCAAGCTCTCGGAGCTTTCTTCACACCATATAGTTACTTTCTCAAAAGGCACACGTGAGACTCCCTCTCACTCACCTCGAACCCCTATGGATGTTCAATGTACACATCCTCCTCTATAAATCCATTGAGAAATGTAGTATTTACATCCATCTGATGTATCCTCCAACCCATCTCTGTCGATATGGAAATAATACTCATGATCGAGGTGTATCTCGCAACTGGTGTGAATGTCTCATCATAGTCGACTCCCTCTACCTTAGAGAATCCTTGTGCCACAAAAAGGGGCTTGTGTTTATATATGCTTCCATATGAAACATTATTTGTTTTGTACAACCACCTGGAATTCATAATTGACTTCCCCACTGGCCTCAGAACCACCTCCCAAACATCATTGCATATAATGGAGTCATACTCCTCAGCATGACTTGTCATCAAACCTACTTGTCAACTACCTGCACAAATGTTTGTGGATCTGTATCTGAGATTTTCTTCACCATAGACAAATAGGACCCAAGTCTCACTGGTGATTTTTCCTCTTTGAACTGTCTCATGGGCTCTCCTACATTCTCCTTGGCTTCCTTCAGGGTCTCATGAAACCATCTTTGTTTCATCTTTCTTGAAGTAATCAAAGGAGAAGTAAGATCCCCTTGACCAACAATTTCTACCTTAGGCCTAGCCTCAACACTATGAGATCCTGAAGCGTCTACACCCTCTTCCTGAAATCCCTATGACTATGAACCTAAAGTTGTGCAAGGTGACCTCGTCATGGCTAAAAATGGTGTATCAAAAACCTGACACTGTGATCCCTCCGAGACATCAATCTGTGCCTCTGCATCTTTCTCAACACTAACTCTCAACTTGAGAGATCTATGAAAATCCATACCTTCCTCAAATCTAACATCTCTACTCACCATCACTTTCTGTAGGGATGGAATTTAAATCCGATAGGATTTGGAGACCTCAGAATATCCAACTAGAATCTCTTGTTGGGATGTGGGGTCTACCTTTGTCCTCCTCTCTAAGGGGACATGAGAATAAGTCAAGAAACCAAAAATCCTGATGTGCTCAACATCGGACATCCTACCAGTGAATGCCTCCTTAGGAGTCATCTTCCCCAAAATCCTGTGGGGCCTCCTGTTCTTCAGGTAAACTACAACAACACTCTCCATTGCCCATAGGTATAGAGGAAAACTCTAATCATGCATATAGATCTTGCTTCACCTGTAATATCCATTTTCTTCCTCTCAAAAAACTCGTTCTGTTGGGGGTTTTAAGGAACGATCATTTGTATTATGATCCCTACATGCGTACATAAGTCTACAAACTCGCTGGAGAAATATGCACCTTCGCTATCTGATCGCAAGACCTTGATCCTCTTTCCTTTCTGGTTTTCAACAAGAGATTTGAACTCTTGGAACCTCTTGAAGACCTGACTCATGGTATTCAATAAATAGATTTAGGTCTTCCTAGAGGGGTCATCAATGAATGTGAGAAAGTAATCACAACCACTCAAGGAAGCCTGAGACATGGGCCCACACACATCTGTGTGTACTAAATCTAGTACCCCAATTGACCTGATGTCACTGTTGGGAAAATAAACCTTGGTAAACTTACCAAGCACACACCTTCTGCACACATCCTAATGCTCTGACCTAAATTGTGGCACCCCTGTCACAACCTATGTTAGTCCTCCAAGAGCCCCATGATTAAAGTGAGCCATACTTTGATGCCATAACTCACATAACTAACTGTTTTTGTCGCTACTTGCTACCAAAGCATGAAGTGACTAAAAAATAAATCTAAACAATTTCCCATCCCTCACTCAAATTTCCTACCCTGAGGTGAGACATGACACCTTAGAGTGTATGAGGACCTTTCTCCCTCTTAAGAACACCTCAAGAACCCTATCCTATAGGGTGGAAACTGATATCAGATTCTTCTTCAACTCAGGGACATAGATAACATCCCTAAATGAAACAGGTGGAAGTTGTCTCTCTGAAAGGTAACTATGCCATGCCTAGAAACTCTGACTAAGGTGTCATCACCAAGAGAAATATCCATCCCAACCTCTATATATCTGAGATCATTAAAATTCTCCCTCAAACCAGTCATGTGGCTCGAAGACCTATTGTCTATGTACCATATAATGGGTGTCATCTCAGCTGAAGTGTAACAAATGAGGAAGGCACACTTCCTCTCAAACTGTGTCTGAAACTCTGCCTCCTCTGTTGTAGTTGTCGAACCACCTTGCTTCTTATTCTTGTTAGGAAACTATCTAGCATAGTGCCCCACCCTATTACAAGAAAATCACTTCACTTTGCTCATATCTCTCTTCTTCCCACTACATCTCTCTCCATGTGGCTTGCCCCATACTTGGGATCCTATCGTGCACCCTTTCTAACATTCTTCTTTCCATTTGTCGAAAGAGAAAGATACTCATCACCTAGAGATATTCACTGTTGTCTAGAAGACTCTAAGGTGAGTTATAGTAGGAAAATCCCCCTATTACTATACCAGGGTCAAAGTATAGATCGAGTTATGAACTCCCTTAAAAGACAATCTAATTCCTAAACTACCCCAAACACTCCAAATAGATGAACATAAAGCAATAAAAGAGTAAGTCAGAAGTAGTACCTTTGGTCCCAGCGTTCGATGTTGGCCTCCTCCAGATTTGTAGCTTCCCAGGCTACAAGTCTCCTCCCAAAGCTGACCTGCATCAACACTTAGGAAAACAATTCTACACATATTCTATTTCTAATCATCAATTAGGGTTATATATAAATCATTATGCATAAATCAAATGAAAGACACAAATATATCATTTGGGACAGAAAAAAGATTCTTTTATTCAAATCCAAAGATTGAAAATTACAACCTTTGTAGATTGACACTCTGCAAACCTGGTCTGGGCTCCTCTTAATGTTTCTCCAAGTGCACCTTCCAAATTCCTTCTCTCATAATCAGCTGATCACTTCAAGGGAAGGGAAGTTATTGTATGGGAGAAAGGGCTAGAGAGGGAATGTCAAGGCAAGAACTCAAAAAAAGTTGCAAATACTTGGGCAACGAGGGAAAGGGATTTGGGAAGAGTTTCACCATTCTAATTATTGATGATGGAATGAGACCCCAAGACCTCCTTTGATATGAAAAAAGTATAGTTATTTGGTTTGGGGATGAGCTACAACAGGTGAATTCATTGGGAAACCTCCAATAGCCCATTAACTCCGCCAAATTCCTTACAACTTTTTATTTTTTTCAAATTTTGGAGGTAAATGCAGGTTGTTTAATATGAATCTAGAATATGTATGCAGTTTGTCTAGCATGAAAATAGCATATGTACGTGGGAAATAGTGCAGCAGGGCGCGCACATGCAAGAAAAAATGGTTTTTTAAAAAGAGTTCCTCAACATTAAATTGGCAAATTGTGCAAGTAGAAAGGCCAATGACATGTATGCATACATAGGTCATTTTAGGGATATAATAGATGCCCCCTAATGTATGAGGTCAGAAGAGAAAATGATGGCCAAAATACATTACAATATCTTTACCAGTGAGAATGCACGAAGTCAAGTGAGACTGGGACTAGAATTCGGGAGGTTCCATCTGCAAAACAACAATTATCTTTCTGAGGCGGGAATACCCATGCTTGGGATGAACTAAATCATGGCTTCCAATCAAATATAGTGCAGATCCATGTCATATAAATATATAAAGTGTAGCCGTTAGAAATACACAACAGATCTACATATCAAAATAAATCGATGATATTCAACTACAATATAATATTCATATTCAAGAAGTATTGATGCATGTGGCTAGATATGAAAACACCATACCTCGAGAAACAAATTGAAGATATTGAACTCCTCGTGTATGAGTATAATAGAAGTTTAAGACTCACTACTCTGAGGTCTTCAACAAGCTGTCAAGAAAAGACTAGAGGATCTCAATGATCAGGTAGATAACTTCATCGATTTTGAATCTGGACTTAATTGGGCTCACGGGATGGATAACACATGAAATTCAAGAAACAAAACATAGAAAGGCTAACTCATCTTGGATAAAAAATTCCCTTGGAAAAAATCATCAAAGATGATCAGGCTCAGGAAACATAATATTGACATAACTCTTTGATGCAGGAGGCACCAAAAACTCTACATATGTTTGGAAGAGTAACCAAACGGAGGAGGAAACAACTCTATGTAGCGATAAAACCTTCCTAATGTCATACTAGATACCAATGCTTGATGCACAAACGAAAGGATGTGCTTTGTCCAATGGAGACTATCTCTGCTGTTGAAAAAAGAATGCATATTTATCGTCCCCTCTTTTTGGAATATATTTTTTTTTTTTTTATCTTTTTCAATTTTTAAATGAGCTTGAAAAAGAATAAAAGAATGATACGTTATAAAGGAGGAACAAGTGTCACGAGAAAGAAAACGGGTTCCAAGTGCATGGAACTTACTGATGCTCAAGGAAAGGAGACATGTGCAGGATAAGGACACTCGGGGGAAATTCCTCCATGGGTCAAGGTGTTTGATCGCAAAGGATTTTTTTTTTGTAAGCCTTGCGTATAAGAAATGCTTTAAAAGTTCAGTTGAGAGAAACATGGAGCCTGCATTAGACCAAAGAAACAGAGATGAGACCCGCAATGTGATTAAGTGTGACATAACAAGACTCCTTCCATGTGAATTTTTATGAGCCTAGAGAAGTTAAGCTCGGTGGTTTTTTCACGTTTTAGAGAGTCTGAAAAAAAGAAAAAAGAATACTCTAGGGAGTACCTTTTCACAATTAGTCCAATCATATTGAAAAAGGGTTAAACTTTCACCGAAAGGATGTCTTTTCAAAACCGTTTTAACGAGTCTAACAAAGACAAGATCACTCGGTTATCTTTTCAATTTTAAGGAGTCTGAAAAGAGATTAACTATGGACTCACAACCTTTTTCTAAGTTTAGTCTCCTTATCCCGAAAAAGTGTAAAATATAACTGAGGAGAACTTTCTCGGCGAGATGAATCTCCCAAGGCATACCTTTTTCCACAATAATCTACTAGCTAAAAAAGGGTTAAACTCATGCCAAGTAGATGTTGAATTTAACGAGTGTGAAGGAACAAGGTCACTCGACTATCTTTTCATATTTATGGAGTCTGAAAAGAGATTAACTATGCACTCCGGGGGGCTTTCCTTTTTTGTAAGTAATCTCCAAGGCCCGAAAAAGAGATAAACCAAAACTAAGGAGAATGTTCCTTTTTTGAAAATTTAGTTCCTCGGGCCCGAAAAAGGGTTAAACTTATGCCTAAGAATACTCTTCTAGAGAACTAAAGTTCCTAGACCATACCTTTATTTGTAAAATTATCCATCCATACCAAAAAAGGGGTAAACTATTGTTAGACAAATGTGACTTCAAATTTGAGTTTGGCGAGCATGAAGGGAAAAAAGATCCCTCAAAAATATTTTCAATTTTAGAGATTCTGAAAAGGGATTAAAGAAGACTCCAGGGTGATACTTTTCTCAAATAATCCAGATGAGATCGAAAAGAATAAATATAGTCTCATTGGATGTTTCTTTCGAAAATTAAAGAAATATTGAAAGACAACAAAGCGTGCTCATTAAGGAGTCCCATGGGTAAGGCCAAGAATGATGATTAGCAAGAATAATGAGGCTTCAATATGTAACCATGAAGAGACTAACAAGGACTCCTAAGCCTATAGTCAAAACTGACAGCATGGATGAAAAAATGCAGCAATGGATCTACCTAGGGCATCCATGTAGAGGTAAGCTCTATCACTTAATTAAAACACTTCTAAAGAAGTAGAGAAGGTTTTGTGTTTCACTTCGGTGGGATCGATCCTATGGAAAAGAGGAAAATACAACGATATGTAGAAAGCTAGGAGTGGAAACCTAACTTATATGCCAAAGTTATAAAAAACAAATTTTACCATGGAATGATGTGAATGTAACCCATCTCAAAAGATCACCAAACCATAAGGACGAGTCCATGAGTATGACAGAAAGATAACTCAAAAGAGAACTCAATTAGCCACCAAGACAGGAAAAGTGAAAAAGGGAACCAAATTAGGGAAAAAAGGGAAAAAACAGTCTATAAATAGAGGTGGATAGCTCATTTTTACCATTGCAACTTGGAAATTAACAAAAATTCAAAAAACCCCTTTGTTAAAAAGGCGAATTCTAGGAGCTATGGTGGATGAAAAACCCTCCTTCTTGGACCACATAAGTATAAACTTCCCCCCTCTAACTTTTTAATTCCATCATTTGTATTTATTTTTTAGTTTGGGAGGTGTGTTCCCTTGAAAAAGGGTCGTGTCTGCGTGTACGTGGGTTATCCAAGGGTAGCACGTGCATGTACTCAGGTAGAGTAATAAATAGTCTGAGTACATATGCAACTGTGTAAACTACAGCTCGTGTACACCTCCTTTTGAAATGAAAAAATAAAAGGCAAGAAACTAAATCCTCTCCAACTTTGTGTGTGATAGGATGTATGTGCACTGGAGAAAGAAGGAACACGAGGGATCTAAACATCTTGGTCGAGGAGGACCCTGTGGCGGTTGCTACACTAAAATAGTGTGGCCTATGTAAATTATTTGAGTGTTTGTTCATGAGGGAACGATCAAGGTTTCTTAATGCCTTGGTAGAGCACTGGAATCTTGACGCCAAGTCATTCATGTTAGAGGTTCAATCATTGACCCCAACTAGGGAGGACATTTGCTTCTTGTTTGACCTCTCTAGGAGAAGGGATCTGGTTAACTTTAGGACTTTTCCTCCAGGGCCATAGAACATTGAAGACTACATCGCGATGCACTATGAGGTTGGTACCAAGAAAGTAGGTTTTCAGGTGCCAATTCAAAAGATTACCAACCTCTCCTTGCGTGTGATTTTACTCATGATCGAGCATATTACTATATCCAAAACACTCCATCAGGCCTCCTCTGCACATATGAATTGTGAACTTCAGTGTTTAGAGGAAACCATCTTTCACTGGATTACTACCATGCTAGTATGCATGAAGAGACAACTCATAGAGTGTCGTAGCCTTACCAACAAGAACTTTGGGTTTGGTACTATTCTATGTTCCTTCTTCTTCAAGAGGGTGCCCAGTCTTAGACTGAGAGAGATAGTACGGGGGCATATTTCCTCCTTCCCAACAGTGTGCAGGTGGGTGGTTTTACTACCTAGACAGGGTGGAGGAAGGAACCAAGAGGCCTTCAACAATGAATTCTTTGACTGGTGGGCACATCAGATCCCAGTTATATAGGACTATCCCGATGTAGGGATTATATTCCTTAGAGATCCCAACATGCCCATGCCCCCTAACGAGGAGCACGGTGAGATAGGTAACATATGTTTTTTGAAGTTAATAAATTTTGAATTTTTATATATATCCTTTTTATGTATGCGTCAAAGTAATAACTTACAAATCTATTATGTACATATGTGGGACCTATTTGACCAACAAACTTCTCCAACACTCGTTTTCATCCTCGACTAAAGGTAGGACCACTAGTAGCAAGAGGACTGATAGCTACAAGAGGACCCCAACTAGAGAGGTTGATAGAGTACTACAACGAGTGGAGAGGAATCTCACAGCTCTCACTCATGTATCTCTTATGGATGAGATCGAGGATCTCCTGCTAGCGATGCAACCACATGTAGTAGGGGTTCCTAAGACTTGGGTCCAATTGTTACAACATCTTGCGAACATTGTTGTCCACTATATTAAGCACAATAGGCCTAGGCCTTAGATAGCGTCGAACTACTTATGTGTCCAAGGAACTTTTTGTACTATGTATTTTGAGGTCTTAAGACCGACGACATATATAGATAACTTTTAAGGATTTCATGCCCACTTTTGTACTCATGACACTATTTTGGACATATATATACATATTTATTGTTTCATGGATAACATTTTTTACAAACGCATTTACATGTGTATGTGTGTTCTTTTTCTTTTACATGTGAGCAACATGCTAATCTAAAACTTGATTAGCTAGAGTATTAGTTAAATGATTAAATCTCCTAGGAACATGAATATAAGTAGTATAATAAAAAATTGTTCTAAGAGACGTACCCTAAGGAATCATCAGTGAAGAGTGGGATCATAAATGAAGTAAACCCCATTTAACTAGGACACAACCAGTTGAGCATCTAAATAAACATGGAGGATAGAAATACAATGTGAGAAAGCATCACATAGAAATTCTATCACTGCACTGTACTCGACAACATTATTGGTTGTGTCACCTAGAAAAATACCTACGAAATATAGCAACTGGCCTCTAAGTGTGAAAATCACCCAAGTTGCGGAAGCAAGCCTCCAAGTGTGTCGGTTAGCATCGTCCGCGAACCCAAGGTAAACCTTTGATTCACTTGACATTTTCCATAGTGAAAAACAAGACATAAATAAGTACACATCCATAAAACTAAAAAGACAAAAATGTATAAAAGAATATACATATATACAAGAATCCACCCAGGTGACCGACCTAAGAGTAGTACTTCTTAAGGTAGAGCCCATTTCTAGGCTCCGCTAAGGCATTTCCATTGAAATCAACCAAATGGTAAGAACCCTTCTCTAAGACTTCTTTCAAAATGAAAGATTCGAACCACATGGTTTTGAACTTGCCTGCCCCCAGGGGATCTTTGTCTTGTTCATAGACGAGGACAAGAATGCCTTCAGAGAAGATCTGAGGGAGAACAGACTGATCATATTGAAACTTGACTCATTTCTTATGAGCCTCGTTAGCCAAGGATGCACCATGAAACTTCTCATCGAGATACTTGAGATATAAAAGGAGTTCCTTAAGCGGTGTAGTGTCGGGAAGTAGTTCCAATGCCAACTTTAAAGAAGGGATTGGACACTCAATGGGTAAGACTACTTCCAGCCCGTAGATGAGTTGAAAAGGTGAAAAAATGGTAGCATTATTTACATACATTTGATAGGCCCACAACATTGAATACAACATCAAATTCCAATTTGACTTGGACGAATTGATTGTCCACTAAAGAATAGTATTGAGAGAATTATTCACAGCTTCAACTTGACCATTCTCTTTCGGGTAATAGGGTGAAAAATGTTCCTATTTAAACCCAATATTTGATGTTAAATCAGTCATCATTTTATATTGGAAGTGACTTCCATGGTCAGTGACAATATCCTTCAAGATACCAAATCTTGCAACTATCTGACTGAAAACGAAAAGGGAAGCAATTTCTCTGTCATTGTTAAATGTCGACATAACTTTGATCCACTTAGTAAAGTATTCTACTGATACGATGATATAGAAATTAACCCTAGGAGAAGCCAGGTGACATGTAGTGAAATCAATCCCCCACTTGGTGAAAGGACCGACAACAATGACTAGAAACATAGGAGCAGGGTGGGATCGCATCTTCTGACTGAAGATCTAGAACGGGTGTTAGTTCTTGATTGCCTCAACACAATATTTGATTAACGAGGGCTAGAAGTATCCTGCGCAAAGAATATTTTGGGTTCTTTCCAACCCGTATAGATGATCACCACATGCTCTGGTGCGACAGTCATTCAAAATTGTATCTGCTTCTTCATGGATAAGACAACATCGAAGAATGAAATCTGCACCTTGACGATACAAAGTGTCATCGAGGATGAGATAGTTTCATTCTTGGTGTCGTATTCATCGACGCTCATAACAAGAAGAGAAGTGGGGAACTTCAAATTCTGAAGATGCACAAGTATATCTCCATACCAAGGGTTCGAAGATGCAATTAGAAAAATATCTTCTCCGATAGGTGATTCTTCGGGTATAATATCACTAGATTCAATTGGTATATCCAAAATTAGTTCTTCAAAAACCAATGATTTTTTAGATTTCGTAGAAACAAAATCCAAGTCAAAATACTATAGCATAAATATCCATCTACTGATATTTCCGCCAATGACTGGTCATGTTGACAAATATTGGAAAGGGTTGACGACGACAATGATGGTGGTCTTGCAAAGTAATATATAGTGACAGAACCATTGGATAGCATGAATAGTTGCCAAAGAAAGTTTCTCAACATGATATTAGTTGAGTTCCAGTCCAAATAAAACTTGGCTAAGATAATAGATAACATGTTCCTCAAGCACGTCATCCTCCTGGACCAATACCATGCTGATGGTCAACTCTACAACAACCAAATACAACAAGAAATCTTTGTTATAATTAGGAGGTCAAAGAAAAGGGGAAAATTTTAGCGAACGTTTCAACGCTTCAAAGGAGAGTTGAGATTCTTCATCCCAATAGGATGGGACCCCTCTTTTCAAAAGATGCATGAACCCGTTAGTGATCTTGGCATAATTAGCAACAAAACACCGAAGAAAATTCCCTTTCCCCTGTAAACTCTGAAGCTAGGGTATTATACACGAGGGAGGAAATTGAACTATCACCTCAAGCTTAAGAGGATCAACCATGATCCTTGTTGTTGACACGATGAAACCTAATAAACGACCTGATGTCATGAAAAAGATGCACTTGTTTGGATTCAATTGAATCTGATAGTAGCAATATCGCTCAAAGATTATTTGTAGATGGGCGGGATGATCAAATCTCTTGCAAGAATGTGATGTTAGATCATCCAGGTATGCCTCGACTATTTGTTTGAAGTCGTGAATAGAGAATGACATGGTCCGCTAAAAGGTAGCTCCATCATTCTTCATGCCAAAAGGAATCTTTCGATATGCGAAGGTACCCCAAGGAAAAATAAAAGATGTTTTATGTTGGTCCCCGGGTTTGATTTGAATTTGATTATATCCTAAAAAATTGTCCATGAAAGAAAAGACTTCACAACCCGCAAACTCATTGACAATATGATCAATAAACGGGTTTGAAAATTCTCTTTCAGGAAATCTTTGTTCAAATTGTGAAAATCCATACAAAAATGAATCGTTCCCTACTTCTTGTTGACAGGAACTAGGTTTGATACCCATTCTGTCAATTGTATGGAGTATATGAAACCATCTTTGAGAATTTTCTCTACTTCTTCCTTTATCTTCGCTCCTTTTCAAGGATTGACCAGACGAAGCCTCTGTCCGACCGGTTTTAAATGAGGATAAGTAGTGATTTCCTGTTCAACAATTAGTGGTTCAATTCTTGGAATATCCTCATAAGACCAGAAAAACACATTGCATAAATCCTTAAACAACTCGGTTGTTCGACAACACAAGTATTCCAATAGAGGATGAGCACCTTCAGTAACCACTCACATAACTAGATCAAAGATAAAAAAAACAATGTTTTCATGTGGTAAAACCCCTACGGGGAAACATCCATGACCCCAGCCAACACGACCACTTGAAGTAGTTTATTAATGAAAAGAAAATTATTATAGAGATATTTTAAAAGATAGTTTCTCACAATCGATCATCGACAAATGACCCTCCATGTTCTTTAAATAGAGATCATGGACCAATTGGGTGTTAAGCCATGGATCAATGGCCATTAAGATCGAGGAGAGTATGGACCTTCTGATCACTCTATGTCAGGAACATATCATGACCTTCGTATTTCCTAACTACAAATGCATACTAAAGAAACACACTAGAAAACATACTTTTACCTAATGACACAATAGACCAAGTAGATATTACTAACTCCTAAGTGTCTAAATATCTTAACATCCCCCCTTAAGAACAACTTGGGATAGGATTGAAGGATTTACAATAGTGACACAATAGGAGAAGGAAGAAGGAATTAGAGCCTATCCCCCCTTAATGACAACTTCCTGAACTCCTAACATAGATCGAAGTTTGGAAAACTTTGCTTCTGTAAGAGACTTTGTGAAAATGTCTACAACTTGATGTTTTGTAGGGAAAAATAGGACTTCAATTACTTGATCATGAATTATCTTTCTGAAGAAGTGCATGTGTAGATCGATGTGTTTGCTATGTTGATGTTGAACTGGGTCTTTGGCAAGCTTGATGGCACTCTGATTGTCACACCAAAGGCTAGTCGGATGCTGGTGCTAGAATTGAGACTTTGAAAGGATCTGTCGAAGCCATAGGGCTTCCTAACTTGCATTTACCACTGCTCGGTACTCTGCTTCTACTGAAGAAAGTGAAATAACCGTTGGTTCTTATAGGCCCAAGTGACAGGTCCTGAACCAAGGCTTAAAACATAACCTGCAATAGACTTCCGATCATCAAGGTCGCTTGCCTAATCTAAATCAGTGAAACCAACCAATAAAGGAGTCCCCCAAGAACTGTAATGTATCCCAAACTGAACTGTACCACGAACACACGAATTATCCTACTTTCTAATGGCTTTCATGGGGTTTTTTCATATATCGGGCAACAAGAGAAACAACAAAGGAAATATCAAGATGGGTATGAGTCAAGTATAAGAGGATACCAACTAACTGACGATATAGGGTGGCATCAACTTCAGGAGAAGTATAAGTGGCAGAAAGATTGACTCAATACTAGAAGGGAGAAGGGGTTGGCTTACAATCTTCCATGTGAAAGCGACGAAGAAGGTCACAAGCATACTTAGACTGGGAAAGAAAAATTCCTTCATTGGTTTGCAAAACTTGGAGGCCAAGGAAATAGTGCAAAAAGCCTAAGTCTGTCATTTCAAATTTCTTCTT
>ML776873.1:835964-851420 GCA_009831015.1 Picea engelmannii
AGTTACTTTATAACAGAAAAGTTGCATGCAAAATAAATAACTCTAAAATAAAATATTAAAGCTACTTATAGTGATTCACTTTTATACTTGAAGTGAAATACACTTTATAATTTTAGCATGAACTTTTTCAAAAAAGGTAACAACAGAGAGACTTGAACTCAAGACCTCTTACTTAATAAGGCAACTTTTAACCAAATGATCTAGAAAAACATATTGTAATGTTCAGAAGGAGGATTGGGGGTGTTTTTGTTGTTTTTGTTGTGGAAGACGGCCTTGGAGAGCGAGCTAAAAAAAAACTCTTTTCACCAAGAAAATAATTTCGCTTCTCGATGACAACAAGAGTTAGATCTCGGTTAGCTTACCCGAAAGATGCACCTTTTCCTATCTATTTCTGATTTTCCGAGATCACACAGGGCACAAAGAAAAGAGAATACGCAAATATAAAAGAGTAGCAACCTGGAAATAAATAAAACAAAACTGAAATAAAACCAAAATACTACTCTGCAAAAATTTTAAAAAATGCGTATTCAAGCTTTATACCTCCAGATCTGACTATAATGGCCGTATCTTGGGAAAAAAGAAACCTTTTCGAGTGAAACGAAAAGTGTTCCTGACTGAAACGAGTGCTCTGGACACAATGGAATAGTCCTCTCATCCCAAAAATGTACGAAAATGATAGAAAGTGGAGATGAGACAACTCGTCTTAACGATCTCGATATTCAACAGGAGCGGGTCTTCAAACAGGCTCTGATACCATGTTTGACAACACAGGTATTCCAACAGAGGATGAAAACCTTCAGTAACCACTCACATAACTAGATCACAGATCAACACATCGATGTTTTCACATGGTAAAACCCCTACGGGGAAACATCCATGGCCCCAACCAACGTGACCACTTGGAGCAGTTTATTAATGCAAAGAAAAAGATTATAGAGAGATTTTACAAGAGAGATTTTCACAATTGATCATTGGAAAATGACCCTCTGTGCTCTTTAAATAGAGATCATGGACCAATCGGGTGTTAAGCCACAGATCAATGGTCGTTAAGATCGAGGAGAGTATGAACCGTCGGATCACTCTATGTCGGGAACATATTGTGACCATTGAATTTCCTAACTACAAATGCATACTAATGCATACTAAAGAAACACACTAGAAAACACACTTTTACCTAATGACACAATAGACCAAGTAGATCTTACTAACTCCTAAGTGTTTAAATATCCTAACATCGGTGTAGATTTGAATCTCTTCAGGGGAGTAATCTGCTCCGACGAAGACATTCTTCATGATGCCAGGGGTTTTGTAGATATTGATAGGAATTGTTGCAACAATACTTTCCTTGTTTCCATCAGCGTAAAATATCTTCGTAGCCATAGGGTTGTCTCCATTTAGGGTAAAAAAACACTATCCTGCCTCTATTCTCCTAAGCTCGGGAAGAAAATAACATCTATGATGAAGATCATCCCAAGGTCTATTGGGACCAATCATTTCCTTTAGAATCACCTCATTGGAGGGAAATACTAATTCTAAAGGATCCTGAGCGACCAGAGAGTCTTGATCCCAAATAGGCTCGAGAACTGGATCTAGCTTCTGAGGGGGAGCTGGATCGGGGTTGCTCGAGGATTGCTGGACAATGTTGTACGCAACCTCAGCCACAGATAAGGGCATGACCATGCCAAGGTGCCCTATCCCTTCCATCTAAGACGATCGGGAAGGAAAATTCTCAGGGTCGTGAAAGTAGCTCATTTTAAAAGACGACACTTGAAAAATTGCAGCCTTCGACTAGTCGAGAATAGACGAAATAAAGCTTACGTTGTTGGAAGGAGGTGAATAATCAAAAGTTCCCATCAACGACAGAAACAATCTGGCACCTAAATTTATAGTTCCAGGATGCAGGTTATCAATCATAGGAACTATGGAAGCTCTCGATGAAGGGTAATGATGAGATAAGGACAATTGGTCGATGGTTATAATCTGGCCCTTGTGCAGAAAGCATAGGACCCAAAAAATAGTGTCTACAAACACGTACATTGCGTAATTCCAAGTTCTTCCTAACAAAATATTGTAGTCGAGAGGTGCATCGACTACTTCAACCTCTACACACATAGTTTTACCCTCTAACTGCATGGGGAAAGAAGGAATTATACAGTCTGGTCTGAACGAACGACCTTCAAAATCTGTAAGCAACATAAGTGACAAAGACAACTCAAGATAGCCAATGGCATTCCAACATGACAACGACATCACGGAAGTCGAGGTACCCTCATCAACAACCATACGAAAAATGTTTCATGTCAATAATTTCGTGGTGTATGCCACTACTATATTAAAGGTGACCTAGTGAGGAACAAGAGGTTTAACTTTGGTTGGATTGAAAATGATCATTCTTGAGCTATTAGTTTCTTTCTCTCCCAAGGTGGATAACAAAGCTTTTCTCTATGAGGGGAAACTCTGGAGAACCTCCATAGAAGATATTACATAAGGAGTTTGTGCCATATCCTCTACGACGAAGTAGTTCTGAGAAACCCTCACATTTGGGTTATGGGAAGCCTTCTTAAAAGAACCTTTAGGGATATGAGTCATTCTATCTCCCACTGTGTTCTCAATTTGAGGAGGATTCAATGGGTTGGAAGTCTCCTTGCCCTTATCAATAGATTCCAGCATTTTGTAGTCACAAGTCATGGTTAATAAATGAGAATTGATGTTCATCATGTAAATGTTTGTGGCTGGGATGCTTGGTATAGGCGCAGGGGGTCCCTGACTTCCCCCAACCGCACTCATGGATGTAGAAGCTTGAGCCATATTTTTCCCTTGTGGAAAATGGTTTGTCAACACAATAGGTTGTTGTTGTGCTAGTATCTTTTAAGTCTCCACAAGCCAAGGGAAAAGGTGAGTTAAATGGTCATCTGTGCAAAGCCTACAAGGATACTTCACCTTCTTCTTCTCAATTTTTCCCTCGCTAGCATTGTTAGCATCCTTTTTATCCCCTTTACCCTTCTTGTTTCTCTATTTCTTCTTTCCCTCGGTTTGTTTTTTGGCCTTCAGAGTTGTTGATTGTACACTATGTACATCCGACGGCTAGGTTGCAGGGGAATTCAAACTAGGATTCTGACTGGCCACAGTCTATTGAATCGATTCTTTTTGTAATTGATTAGAAAACATATCAGTGGACTTGCTTTATGTTGAGCCCACTAAGCCATCAGTGTGGGGCCCAAAATTTTGTTTGGCCTTATCGAGATTTGACCATGGCGCATTAGGTAAGATCTCGTAGAGCATGTCAGACTGAGAGTAAATCAATTCTAGCTACTGGGCTCTCATAATAGCCTCCTCCTCAGAAAACACCCCAGACTTTGCTACAACTTTGGACACACAAGGAACCAAAGACTTCAATAACCACTGAAGAAAGAACGTAGGAGGGACCTTGACCTTAATCAATTTGTTTCTTCATCGTCACTCTCAGATATGATCTGAGATATGATTATCCTTAGTTTTCTCAAAGTTGGCCAACAACTCGGTGTCGACATCGTATCTCACTGACAACTGGAAATGGTTCAATAAAAACATAGCTAAGACGTTAAAGTAAGAGTACTTTGAGCTTTCAAGCTCGATATACCACTTCATTGCCCCCCCCATAAGAGTGCATTGAAAAAGACACAATTGAATGGAGTCGTCTTTCAATGAGTTCGATGAGCACCGCAAGTGAAAGGTAATCACGTGATCACCTGGATATTCTCTAGGATTTCCCTCAAACTTTGAAACATATGAAGGAAACTTAGTCAGCATGGGGGGCCAACACGAATCGTGACAAACCAGGTCATTTAACAATCTCAACAAGTCTGGAAAATGCAAGTTTTCCAGGAATGGTATTTTTGGTTGCAGAGTATTTACATGAAAAGAGGGACCTGGATTTTGACTGGCACCAGGTTGCCATGAAAATTTGGACTATTGGCCAGGTTTTTGGTAGAAATTGTGGCCTTAATCAACAAAAGGAATTTGTGTTTGTTGTTGCATCATCAATTGACTCTCTAAATTGGACGACATAGCCTGCATAGGGATTTCTCCCTGTGTTGTGTTCCAAGGACCTTGGTTGGGGATTCCCCCAGTCGATCCTCCTAGCATAGGTACTGAACCTTTCTTGGGGATCCATTGAGTATGGAAGGGGTTTCCCCCATGATGCAGGAGCATCGTCACCAACATGCTAGTGGAGGACAAATCAATGCCATAGTGCGCATTTTGAATTGTTTTGAATTTTAACGATGGCATTTCACGAAAATATCTCGAAAATATTGTAATTAAAGTAGTTCTTAAATGTTAAGAGGCTAAGCCATCATGTGAGATCGATGTAGATTGTATTTCCCTTTAGTAAAGTTAATATTAATACATATTTGAACCATTCACTCTTATCTATCTGTGCCGATCATTTATTGTAATAAGGCTTAGTAGTTGAAATATTTTACTTCGATTAGATAGCACTAAGGTAGTCGGAGGGAAAATCTCTATGAGCCCTTCTTGTATAAATATATGTATTGTTTTCCTAAATGAGGTTGCTGAAAGCTGCAGAAATTGATTGAATTTGTTATTGTTGAGGCTTATGAAACTTATCGACATTGTATGAATCCATGTACATATAATTTGAATGAATGTAACATAGAAGCGTTGATCCAAAATGTTTGGTGTTGTTGTTATTGTGTCTATCTGAATGAATGGTAGGATTTCTGTTTAATTACATTCTCTATTATTACTTGTTCTTATGTTATGAATGCATTACATGGTTGAATATATGAATCTATGAGGATTATATAAGTTTCAATTATTTCTCTTATTTGAGAATGTGCAAGGAGTTCATAGTGTGTTGATGATTAAAATCGCAACGAAGTCTTTCCCACAAAGTGTTGTTAAATAATATTATTATAAAACTAAATAATACGAGTAGGTGGAACCCCCTTGTAGAGTGGAGGTCAGATCTGGTTCTTATTTGATGTTGTGCTACTGTTCGACATTGCTTACATGGTTGAGGAGATCTTATTTTTATTGGCGATGGATTAGGCTTATTATGTGTTGGTGAAAATTGCAACACTTGGATGATGTATTAGGCATGTTATGTGTTTATTCTACTGCTCTAAGCTCAAGTTTTATTTTACAAGAACCTATGTTATTCATTGATACCATTTCTATCTATTCTTGGATCCATTACTGGGACATTTGCACAACATAAATGTTAGTAACAATACATAAAGAGAAGTTGGAAGAGGGAAAAGAAATATAAACAAATGCAAAAGGAAGGAATCTAACTATGCAAATATGCTATACTACATGCATCAAATTTTAATGGATTGTTGTTATCCTAGCTAATAAGTTAATAGCTATGTGATTTATTGAGTTATATGATCGGTATGCATTATAATTATGTCATGGAATAAGTTGATATGGGTCGCTCTATTGGTTTTAATGGTTGATGGTTTTGATACATGGTTTAATTAATTGAGTTAATGGAAGCTTGCTCATGTGTACGAAGGAATTAATGGACTAGGGATAGAAGTGACATGCATTTACTGCACGTCACCCTTACTCCTTCCACCAGCCGCCACCCTAGTTAGGCTATTGTTCAAACTATGTTGTTGTGGTTAGGCTCCAACTTTCAGGCAGAGAGGAACCACTCAGACAACTCGGGTTTTAAGGTGTTTTGATGACAGGTATGTTTTTTCTTTTTTTCCATCCCTGAGTTTCTCTGGTTATGAAATGGATATTGGATCAAATGTATGGGTTTTTGTTTTTCCTTAAGTATGAAAACTATGTAAAATTGTGATTTTTCTAGAATGAATCGTTGGTGGCTTTCTCTGCAATAATGTCTGAAGTTACAATGTATTTGGTTGTCCTAAGTGTTAGCAGCCATAAAGGATCTCTGTCATCCTTGTTGGCTTAGTTGGAGGGTTTCATTTGGTCTTAGTGGCTAGCTGTATTCATGCTTTCATATCAACATACTCAGTCTTTGGCTTTTCTAGGGTTTAATCGGTTGGAAGCGCGTTGTGTCACTGCACATTGTTCACTTGGGCATTGGGTTGTTCATCCTACTAATGGTCGCATAGTGGGCTATATTTCTTCTTCACGACGTTGTTTTCACCTCAGCGTTGTTAGTTGGTTTGCTAGGAGAGCCATGAGGGTTATATCCTACATGTGCTAAGTATCATTACAAGGCCAAAATGGATCCTTTCTCCTCTGTTCATAGCATCTCCTATCACGGGATTTGTCACCCTGTCCATGAAGTGAATTGTTTTTATCTTTGTGTGTGCATCGTTGGTCTCAGAAGTTTTCTCCATTGATAGGATTCAAATATAGCCTCCATGTTTTGGTCCACAACACAAACAATTGACTCCTCAAGTTCGAGGGTTGATATAAAATACCGTTGTGGCCTGTTGGGTTTACTATTGGTTGTTATGGATTGGTGTGTATTGTCAATACTAGATCGCCCCATTGATTATGTGATGATGGTGTTGGTTTTGGTATCTAGTTACTACATTGTTTTTATAATTGAATGGATAATATCAACATGGTTAATTGGATAAATCAAATACACAGTCTTTGTCCTTGCGTTTCATGAATTGATAACCTGACACTGTTTTAATTGAGTAAGTCACAACGTCGCTTCATGTCAATGCATGAGTATGTGTGGAATTCTTACAACATGTTAGGTCGAGTTGTTGATTATTATGGATGAGTGTTTAATTTCCGTGGGATTATTTCAATCATGGTGTTTATGGTATGGTTTCCCACTGTGTATTCTATGGATATTTGTTTGGTTGCGCACTCAGAGATAGTCACAAAATTTTTAAACATGGCTTTGTTGAAATTTGATTATTTGTATTACAAGGTTGGGTATGTTGTTGCTGCCTCATTTTGTTGGATGGATAGCCCAACATTTTGAATGTTTAGAGTCAAATAAAATCATACCTATACAATCACAAAAGTACACTTGAATTTTTTCAAATGGTTGTATATTTCACAGCATAGTGTGAGTTGAAGTGGTGATTTTTATCTCTGTGTTTAATTGGCAAGACATGATCTTTGCAAGATAAATATGGATCATGGTGTTGACTGTCCACTATGTATGTTAAATGAATATCATGCATTTTAACAGTGATAGGAATGGGTGCTGTGACAATATAACCTCATTGCAATTTAATTATTAAATGAATTAAAAAACAGAATCAAGAACGGTTTTTATGAGCAGAGTGGAAGTAATTGACTGCATATTCATTTGAAAATTTCTTAAATGTTAAATGGATAAATGAGAAAAATAGAGCTCCCCTCGAGATTGTTGTGGAATGCATACTATCTTGTTTGATTGAATACAACAACAATCAAGGAAATATTGCATCTTAAAGTGGGAAATATGGTTTTTGAGTTTTTATGTTATTTATGGTTGATGACAATTGACTTCAGAAATTTTGGACAACATGTTTTCTTTGGATATATGAGTAATATATTTTTGAAGATAATTTCAAATATTTTGAGATAAATTGTCAAATGTTAATATGATGATGGGAGTCACGAGGAGGTGTATTTTGATTAATTAACTAGTATGTTATGATTGTTAAGAGCTAAAGGGAGTCACAAGAGGTACCACCTACTAGTTATTATTTATTTATAACCCTTATTATGATTATTACTTTTCCCCCTAACTGAAAGTTGGTTGAGTCTTTTAATTAACTTAAATAATGAGTTGGTTCAACTACTTCAACCAATTCTAATTTGTTTAAAGGAAAAAGGAAATGGAGGAACGAAGGAAGATAGAAGGAGAAGCATACTAATGTTTTCTCTTTGAGTTTATGTTGAGATAGGTTAGTTTGTTGGAAATATAATTGAGAGGTGGGGTGAATCAGTGATGTATAAGCTTGAAAATTTTCCTGTTATTTTGTGATTCTTTCTAGATTATTATTTAATGTGTTGTTGATAACTTAACATGCATAGATATACAATATTTGATCAATCACACAGAATACACAGAGCCACTGATTTTCATGAGGAAACCCATAAGGGTGAAAACCTCTTCTTCTTAGGCTATCAGTCAAGCTCCAAATTTCATGTACATCACAGTCTTTGAGCTCCAACTCAAATATGAGGCTACAACCTATGATAGAAAGATACAAATTGGAGAGAGCACCAACTCTCATATTTCTCTAGCACCAACTAGATGGAAACACCAACTCCCATGTTTCTCTAGCACCCACTAGATGGAAGCACCAACTCCTAGAATATCTTCTAGCACCAACTATAATTTAGAGGACTATAATCCTCCCTAGCACCACCCTACCACCCTGATTGAATCTTAAAAAAATTTACTTACTTGTTATGTCTCTGGTATGGTCTGTTACAACTCCATGTCTTATCTGCCTCTTCCATCTTCTATTACTCTATTCCTCTTCTATACTCTACTCTTTCTCCTACTACGCACTCCCATCACTCTGTTCAACTTCTCTTCTTTCTTTATACTCTGTGTTGTCTATGCATGTTATACGCTACACCTTTGATCTATAGTTCAGGTCATGTCCACGGTCACATTCTACCCACATGCATAACTATCGAAAAAGCACACTATCTTTTTTGTTCTCCATGTCTTTCTCACCTTGCATCCTCTGCCTGATTATTATTAAAACTCTTCATATTCCCTAGCGATTATTTTCAATTTGTTCATCATTAGCAGGCGTTATCCTGAGATTCTTTGGATTCTATGGCAATGGTAACTCTTTGTATTCTCTGGTAGTTACATTTATTTGTTTTTTTATTTGGATTCTAATCCCCTTCCTTCACATGACCACCGACAGTGACCAAACACCTATTGAAAAGGTGCTTCCTGATATCAGTCTAGTGAGCGCTAGCTCTATTTATCGATATGACCTTGGGGCAAGAAGTCATGTGACGATGACATTGCAGGCATGTACAAAGGTGGTTTGTATCAAACTACTTTTTTCCCCGCAATTTAACTTGAGCCTCCACATGTCCTTTCTCCAAAACCATGGTTTTGATTGTGGCTCGCTTTCATCTTTTTAAAGTTCATGCATATTCAATCCCTATAATGGGATGGTACCATCGATCTCATGATCTTAACGGTGCTCCTAAATGAACGATTCAGATTTTTTCTTTCACAATCTACGAATCAGATCTAGCTTTCCTAGATCAACGACTGTGATTTATTTCATGATCTGGGATTCGGTATTTTCAAATATCAACCCTTTCTTTCCTCCGTACGTTAATATTATGGAGTTGAAAATACACTAATGTGTGTCCCTCTCGAAACAACAGTCGAGATATCCTTAGGGTCTCCAGACTTCGGAGATTTCGAATCTCAACTTCTCGTTTCTTCTGACTGGATATATTTTGAAATGGAATATCTGCTGACATTTTTCCTCCTTAATCTAATGAATATCCTCCGCTCTAGGACTTCGGCCTTTTCAACTCTTCAGTGCTTCTCTTTTCCATGAATGCTTTCACCCGGATTCAATGATCTATTGACACATACCCTCTTGCACGATCAATGATCATGAGTGACTTCGACACTTTAGGCTTCGAGAGTTTCAACTCCTATGCACTCGTTTCTCCCGTAGTGCTTTCACCCTAATGCATAATATTCTGACACGTACCCCTCCTAGCGATCAACAACTAGGGTCTTCTTCGGGTCTTCAGTGTTCATGACTTTGGGACTTTAGGCTAACCGCTACTTCATTCTCCCCCGGAGTGGTCACCTACTGAATAATTCATAGGTAGTGGAGACTTCTTGTTGTCGGTTAACACTTCCACTTACACTGTCCTTCCATTGAACTAGATCAACGGTTGAGAATGCACCCGAAGTGATATTCAGATCGAACGACTGAGAGAGACTTCGGACCTTCATCCTTTGGGACTTCAGGACTTTTGACATTTGTTGGTGATGAAACTTCTGAAGTAAATCTCCGGGAGTGATGTATCTTTCTTATGTCACTTGTTGACATGGAACGAGCCAATTTCCTTTTGACACTTGTCATCATCTGATCATGCCATGTGTACTTGCTGACATGGTCTTAAACATGTCCTTGCTGACATGGTATTCCACAAGTCCTTGTTGATGTGGTCTACTAACATGGGTGAGACATGTAGGAAGTGTAGTGGAGGTAGAGGCAGAGCGCGGTAGTGGTGTGTGATGTGTAGCGAGTAGTGAAGTGTGATGTTAGAGTGCGGAGGTGGTATGTATGACTGGTTTGGTGATTTTATCAGAGGGGGGATTAGGCAGTAAGTGGTAATGAGCGAGGAGGGTCTGAGTTGAAAAGAAGGTGACATGTATGAGGGTCCCACCTGATAAATACCACCAAATCGAAACCCCCCCCACGGTTAAAGGAAGAAAGGTCGTGGGGGTCCGATATGCCATATTGACTGTAGATCTGATTTCTCGATTATCGACCACTGAGATTAGCGCACCCTTATTCTAACCTTACCTTCCACTTATTTAGATTTGATGGCTGACAGAAATTTGGGTGATCAAAATCTTAGATCTGAGCCCTTGCTTATCAAGTCCTTCCACTTAAATCAATCTGACGACTGACATAAATTTAGATGATCAAATTCTCAATCGTTCTGCCCCGCTTATCCTATCCTTCATTAATTCAATTCGACGGTTATTGGTCCTCTGGATCAGTGATCCAAAAACCACTATTTCTCTTCCTCCTAAGCTTCTAATCTCTCCGACTTAGAAGTATTTCTAAGTGTTCATGGGTCTTGACCTTTTCTCCTCCTGTGAGTCCATCTCTTGGACCTCATCTGGAAACCTATATCTCTTCCGAGATTTCTAAAGGTTTGGTTTGTTGTTTTTATTTCCATTAATGATAAGCACATTCTTCTTGTAAACATGCCAACAATCTTCCCCTTTGTCATTAATGGAAACCCTAAAAGGCTGCACTATTCTTCTTAGACCTCCAACTTTAGCATACATGAAACATGTTTTTGTCCCCCTTTGACATCAATTTCAAAGAAAATGGAGATTGATTATGTGCTTCCCCTGATCAGATATACCAGGAGCACTCTCCCCCTGATTAGATAGACTATTTTAACTTGATAACATGGTCACTCCCAACTTCTGGCGTAGATACTCAAACTAAGATTTTGCAAGCGGTTTAGTGAAGATATCAGCGATCGGATCTTTGGATGGAATATAATTCAAAGAAACAACATTTTTGGTTACATGTTCCCTCAAGAAGTGATACTTGATGGGTATATGCTTAGTCTTGGAGTGAAATACATGATTCTTTGACACACTAATTGCACTAGTATTATCACAATGAATTGGGATCGATGCATTATACTTTACCTCCATGTCTGCAACTATTTGAATCATCCATAATACTTGGCTATAACAAGTGGCAGTTGTAATGTATTCAACTTCTGTAGTCGATAAGGAAATGGAACCTTGCTTCTTGCTCAACCATGATACAAGAGAATCTCCTAAGAAGAATGCACCTCCACTCGTTCTTTTCCTTTCATCCACGTAGTTAGCCCAATCAACATCTGAATAGACTGATAGTTGAAAATTATGATTCCTAGGATACCATAGGACATAGTTCATTGTTCCTTTCAAGTATCTAAATATTCTTTTGACAACTAACAAATGACTTTGTTTAGGTGCATCCTCATACCTTCCTACCATTCCAATAGCATGCATTATGTCTGGATGAGATGATATGATGTACAATAGGTTGCCTATCATAGACCTATATGAAATCTGATCAACATCAAGTGAGTCATCATCTTTGCTTAACTTGCATCTAGTGACCATAGGTGTGCTCATAGGTGTAGAATCTTCCATTTGAAACCTTTTCAACATTTCTCTTATATATTTCTCCTGAGAAATAAATATTCCTTCAGACCTCTGAGTAATTTGTAGACCAAGAAAAAATGACAATTTCCCTATCATAGAAATTTCAAATTCAGACTGCATGGCAGAATAAAATCATTGTACCGATGAAGAATTATTGATGCTGAAGATGATGTCATCTACATAGACCAACACAATGAGAAAATCGTTACCCTTTGTTTTGATATATAGATTGTTATCAATTGTTCCTCTCTTGAACCCTTTGTCTTGAAGATACTTATCCAGTCTGTAATACCAGACATAGGGAGATTGTTTCAACCCATGTAAGACTTTCTTTAGCTTGCATACAAAGTCAGGGTTATCTGATAGTTGGAAATCCTCTGGTTGTTCCATATAGACTTCTTCTTTTAGATATCCATTTATAAAAGCTAACTTGACATCCATTTGATATACTTTAAACTGTTTATGAAATGCATAGGCAAGAAAAATTCTAATAGCTTCTAATCTTGCTACGGGCGCAAATGTTTCATCAAAATCCAGTCCTTCTATTTGAGTATATCCTTTGTAGACCAATATAGCCTTATTTCTTACAATATTTCTTTGCTCATTCATCTTGTTTTTGTAGACCCATTTGGATCCTATTACATTTTTATTTGCTGGCCTAGGAATGAGTTCCCAAGTGTCATTCTTTTCAATCTGGTCCAGTTCCTCATTCATTGATTTTAACCAATTTACGTCTTCACTAGATTCATTAAAGTTTTTAGGTTCCATAATGGATATGGAGTCTATATGTGATTGCTCGGTGTCTTTGATTATCCTTCTCCTAGTTTGTACACCTTTTTCTTTCTCACCAATTATCTGACTTACATGATGATTCTTTTGAGTAATTCTAGAGGAAGGATTTGATGTTGATTATTGTGCTGACTCTTCTTGTCTGGGTGTCTCTTCTCCACCTAATTCATCATCTTCTTGTGACTCTGAGATTAGTTGTTCTTTATCTTCATTATTCTCGTCATATTTTTCATTTGTCTTGGTTCTTATTCTTTGTTGATCTTTTACAGGAGCTTCTTCATCAATTCAAACATCAATACAGTCTACTATTTTATGCATTCTTTTGTTAAAGCATATGTATCATTTACTATTCGTTGCATATCTTAAGAAGATACCTTCATCAGATCTACTATAATTTTTTCCCAGATGATCATCATTATTCTTGATGTAGCATTTACTTCCAAATACTTTGAAGTGTTTGATTGATGCAGGTCGACCAAACCACAACTCATCATGGATGATTTTAAGGATGTAAATTTATTTTAAAACATAGAATCCTTGCCGAATCTTACTAATCCTTCATATGCCAACTATAAATGTTTGGTGATATTTTTGTAAAAATATTCAAATTTATAAGGATTTTATATAGTTTGTATAAAACTTTGGAGATTTTTAAGGTAAAATAATTTTATCCTATAGAATTTGGGCGAATCAATGTTAGAATAGCGAATATTGTTTTTGGAAAAACCATGGAAAATTAGCCCGTGAACAAAATTTAGCCCCTAAAATCATCCCAACAACTCATATGGAGTTTTATCACTGTTCAGACTTAGATGCGCTTTGTTTAGAATATGAACATCCGTGTGAACAACATCCACCCAGAAGGTTTGTGAAATGTCCCTTTCACTCATCATAGCCCTTGCCATCTATTGAACTGATATATTTTGGTGTTCTACAACTCCATTTTGTTGAGGAGTACCTGGAATAGTATATTCTCTTTTAATTCCATGTTTGTGACATAATTCTTTGAAATATATTGACATAAATTATCCTCCCTTGCCTGAGAAAATTTCCTTTATCTTCCTTCCTGTCCAATTCTCAGTTAATGCCTTAAATTTTTTGAGCTTCTCAAATGCATCATATTTTTCTCCCAGAAAGGCAACCCACATAAGTCTAGAGAAGTCATCAATGACTAGCATAAAGTAACGCTCTCCTCCAGTTCCTTCCTTTCACAATGGTCCACATAGATCCATATGAACAATTTTAAGTGGTTTCTATGAAGATGTGAAACTCTTCGAGTTGAATTGAGCACAAGTCAACTTCCCCATTTGACACGATTCACATACAAAGTTATTGGGATTAGATATTCTTGGAAGGTCTTTCACAGTGCCTTCATTATTCAGTTTGACAATATGATCAAAATTCAGGTGTCCAAGCCTTCTGTTCCATAACCAACTTTCATCAAGTTTGCTTAAATGACATTTCTCCTTATCTTCCTTCATAACATATACATTTTTTTCAGTTCTAACCCATTTTGCAATCAACTCTCCCGTGTTTACTATCTTTATTTTACAATTCTTGGCAGTGAAAGTGACTTCACATCCTCTGTCACATATCTGACTGACACTAAGAAGATTATGATTTAAACCATCAACAAATAATACATATTGATCTTTTCTTATTCCATTACTTAAGATTACTAGAATGTTACCTCTGATCTTTCTTGGAGCATCATTTCCAAAGGTTACACTCCCTGATTTATTTTCTTTGAGTAATAGGAACTTAATTTTGTCACCTGTCATATGACTAGAGCATCCGTTGTCAATATACCAGGTGTATTTTTGTCTTTGAGTTGACAACACTAATCCACACTTATTATATTCATTCTTCTTCCAAACCTTGACGTTTTCATCTCTTTGATTTGAATCTGGCTTATATTTTTTTAAGTGACAATTTGCAGCTTTATGTCCATAATTATGGCAGATGTAGCATTCTGGTTCATTGAATAAAGGATCATAACAGTTTTTATGTTTAATATACATCCTTTTCCCATCCATCACATGATTTGCAGTCTATGGTTGTTTGTTACTTGGTTGTCTCATTCTTTGTTGTGGCAGATATTTATTCCTTGGTTGTCTTGATTTCTCATGTTTAATTCTTAAAGAACAATTTACAGCTTTGTGGCCAAAGTTAGAGTAGTAAAAACAATATCCATAGAAAAACTCTTTGTACCTGGAAAATAATTGTTTTCTTTGAGCAGGTTGTTTTCTTCCATGATAATGATTTCCTTGAGTAGAGGGTGTATTATTTCTTTGTTCTATAGATTTAGTTCTGGTAGATTTTCCTTCCCTCCTCCTTGGCGGCTGATTCTCTTCTTTTGTTTCTGCAGGTTTGATGTTTTCAATGGTTGTAGATTTGAAAAACTTGACGGATTATTTATTTCTTGTCTGACCACTACTTGATCCCTCTTCATAACCCAAACCAGTTTTCAAATTTGAATTCCTTTGTTGATTCAGAATGGAGGCCAATCCTTCTGAGGCTTTAATACTTGTCATATTTTGATGATATAAGGCCTGAAATTTCTCTAGATATTTTTTGATAGTCACTACTTCAGCTTCCAATTTTTGACCTTTTGTTTTGGCTTCCTTCAATTGTTGTTTGAGAATGTCTTCAATCTTCTTATCTTCTTCTAACTTAACCTTTAACAGTGCAATTTCTTCAGATTGTTCATTGCATGTTTTCTCATACCTGAGGAGTAACTGTTTTTCTTTTCTTTTCTTTTCTCCGAGTCAATCAATCTCTTCCATGGAACTGACAAGTTCTCCTTCAAGATCTACTAC
>ML776873.1:860183-911806 GCA_009831015.1 Picea engelmannii
TTTTGAATAATGCAGTTATGAAGGCATGTGGTTATGCAAAGAGAACCATCATCTGAATGTTGTCAAGGAAGTTTTCTTTCAATTCCTTTCTTTTCTCTTTTCGCAACTGTCTTGATTAAGTGCTTCTTTTTCAAAACTTGGCAGCATCATGCAATGATTTCATATATTATGAATCATTAATAAATATATTAAGGATTTGATCTTTAATTCACATTAGTTTTACCCTAACAAACATAGCTTACCACTGCACGTAATTGCACTTATCCTGGTTAAGGATTTTTCTATGACTTTTAATAATAAGCTTGATCAAAATGATGTATCATGCATCATTATCTTAAGAAAAGAACCTTCCTATATGCAAAAATTTGAACTATTTTTTTCTTCCTTTTGATCCTCTTTCTCTATGAGAGGTTGTTCTAGTTTTGTTTTTGGTCAAATTCTTTTTAAAATTGAGCTTTTGATATTTCGATTTTTGTTTGTCTTGATATACTTCTTATTTTGAATCCCATTAATAAAATCTGATTCAATTTGTTTTGTGCTTGTTTTTTTTTCTTTCTTTGATTGAAAATTCTTCTTGTATATCTTTTTGAATAAATATATTTATGATCAAAGAGAGGTTGTCGAAGGAAGCATTCATTTCAAGAATTATGTTTTTAAAATAAATTTGAAACAATTCAAACAATTTTTGATGTTAAGGTTCAACTCATATAATTTAATTGTAAGTCAATTGAGTACTATGAAATCCTAAACGGGCTTTGTCAGAGTATTACCCCTGAAATGTGTCGAGATATTTGGGAATTACGATTATCCTTAGACTTTTTACATCTTCCATATTATTAAGGAATCACTTTTAAGTGCTTCCCCGTTCTCTAGATGATTTCTTAAATGAAATCTAAAATCTCTAAACCATGATAAAACTTTCAGTTTTGAAAGAAAATAAATAGCATGATCAACTATTCACCTGTATTACATTTAACTCCAGTATCACCCCACTCTCTTTGTCATCAATAAATCTATAATTGTATTATTATTTAAAAGTGGAATAAGAGGGTTGGAAGAACTTAAGTGTGGGAAGTGTGTGTAAACCTGTCGGGGTACTGAACAGAATCACTGGCAGTGGGTAAATGCACACATGATACCAAGAAAAATTTGTCAGGGTACTGAAAAGGCATGCTGGCAACGAAGCAATGTCAGGTCGAGAGGTAGTAGGTATATGCTTTTAAATTAAATTTTATGGAAGTATACATCATGTGAATACAACTATTGGATGGGATTAAAACATTTGAGTGGGTTAAATGACATTCCTGTCAAGGTTATGGACACCTGCTGGTAGCAGTGGCTCTATCAATGGTATTGAATTCCTTTTATAAACATTATGACTCTTTGATTAAAACACAACTTCATGTTATAATCCTCTGTAAAAGCATTGTTTTCTTCTTTTCTGATATTTTTCTATAAATCTGAGCTAATCTTAATATTGTGTAATTTTAAAGTGGATTTGTTTCAAAGCAACTTAAAATTATATCCAAGTCTTATTATTTTTCCCTGTGATGAAATTTTAATAGGTCAAAGATAACTTTTTTGCCTAGTGAGTCTCCATTGGTTGGCCCCAACAACCCCATTCTTTATTTTTGATCAAAATGTAGGGTCCCTCGAAGTTTTACTTGGATTCTTCATTTTTTTCCCTTTAACTTGATTGGATTGGTATTGGTTTTCTTTGTTTCGAGGTTGGTTTGAGTTTATATTCTTTTCTTTTGTTTGGTTTGAATTTCATGAAATTCAAATGCCATTTTGTTTTTTTTTCTACATATTTTTTATGTAGATGGACGAGCTTCATAATTTGGGAGTTTGTTATTACCTCTTATTTATTGAATTTATCTACTATGAGAATGGCTTGGTTGAAGACATGAATTAGTAAAAATGATTTTATAGGAAGAACATTTATTGTGACACATCTTTTCTATGACATTTGTTCACATTTGATCAAATTTGAATGAGGGAGAGACGAACATAGAAATCTTAATTTAAACGAAAATATTAATTTTTATCAACTGCTTACTTTCATTTAAATTATGATTATGTTTTCTTATTTTTCTCATTAGCAATCATTTTCACAAAATCATTTGGTAGGTTTAATTAATTAAATTATTTTTTCAGTTTGCATCTCATTTCAAAAAAAAATAAAAATAAATTATCTATCATTTGTTTGATTTTGTGAAAACCCAAAATTAATATTTTTCTCCTCTCTATCAACTTGAAGTTTCTATAATTTTAAGATCATATTCGAAAGGAAAATATAAACAATATTTGTTTAGAACTTATAGTTAGTTTAAATTCATTTTAATTTTATTGTTCTAGATTTTGTTTTATTAACAATTTCCAAGTTATTAATTTGGTTTCTTTTTGTTTCACAGGTTTCTATTATCAGTTATTTGGTACGGATCTGATCATGGATTGATTTTATTATCTAAATACGTTCAAGATAATTGATCCAAAAATAATATTGGATTGCTGCAAATAATTTATGAGCAACAACAAATAAGATTTGGAAATGCATTGAAGAACAAACAAACAATTTTGTAGGACTGATTGCAGCCAAACCGTAAGGAATCTGAATAAACGGTTGAAAACCCATCTCCAAAATAGACCCATTTAGCTTACTCATGAGAATTTGCCCAAACAAAGAAAACATTTAAAATATATTTGTGTCTCTTTACGAGGTAAATTTCAGGTGGCAGAAATTATCATTGATGCCGAAATAGTTCATTCATTGTATAAATATATGAGAAAGTTCAGAGCCAGGGAGATCCAAGAAATTCAGAGAGGAGGATTTTGATATTTTATTTTTTGTATATTATTTATTTTGTAACTTTTTCTTTTCAAATGGAGTAATGGATGGTTGGAAATTTGGGAGAATGGACGAGTATTTTCAAAGAAGAATATGAAATTCCAGATTGCTTAATGGATTTTGTCCTGTGAGTAAAATGGTTTTATTTTCATTATAATATCTTCATATGCTTTGAGTAATTGATTATGCATTGATTTAAATGAGCTTTAGTCTGTTTTATCAATACATGGTCAATTGCTATCATTTATGTATTAATGTTTTCAATCTTTAAGAGTCTATTATCTAAAAAAATCTTCCTGGACCATATGATGAACATATTTTGTTGAAACTATATGAGAAAATAGTTTACTCGTTGGATTTCATCCTGTGTAGAGTGTGCAATGTTTTTTCATTGTCTTCTCGTATAATTTCTTGATGTGAAATGTTATCTGTGTAGAATTATCTTTAGTTTGTTCTTCACATAATATTTTATGTCTTGTTTATTCTTTATGATGTTCATTATCTTTTGGTTTAGTTTATATCTGTGACTGATCATCTATTTAAGTATTTGGATTTTACATATGATGGTAGGTAGGTAGTAATAAAATTACTGAGAACTGAAATTTCTTTCATTTTCAGTTATTGGCCATTCTAAAGTCACATGATATAAAATCATTTGTCTTTCTATCATCTCAGACTTGTTCCGGAATATAAAAGACTTCTTTGAGTTTTTTCAGGAAGTATTATTCTTTCTTTTGTCATAGGTTTACACTTGACATGGGTTAAGAGGATCTTATACAAATATAGAGAGATGAATCTAGCTTAGTATTGCTAATCAGTTAGAGGTTAGTTAGTATACTATTTATTTAATTTGTTTATATGTGAATGAATAACGATTTCATTATTTAAATGTTAATTTTCTTTGTCTATTTTCATTATATCATTTACAATCATGTTCATTCATCGTTTACTAGTGTGATATCTAGAGTATTATAATAAGTTTGTTTATATTTAATCTTGTTCAGATACTTCATCCTAAACAATTACTTTCACAAGGCTTTGCTTAAACCTTGTAAAATGTATATAATCATTGTACATTAACACTCTTAGTTGAACATTTGTAATTAATGTGTTGATTGTAGAATGGTATCTATAGTTAGTTTATTTCTTTTAGTTGTTTTAGGATCTTAGTTGGCTAATGGATCCATAAAACCCATCAGGGTAGATTATACCAAACATCTTGGGTTAAGTAGACAACCCCGGACCAGATCTTCCCTTCCAGTTGGCGGTGTTCCATAAACGCCCATCAACATATCATTGTCCTAGATTTTGCAGAGCCAGAAGATATCATGGTCATCAATACTAGGAACAAAGCCTATGCTCCCAAGGGAAAATTTGATCCTCCTCGCAATTGTTCTAACCCAAGCTCATCCTCACCCGCTGCTACTGTTCAGGTTCCTAAGGTTCGTGAGAGTCAAGGAATTAATCCCCCTCTCCCCTCTTCCAAATAAAATATCTTGAATCAGTTGGCCAACATCAAAGTAGATGCATCTGAAACAATTCATGGAAAGAAAAGCTTTTGTTGTAGTCAATATTTCTGAAGAGGTAAATGAAGATGATTCTTATGTAAATAAAGTAGGTGTACATAACTTTAGATATACTGTAAAAAATCTTCCTTTTTATATTTCTGTAAAGATTATGGATAATATACCCATTGTTGCCTCATTGATAGTGGTTCAAGCCCAAGTGTGATGTCGAAGATTATTATGGAAGAGCTAGGCTTGTGTTGTACAAATGAAAACGCCAGAATCATGCCCTCCTATAATTGTCTACAAAAAACAACCATAGGCGAGATTAAGGATGTGACCTTGGTTTTATGCGCTCATCTCAAATAAGGACAACCCTCAACATTCAGGTAATTGATATGCCTATAAGAAATTACTCAATTATCTTAGGAAGAGATTGAAAATACTTAACAGGTGGGTACCTCTCACTCGACGAGACGCATTTATCCATACCTCAGAATGGTAAAAATATTATAGTCCTTAGAGAGGGAAGTATTTCACCCTACATAGAGAGTGTTCCACAATCTAGTGTAAACTATACAAAAGAGTACCTAGGAGTGTATTCTATATTTTCTGAGGAGGATAATATTCCTTTGGAAAAAATCGATTTAGATGATGATATGTGGCACATGAAATTTGATGGTTCATGCTCTAGTGAAGGTAATGGGGCTGGAATTATCTTGGTTTCCCCTGTAGGAAAAATTCATAATCTGTCTTACATGTTAGAGTTTACTTGTACAAACAATGTCACTAAATTCGAAGATTTATTATTAGGCATTGAAAACACCCTTAATCTTGGTTGTGGTCACCTTTTAGTTTTTGGAGATTCTGAGCTTGTTCTGAACCTGATACGTAAGATATGCTCTCCTAGAAACAAGCTAATGGAACAATACACCCAAACTGTTTGGGCGCTTATCTCAAAAAATTTATCTTTCAACATCACTCATGTTAAGAGGGAGTTGAAATCAATGGTTGATCAGTTAGTTGTCTTTGCAGCTTCTCCTAATCAACAACTTTTTCCTCACAGGCCTGATTGTTCTTTTCAAGCCCTATATTGTCCATGTATCCCTGACAGTGTATAATTTTGGTAGGCCCTACCTAACGATGAGAGAAATTGTGCTTTCATTCAAGATGAACCTCTTAAGCCCGAGGAAATTATATCCATAGAAAATAATAATATTCCTGAGGGATTGAATCCTCTTGAGAGTTCATTTTCGTTGAGTGATGTATGTAATAAAGAAAAATAGTAAGAAGAGGAGTTATGAAGGAAGGTGGGTGAAACCATCTCTTGGAATATTGGAGCACTTGAATCCTCAAGGGATACTAAAATAAGTACCCAATGTTCTGATAAATAAGAAACAAAGTTTTCCAAGCTACTTGGTGGGTTTCAAAAGGTTTTTTCTTGGTATTATAAGGATCTTCGTGGTTTTGATCCTGGTCTTACACAACATGATATCCCCATCAAGAAAGGAATGAAACCAACTAGGCAAAAACAAGGGCCTATTAAATCTACATTTAAAGCAAGTTTTCAAAGGGAGTTGGAGAATCTCTTCAGGGATGGGATTATTTTTTCAGTCCACCCTGAATGGGTTTCTAATTGGTTACCTGTTTCAAAGACCACTGATCATATTAGAACTTGCATTAATTTTCGAACCTTCAGGAAAGTTATTATGAGAAATCATTTTCCTCCTCTCAGTATGGAAATGATTCTGCAACAGGTTATAGAGTCACAGTTAAAGCCCTTACCTGAAAGGTTTTTGGGCTACAAGAAAATCAAGGTGAAAGGGGAAAATGCTCACAAAACCACTCTTATCACTAATTGGGGTACCATGTCTTAAAAATTCCTTCTTTCTGGATTACTTGATGCAAATACTGCTTTAAAAACACCTATACACAAAACTTTCGATGAATTGGTCAGTATCCATCTCTATCTTGAGGATCTAATTGTGTGCGTCAAAGGGATGATAATTACATTAGAGTTCCAAGTGTTGTTTCTGGGTCCTATCAAAATTTATTTTGTCTTGGACACTAACTCTTACATTTTAAAGGATTTACAGAAGAAATTGTTTTTCTACAACACTTACAGTTCTCGCTTGAAATATTGTGAGGGACCAATGTGAAAAGTTCTAATGTTGTTTGGATTTTCTGTATACTAGTAGCCTAGCTCTGCTTTCTTTTTTGTGCTTCTCTTTTATACCTTAAGGTAGTTTGATTTATGCTTTCTGTGTTAAAAATTTTCTTCCTGCTTTTTCATTTTTGTCTTTTATTGATGCTATTTTAATTTCTGCAATTTTACTTTTGTCACGATTTTGTTTCCTATCATCTTTTAGTTAATTTGGTCAAAATAGGATGTTGGATCAATTCTTCCACAGCGACACTCCTGCAAAGCATTGTTAGTCAGTAAAAATCAAGCTTACACAGCTGCTATGATATTTCTTCTAAAGGTACCCTTGAAATTGTTATATATTTCCATCATCGTCTTATAAAGAATTGGTTATTCCCCGCTTCTTCTTGCCATTTCTTTGTTCATTGAGATTTTTTTTTTTTTTTTAGAGCTAGTCCAAAAATTTTCTCCTTGAAGTTAAGAGAAGATTTAGGTTGAATTGTTATGCATACAGTGTTAAAAACCCTCATACTTAACACTTTTCATGAGTTATTCCCAAATTCCCGGTCATTTTTCCATTAAATCCGCTCACTTCCCCCTATTGCATGATCTTCCTAGTTATATCTTCTTGACCTATTGTTTTGGTCTACGAAAACTTAAGTTATGAGTTCTAAATCTGTTTGAAAATAAATTTCCCTTTGGAGTCACTAGTTTGTTGATGTTTAAAATCACAACGAAGTTTTTCCCACAAAGTGTTTCTAAAGCCTATTATTATAAAGCTAAATAATACTAGTAGGTGGGACCCCCTTGTAGAGTGGAGATCAGATCTGGTTCTTGTTTGATGTTGTGATACTATTCGACACTGCTTACATGGATGAGGAGGTCTTATTTTTATTGGCGATGGATTAGGCTTATTATGTGTTGGTGCAAATTGTGACACTTGGATGATGGATTAGGCACGTTATGTGTTTATTCTGCTTCTCTAAGCTCAAGTTTTATTTTACAATGACCTATGTTATTCATTGATACCATTGCTATCTATTTTTGGATCCATTACTGGGACACCTACACAATAGACATGTTAGTAACAATACATAAAGAGTAGTTGGAAGAGGGAAAAAGAAATATAAACAAATGCAAAAGGAAGGAATCTAACTATGCAAATATGCTATACTACATGCATCGAATATTAATGGATTGTTGTTATCCTAGATAATAAGTTAATAGCTATATGATTTATTGAGTTATATAATTGGTATGCATTATAATTATGTTATGGCATAAGTTGATATGGGTCGCGCTATTGGTTTTAATGGTTGATGGTTTCGATACATGGTTTAATTAATTGAGTTAATGGAAGCTTGTTGGCGTGTACTAAGGAATTAATGGACTGGGGATGGAGGCGACATGCATTTACTGCATGTCACCCTTACTCCTTCCACTAGCATCCACCCTAGTCAGGCTATTTTTCAAACTGTGTTGTTGTGGTAAGGCTCCAACTTTCAGGTAGAGAGGAACCGCTCAACCAACTCGCGTTTTAAGGTGTTTTGATTACAATTGTGTGTTTTTTTTTCCATCGATGAGTTTCTCTAGTTATGAAATGGATATTGTCTCGAATATATGGGTTTATGTTTTTCCTTAAGTATGGAATCTGTGTAAAATTGTGGTTTTTATGGAATGAATCATTGGTGGCTTTCTCTGTGATAATGTCTAAAGTTACAGTGTATTTGGTCATCCTGAGTGTTAACAGCCATAAAGGCTCTCTGTCATCCTTATTGATTTAGTTGGAGGGTTTCATTTGGTCTTAGTGGCTGGTTGTATTCATGCTTTCATATCACCATACCCTGTCTTTGGATTTTATGGTGTTTAATGGGTTCGAAGTGCTTTGTGTCACTGCGCATTGTTCACTTAGGCATTGGGTTGTTCATGATACTAATGGTCACACAGTGGGTTATATTTCTTCTTCACGACTCTTTTTTCACCTTAGCGTTGTTAGTTGGTTGGTTGGGAGAGCCACAAGGGTTATACCCTGTGTGTGCTAAGTATCATTACAAGGCCCAAATGGATCCTTTCTCCTCTGTTCATAGCCTCTCCTGTCATGGGATTTGTCACCCTATCCATGAAGTGAATTGTGGTTTTCTCTGTGTGTGCACCGTTGGTCTCAGAAGTTTTCTCCATTTATAGGAGTCAACTCTAGCCTCCCTATGTTGGTCCATAGATAAAACCCTTGACTCCTCAAGCCCGAGGGTTGAAAGAGAATACAGTTGTGGCCTGTCCAGTTTACTATTGGTTGTTATGGATTGGTGAGTATTATCGACAAAGTTGATTACTGGCTTGCCCCAATGATTATGTGATGATGGTGTTGGTTTTGGTATCTAGTTACTGCATTTTTTTTATAATTGAATGGATAATCTCAGCATGGTTAATTGGATAAATCAAATACACATTCGTTGTCCTTGTGTTTTATGAATTGATAACCCAACAATGTTTTAATTGAGTAAGTCATAGTGTCTCTTCATGTCAATGAGTGGGTATGTGTGGCGTTCTTACAACATGTTAGGTCGGGTTGTTGATTATTATGACTGAGTGTTTAATTTCCATGGGATTATTGCAATCGTGGTGTTTATGGTTGTTGACGGGCGAAATTGACCGCTCGTCAACTGGAGGAGTGAATCCAGTTTGGGGTTGTCTACTTAACCCAAGCCGTTTGGATTAATACACTCCGACAAGTTTAGCCACTCCGTTAGCTGAACTAAGTCCTAATAAACTGAAAAACAAAACTAAAAAAGATAACTTAATAAAAAACACTCGTTGAAAACTATATACAAATCTACAATATACTTACAGTTCACTAACTAATGTTTAAAAAATAACTCTATAATATATCTATAGGATTATATCTCTAATATATGTGTTATATTTACAGAATGCAAATTTTAATCTAAATCTGTGAAACTCAAATATGGATTGATTTAGGACAACAAAATTATCATTCAATCTTTTTGATTTTTTATAACTTTTATAAACAAGAAATGAAATAACTAACTGTCTAATTGAAAACATAGATGAATAGTAAAATGTGTTTAGACTACACGAACTTTCTATATTAATTAAACTAATAAAATAAAACTAGCAAACTAACCTGTAATCACATCTCCTATTCGTCCTGTGTACAGTATCCAATTTCGCTATTTGATGGAGTAAACCCCAACAGATTTTCCAAATGCTTCTCGTAAACACGAAGCAATAATGATTGAATGCTAATGACAGAACATATAAGAGAAGTAGTGACAGAAATTTTATGATTTTACAAATAGTCACATTGAGATAAATCTGGCTGTAAAACTTTGTATATAACTGCTCATCGAATAAAGAAGATTAACCTTCTAAAAATCAAATTTGAACAGAGTAATTGTTTTATATTATATGAGGGACATAAAACATGGATATCATATAAATTCCATCACATCAATCTGTAATAAACCATGATATCTAAAGTAGTCACAATTTAATTACAAATCAAAATGATCAAAACTTGAACAAAAATACGATATATCGAAGCTAAAGCTGCACCAATATCAACTTCCATTCAAGTTTGAAAATAATAAATCCATAGTTTCTGCTCCCAGGGAGCGATGGTTCTTAGTTTACAAAAAAGTACATTTATATAGGCTATAGGATCAAAACATTTCTTGTGGATATCATCAAATTTGTTCCAAAAATTGTGGGGGATGCAACCTCCCAGATTCTACTTAACAACCTATTCTAAAACAACATAAAGAAATAGCATGCTAAGAGATGCCACCAATGGTTCAAATCTTCTTTAGAAATCATGTATACCTGAAAACACATAAGAATAAACGATTTCAGATTGCATTTTGGTTGTAAAAACAAGAAATTCGAATTTTAGTAACTAGCTACAGAATCTCACGATTCTGTAGCTAGTTATAATTATAACTAGAATCATATTTTATTGAATTAATCAAAACAGACTAGATGTAATCTGTACAAACAAATCATGTATTCTAATTAAAAAAAAAATACAAAATCATCCTAAATTTATTTTAAACACCATACCTCAGATTAAGGGATTCGTCTTAATCAAGCAATTTTCAAATTCACAATGGCAATCGTTGCTTCCACGTTCTTAAAAACAACAAACCCTGTGGTTTTTTGTCGTTTATCATTGGTTTGGTCTACAGATTGTAGTCTTCCATTCTCTTTCGTTAGCAAATTCACCTAGTCTTCCAAGGATTTGATCCGAGACTGAAGTAAAGGCACGTCTCTGTAATACCTATCAAGCCATGACTGACATTCATTGCATTGTGGCTGAATAGACTGTGTATTAGCAGTGATGGTATTAACAGGTGGGGAATTTTTCATTTGACTTGTAGGTTCACTGTTGAGTTTGATTCCAGGGAAATCGGGGTTGTCTTTAAGACACGGTGGAAGGTTTGTCACATAATCATAGGGTTTACCAAAGCAAAGTCCATACGAATATGGATATTATTCAGTTAGAAACCGTTCAATTTTTGAATCAGAATCCTCGCTTAACACAATTGGGTTTTGGTCTGCACAAGGCTTAGGTTTATTTCAGTCACATCGTGAAACCCAACACGCAACCCTTTTACCCTTATAATTGATATCAATATTACCTTTATACATTTTCTTTGCGGATTTTTTAACAGACTTAACACCACCTTTGGGATACGAATCTGGTAGAGTGTCGGGTTGGGTAGTGTCTGGATATTTCGAGGGTTCCACACAGGGTGGGAGCGAAGGAGGAGGGATGGTAGGCTCGACGATGGTTTTTGTGATGACAAACTTGTCAACCTATCCTATTTCACTGCTAGCAAAACCATTTCTTAACAGGAAGGCGTCCCAACAATCATCGTTTAACTTCAACTGATGAACAATAATAATCTTGGTCAAACAATGGTGGAACAGGATGGAATCAGATTTCTACCTTTTAAAAAACTTTGCCATTTTTTATAAACTTCGAAGGAGAAAATAGGGCATGTTTAGGGGAAAATCGATAAAACTCATGAGCAACCGCAAGTGATATAAGAAAACCAAACCATATCTACCCTCACAGGTAACGAACTGTTTGAAAATAGCTAACAGATCGTGCCATCTAGGTTTTAGAGTTGTAACGGGCATACCTCTGTCACAACTGGTAATCTTCCTTGAGGTGAACAACAATGACCAGGGAACCTCTTCAACCTTTGAGTTTTTAAATCACTTTTTTCCTACAGCTGGCAGACCGGTGGCTTGGCTAATAAAATCTTCGTTTAACTCAAGATGGACATCTCCTATTTTAGCTCTGCAACCATCGAACGTTAGTGTGAAATGTTGAGCGACTGTTAAATTAAAACCCTTGAACTTTTCAACAAAGACCCACCAACCATTCCTCTCTAAGTCTTCTCAGTCATTATCAAATGATAACAATGTCTGGACACCATTGGTCTCAATTCTCACTACAAGGGCCATGGCTAACATCATGGAATTCAATGATAGGGTTTGACAGAACAAGCACAGAGCCATTTCCCTGAGCTTCCCCAACACAATGAGAAAAGAGCTCGAAATGGTAGACAGAAGCGTTAATGCTATGCATGTGAGGAACAATCATATAGATCGAGGCCATGCAAACACATCATACCACGATGTACTTGGAATGACACCTCGGTGTAATGGTACACATAAAAATCATAACAGTTGAAAACCATCATATGCACTTCCACGATTCGATCAAAAAATCAATATATCAAATAAACAATTGAATCAAATATTTTATAAATCAAAAACCTTATTAAAAATAGTCAAATGCTAAATGGGTGATGGTTTAATGCACATGTAACCAAGGTGTGTTCGAGAACAAGGGGTTATACCTTGAAAACAACCATGCTCATAAAAAAATGAGACAAATAGATGATAAACCATATGAACATTAACCCTTTGATGAAATCAAACATGAATTCTAGCAGTGAGTTTTCATACTTGCAGTTATGAAAACGAAATCAAAAAGCATGTACGTAGAAAGCGACGGATAATGGTGTCGTTTAATGAGAAAGGTTGTGACGAGTAATGAGAATTTAAAAACCCTGTGTAGGTAGCTTGTAAAAATAGATATTAATATCGCTGCCAACAATGGCGACACACTGGTAGAAGCAGTTATCTCTGCAAATGAACAAGTCCAGATTAGGATAATCAAAAAATCTTCAACTCGAAAACAACCAAGAAACTATTTGAACATCATTATCAATCATAAAAAATTCTAGTTTCAGATTGCTTGTTATTTTAAAAGACAAAAACTGATGACAATATCGACAAAAGAAAGTCACGATGTTAAGGTTAAAATCTCCAATACTGTTGACAGAGCCTTTGCTACCAGCAGGCATCCATAGCCTCGACAGGGGTGCCATTTAACCCACTCTGATATTTGTATCCTTCCAAGAAGTTCCAGATCAGAATGAAAGACATTTAAGGTCAAAAGATTCCATATCTGAGAATTTTCATATACCTGACATTGTTTCACTGCCAGTGGGCCTGTTCAGTACCCCGAAGAAGTTATCTTGGCATCATGCATGTATTTACCCACTGCCAGCAGACATGTTCAGTATCCCGGTGGGTTTACAAGCACTTCCCACAGCTCTCTGAAGATTTATTTAGTTTTAAAGATATTTAATCGAGCAGGGTGATGCTGAAAATACTGATATTTTGGACATATTTTAATAAATTACAGACCTTGAGAGAGTTTTTTTAACTGTCCTTCATTAATATCTAGAGATAGTTTATTAATAAACTGACCTTCGAAGGCGGGGAGACATCTCTGAGTTGTTCTCTTAAGGAATAGGAACAGCGTAAGAAGAAATTTTTATGGATGATCGTGAAAAGCTTCAGTTACAGATTGAAATCAAGAAACGCTTTTCAAACAACAAGCTTTCTTTAACATTCTTGCAAACTTCAGAAAAATATCATAATTGATGTTTTAACAATCTTCAGTAGTCATTTCAAAGGAGAATTTTTTTTTTTCTCTTTGTCTGAAATAGTTCATGATGCAGGTATGTATGTTTCAAAATAACAACTGGTAAGCATAAGGGAAGAAGGAAAGAAAAACAACAAAGAAAAACGAAAAGCAAACAAAACAAAAATATTTACACAGTGTACACGGGATTGTCATCAAGTGAAATACCTTTTTAGAGCTTGGCCATTCACTGGATAGGTGTCTGGATGTCCCTCTAGATTCTGTAATCGGAAGGGGCTAGGACCCAATTTCTCAGCAATCAATAATGGTCCTAGCCACACGTTCTGAAACTTTGTATGATCTCCTTTTCCCTCATGTGGTTTGTCCCATTTCAGGACATGGTCACCCACCTCAAAATTTCTATCAGAGGCAGAATTGGAATCAAAGCAGCTTTTAACAACGAGTTGATGTTGATCCAATTTCCGTTTTTCTTGAACCCTCACTTCTTCTAATTTTAACAACATGTTAATTCGATTCTCCAAAGGGGGGACAGTCCTCTTCTTGTATTTTCTGTGATAGCTGCAGAGAGGGAAGGAGAATATGTGGTGGCAGAATTGCCTCCCTTCCGTAAATGAGAAAGAAGGGTGAGTTACCCACAACAGTTTTTGGAGTCACTCTATCAACCCAGATTTCATTTAACAGTGCATTATGCCAATTTTTATGGTTTTCAGAGATCGTTCTCTTGATAATTTTGATCAGATTTTTATTAGTTGATTCTGCCAATCCATTGCCTTGAGGGTAATAGCTAGAAAAATATTTTAGTTTAATTCCTTTTTCCAGAGAGAAATCACTCATCTCAAGAGATGAAAAATAGGAAGCGTTATCAAATACCAGGCAGTCAGGGATACCAAAATGAGTAATAATATTTGAATTCAAGAAGGTTATTACCTGACTGGTATTTACAACTTTTAATGGGGCAGCTTCAGACCACCTGGTGAAATAATTCGTGGTTGTTATGATAAAATTATGTTGCTGTGAGGATGGCGGATTGATCAGGCCTATAATATCAAGACCCCACTGCTGAAAAGGGGAGTTTACTGAAATGCTCTGCAGAGGGAAGGCTGATTTTTGTATCTGTCCGGATGCTTTTTGACAAATTACACACTTGCGACACAAAGCATGAGCATCTTTAAAAAGTGCGGGCTAGTAGTAACCTTCTCTTAATACTTTATGGGAAGTGGTATCTCCACCAAAATTCCCACCAGCTTCTCCTGCATGCAATTCCAATAAGACCTTTTCTACTTCATCTTTCTCAAGACAACGCATTAGTACTCCATCAAAATTTTGACGAAACAGAATACCATTAATCAACTGAAAGGAAATAGATTTTAATCTTAGCGCTCTTCTTTTTGTGGGATCTAGGTGATGGGGAGCTGACCCATGTTCAAGATAAAAATTTATATCATCATACCAGGGACTAATAGGGTTTTGTGCACAACAAATTAAATTTTGGTAGTGTTGTTCTGCATTTGACATATCATTTTCCTCTTATTGTCCTGCAGCCGAGTCAGCGACTAACTTGCATAACCCTTGTCCCCTCACTATTTGTGCTGGGGTTATTTCTATGTCGTACTCTTGCAAGGATGTGACCCAGTTTGCCCTCTTTTTGCCTAGTTCCTTCTGTATTAACAGATTTCTGACGGTCGGGTCAGGGACAATGATTTTCATCCTAGATTTCAAAAGATAAGATCATAAGTTTTTTACTTCTTTAAAAATAGCATAGGCTTGTTGGTCTACTACTGGGTAATTAAGTTCTGCACCTTTGAAGGCTGATCTCATAAAGGCAATTGGGACTTCATTGTTTTCAGCGTTCTTTTGAGTTAGGACAACGACGTAAGAGCGGTTAGAAGAGAATGTGTAGAGAGTGAAGTCTTGTGAAAAGTCGGGGCTCATTAGAGAAGGAGTGTCTATTATGGCCTTTTCTATTGAATTAAAAGCCTAGTTTTCTAAAGGTACCCAATGGTATTGTACGTCCTTTTTTATTGAATTAAAAGTCTGGTTTTCTAAAGGTACCCAATGGTATTGTACGTCCTTTTTTATTAGGTTTTGTAATGGTCTCACCATTTCTGAAAAACTGGGGATGAATCTCCTGACAAAGTTTATCTGACCTAAGAAAGATTGCATAGAATTTTTTGGCGAGGGAGGGGGGAGTTTCGAAATGAATTGAGTTCTTTCAGGGTCGATAATCATCCCATCGCTTGATACAATAAATCCTAAGAGATTACCTTGTTCTACTGCGAAGATAGATTTTTTAGGATTCAAAGAAATGTCGTACTTATGACATCGCTGTAGAACGGATCTTAAATGAGCTAGATGATATTCTTTGTTTTTCGAGAAGACAGTAACGTCATCCTGGTAAACTATGACAGATTGATTAATTAAGCCTTAGAAAGCGATGTTCATCGCTCTTTGGAAAGTGGCACCATCATTTATGAGTCCAAAGGGCATCTTCCTACAAGTGTAGGTGCGCCATGGAGTGCGAAAGGTGGTTTTAAGTTGGTTTGGAGGGGACATCAGGACTTGGTTATACCCTGAAAAACCATCCAATAAGGATAATTGTTCAGAACTAGATACATGTTGAAGGATCTGTTCCATATGTGGGATAGGGTAGTTGTCTTTATCAGATGCTCGATTAAGATTTTGGAAATCGACACATAGTCGGATTTCACCACTTTTCTTCCGGAGAGGGACTAGATTAGAGACCCATTGCGTGTGCCTAACTAGGAAGATTATCTTTGCGTTCAAGAGTTTATTTAATTCCTTCTTGACAGTTGGTTCAAGTTTTGGATGCATTTTCCTTAACTTTTGTTGAAAAGGTTGGGTTTTGGGTTTCATAGGAATAATGTGTTGTATGATGTTAGGATCAAAGGTTTTTATGTTGTTGTACATCCAAGCAAAACATCTTTGAATTCCTTAAACAATTTAATAAACGCTTCTTTTTCTTGTTCAGAACATCCCACCCCTAAATTAATGCACTGTGGATTGTCTTTAGTTCCCAAGTTTACTTTTTCATGAGTTAAAGAGGAACTATTTCTTTTATAGTTCACTGATTTTTTGAACTTGTCCTGAAGATCATAAAATTTTTCTAATCTAACTACAGATTTAGGGATAGAATTTACCATGTCTAATGAAGATTCAGGAGATCTTGGATCTAGTATTACCGTGAAGTCATGAAGATTTTCGTCATGAGTACCTTTGTCGATTATTGCATCCTGGAAAGTTTTTTCCATATGCAGGAAACTTATAATCTGTTGATCGTCATCGAAGACTCTCCAATTTGTGATGTTGTCGGGGACGGATGGTTTGAACAACAGTTCGACAGAGAATGCATTCGGAGACAAGCCTTCTGCAGGAAAAAGTTTCGAAGCTACATTTTCTAACAAGTCGGCTTCCAAATTATTCAATCTAGGAATAGAGTTTATGTTAAATGCAAAAAACTTATTCATCAAATTCCATACCTCAGATTGGTAGATTTTAAGGTGCGGAGATAAATAGTGGATAGAATTTTTTACCTGTCTAACCACAATTTGCGAATCGCCAAAGAAAGTCAAATTTTGAACGTTCATATCTAATTCTTTTCTGAGGCCTTGCAATAAAGCCTTATATTCTGTTGTGTTGTTTGTACATTCAAACTCTAACCTACACGCAATCATGGTTTTGTTACCTGCTGTATCAATAATCACGCAGCCTGCAACAACTCCTTCTTTGGATTTTGACCCGTCAAAGTAAAGAGACCATATTTGATTTTTGTCGGGTACATGTGACCATTGGGTAGAAGTTGTTGGTTTCATATATGTCAAAATTTCATACTGTTGTTCTAGATTAGTGATAGCGGAAGTTTCAACCATGAAATTGCCAAAAAAGGTATCCATCCCTTGTATTTTGGGTGAATCGACAGAAGGTGTAAATGGCTCATTGGGATCATTTAAATCTGTCACTGTGAACTTTAGGTAACGTTCACGATTTACCTTGATTATGTTGGGCTTTCCATTCTCGAGCAGCCACAGGTGGGACCAATCCGTCGCAAAATAGCCATGTAGCTGTTCTGACCAGTCTCTGCTTAAAAAAAAACCATAAACTTCTTGGATATCTACGACAATAATATCAATCACTTGATGAACTTTAGGGTTAGACGACAATCTTATAAGCACATTTCTCAATTTGCCTATAACTTTAACACTAGTTCGATCAAGATGGATGATCTTCAAGGTGGATGGTTGAACTTCAGCATTAATCTTTTGACACACAGACCACGGCATTATGTTAGATGACGCTCCTAAATCTACCATACAGTTGTGCACGTTCCTATTGAAAATTTCAAAAGTTAACAAAAATGGAGGGACATTTTTGAGAGTACTAATGGTGGAAGCTTGTTTATTTTTACTCGCAGCCTCTAAAACTAATTTATCTACATTTGTTACATTATTTACAGGAAGGTATCTTTTCTCGTGAGAATCAGAAGTAGTCTTGGCGGAGGCCTTCTGAGGAACTTTGGGGTTGTTCTGAAAACCTTTTTTACTGCTTGGATTGTCATTTTTGTTGTTCTCTGCGATATTTTGTAGCATTTTTTGTAAAAGAAACACGAATTTTAATAATTCATAAACAGAAATATTAGCCCTTAAATTTTTTAGATCTTCAACTAAATCATAATCTAAGCTTGGGTTTACATAATTTTGTTTAGTCTCAGTTGGTCTAGACTATTTTGGGGGCAAAGTCGTAGTGATTTCCGAAGAAGGCTTATTTGTCATCTTACTCCTAGTATTGTAAGGATGTATTGTTTCGAAATTAGCTTGAAAAATACTATCCGAGAAGTGTCCAAAAATGTTCAGAGACGATTCATCTTTTTCTACTGTCTCTTGTTCTGTTACTTCCTCATGGATCTCAGGAGGCATCAAGTTATCTTGTGCTTCTATAATCGTTTGAATAGCAAATTGCAGGCTTTCTAGATTTAGGCCTTCAGTATTTGAATTAGGTCAGTTGGTGGGAAAAGGCTTCCTAAACAGGGTTTTGTAAGGCCCTTTGCTCGAAGAAGCTTCTTCAGCCATCTTTTTCAAATCTATAACTTGATTGGACAGTTTTTGAACGACTTTCTATAAGTTTTCTAAATCTGAGCTTTTCGGTTGTGCTTTGTTTTGGAAAGGTCTAGGGAGGATTTCGATTTTCTTTTTGGAAGATGAACTAGTCTATATTTCATTGCTAGTAGTGTCTTTTAAGATGAGGATGTATTTCTCGATCTGACTGGCCTCTTCGAAGGCTTCTGACAACATGGCTTTCTTATATCTCTTTACCCAAATGGCTATGATTTGATGTAAGCCTTTCGTATAATATGCTATGATAAGATTCTTGGCAGGCATCGAATCCGTAGGGATTCAATTCTTTAGTGTTAAGAATATTTGATTAAATTATTTGATCTTCTCTTTGGGGTTCATTCTTAAAATAGAAAGTTCCATGACTAGAACTTATGGGGACTTTTCGTCTCCAAACTTCTCAAGAAAACAAGATTCAAACTTCTCCCATGACACGATGGTATGGGACTGTTGGGAAAAGTACCAAGTAGAGGCATTTCCCTCAAAGGTGTAGGGAAACAATCTACAGACTACGTCTTCGTGCTCGACACTATGGAGTCTAATGGCTAACATAAACTTTTTGATGTGATCTTCGGCGATCTGTTTAGAGTCTGGGTCAAATTTAGGGAGCCATTTCTCCGGGTGTTTGGGTAAGGGATGCTGAGGCCCAGGTATGGCCACTGCATCTTGGTCAAGCCAAGGTCTGGCGGGATTTTTCTGGTTGGCCATAGGTGTGGGTGGTGTCAAAGGCTAAGATGAGGAACTACCCTCGTCAGAGGATTCTTCTCCAGAAGAAGAAGGAGATGAAGGAGGTGGTGATGGTGGTATACCAGATCTTCCTGCTGCAGGAGTGAGGATTGACTCTATAGGGTTTAAAGTGAGGTCAGTGCCTCCAAGTTGTTCTCTGATATCAGATAAGTTTAATGGTTGGTCCAAAGGTTGGTTTGGTTGTCTTAAATGGGTGAAGGCACTGTGTGTTCTTATGAGAGATTGGCGGACAATCTCTTGTATGTGACCACCTGTAGGATTTGGAGTTACTGGTTCAACTGTGATCCGTAGATCATCGTTTGATGTGGTTTCTATTTGAGGGACAATGTTGTCATTTAAATGAATTCTAGTCACTATAGGTGAGTGGGTAGGTGCTAGAAGAGTCTTACGACCACCTCGTCCCATTAATAATTTTCAGGCCCTCCTTCTAGCACCATTTGTTGACGGGCGAAATTGACCACTCGTCAACTAGAGGAGTGAATCTGGTCCGGGGTTGTCTACTTAACCCAAGCCGTTTGGATTAATCCACTCCGATGGTTTTAGCGGCTCCATTAGCCGATCTAAGTCCTAAGAAAGTGAAAACCAAAACTAAAGAAGATAACTTAATAAAAAACACTCGTTGAAAACTATATACAAATCTACAATATACTTACAGTTCACTAACTAATGTTTACAAAATAACTCTATAATATATATATATAGGATTATATCTCTAATATATGTGTAATATTTACAGAATGCAAATTTTAATCTAAATCTGCGAAACTCAAATATGGATTGATTTAGGACAGCAAAACTATCATTCAGTCTTTTTGATTTTTTATAACTTTTATAAACAAGAAATGAAATAGCTAACTGTCTAATTGAAAACAAAGATGAATAGTAAAATGTGTTTAGATTACAGGAACTTTCTATATTAATTAAACTAATAAAATAAAACTAGCAAACTGACCTGTAATCACATCTCATATTCGTCCTGTGTACAATATCCAATTTCGTTTTTTGATGGAGTAAACCGCAACAGATTTTCCAAATGCTTCTCGTAAACATGAAGTAGTAATGATTGAATTCTAATGACAGAACATATAAGAGAAGTAGTGAAAGCAATTTTATGATTTTACAAATAGTCACATTGAGATAAATCTGGCTGTAAAAATTTGTATATAACTGCTCATCGAATAAAGAAGATTAACCTTCTAACCATCAAATTTGAACAGAGTAATTGTTGTATATTATATGAGGGACATAAAACAAGGATATCATATAAATTCCATCACATCAATCTGTAATAAACCATGATATCTAAAGTAGTCACAATTTAATTACAAATCAAAATGATCAAAACTTGAACAAAAATATGATATATCGAAGCTAAAGTTGTACCAATATCAACCTTCCATTCAAGTCTTTCAATCATAAATCCATAGTTTCTGCTCCCAGGTAGCGATGGTTCTTAGTTTACAAAACAATGCATTTATATAGGCTACAAGATCAAAACGTTTCCTGTGGATATCATCAAATTTGTTCCAAAAATTTTGGGGGATGCAACCTCCCAGATTCTACTTAACAACCTATTCTAAAACAACATAAAGAAATAGCATGCTGAGAGATGCCACCAGTGGTTCAAATATTCTTTAGAAATCGTATATACCTGAAAACACATAAGAATAAATGATTTCAGATTGTATTTTGGTTGTAAAAACAAGAAATTTGAATTTTAGTAACTAGCTACAGAATCTCACAATTCTGTAGCTAGTTATAATTATAACTAGAATCGTATTTTATTGAATCGATCAAAACAGACTAGATGTAATCTGTGCAAACAAATCATGTATTCTAATTAAAAAAAAAAGGACAAAATCATCCTAAATTTATTTTAAACACCATACCTCAGATTAAGGGATTCGTCTTAATCAAGCAATTTTCAAATTCACAATGGCAAACGTTGCTTCCACGTTCTTAAAAACAACAGTCCCTATGTTTTTTTGTCATTTAGCATTGGTTTGGGCTACGGATTGTAGTCTTCCATTCTCTTGCGTTAGAAAATTCACCTAGTCTTCCAAGGATTTGATCCGAGACTGGGGTAAAGGCACGTCTCTGTAATACCTATCGAGCCATGACTGACATTCGTTGCATTGCGTCTTAATAGACTCTGTATTAGCAGTAATGGTATTAACAGGTGGGGAATTTTCCATTTGACTTGTAGGTTCACTGTTGAGTTTGATTCCAGGGAAATCAGGGTTGTCTTTAAGACACGGTGGAAGGTTTGTCACATAATCATAGTGTTTACCAGAGAAAAGTCCATACGAATATGGATATTCTTCAGTTAGAGATCGTTCAATTTCTAAATCAGAATCCTCACTTAACACAATTGGTTTTTGTTCTGCACAGGGCTTAGGTTTATTTCGGGCACATCGTGAAACCCAGCGCGCGACCCTTTTACCCTTATAATTGATATCAATATTACCTTTATACTTTTTCTTTGCAGATCTTTTAACAGACTTAACACCACCTTTGGGATACGAATCTAGTAGAGTGTCGGGTTGGGTAGTGTCTAGATAGGTTGAGGGTTCCAAATAGGGTGAGAGTGAAGGAGGATGGATGGTAGGCTCGACGAGGGTTTCTGTGACGATAGACTTGTCAACCTGTCCTATTTCATTGCTAGAAAAAACATTTCTTAACAGGAAGGTGTCCCAACAATCACCGTTTAACTTCAACTGATGAACAATAATAATCTTGATCAAACAATGGTGGAACAGGCTGGAATAAGATTTCTGCCTTTTAAAAAGCTTTCCCATTTTGTATAAACTTTGAAGGAGAAAATAGGGCATGTTTAGGGGAAAATCGATAAAACTCAGGAGCAACTGCAAGTGATATAAGAAAACCAAACCATATCTACCCTCACAGGTAACAAACTATTTGACAATAGATAACAGATCGTGCCATCCAGGTTTTAGAGCTATAACAGGCATACCTCTGTCACAGCTAGTAATCTTCCTTGAGGTGAACAACAATGACCAGGAAACCTCTTCAACCTTTGAGTTTTTAAACCACTTTTGTCCTATGGCTGGAAGACCGGTGGCTTGGCTAATAAAATCTTCGTTTAACTCAAGCTGGACATATCCTATATTATCTCTTCAACCATCGAACGTTAGCACAAATTTTTGAGCGACTGCTGAATTAAAACCCTCGAACTTTTCAACAAAGACTCGCCAGGCATTCCTCTCTAAGTCTTCTTGGGCATTATCAAACGATAACAATGTCTGGACACCGTTGGGCTCAATTCTCACTACAGGGGCCATGGCTAACAACACAGAATCGACAAGGGATTCGATGATAGGGTTTGACAGAACAAGCACAAAGCCATTGCCCTGAGCTTCCCCAACACAATGCGAAAAGAGCTCGAAATGGTAGGCAGGAGCGTTAATTCTATGCGTGTGAGGAAAAATCGTATAGATTGAGGCCATGCAAGCACATCATACCACGTTGTACTTGGAATGACACCTCGATGTAATGGTACACATAAAAATCATAACAGTTGAAAACCATCATATGCATATCCACGATTCGATCAAAAAATCAATATATCAAATAAACAATTGAATCAAAGATTTTATAAATCAAAAACTCTATTAACAATAGTCAAATGCTAAATGGGTGGTGGTTTAATGCACATGTAACCAAGGTGTGTTCGAGAACAAGGGGTTATACCATGAAAACAACCATGCTCATAACAAAATAAGACAAATAGATGATAAACCATATGAACATTAACCCTTTGATGAAATCAAACATGAATTCCAGCTGTGAGTTTTCATACTTGCAGTTATGAAAATGAAATCAAAAAGCAGGTATGTAGAAAGTGACAGATAATGGTTTCGTTTAATGAGAAAGGTTGCAACGAGTAATGAGAATTTAAAAACCCTGTGTAGGCAGCTTGTAAAAATAGAGATTAATATGGCTGCCAACAATGGTATGGCTGCCCACTATGTATGCTATGGATATTTTTTTGGTTGCACACTCAAAGATGGTCACAGAATTTTTAAACATGGATTTGTTGCAATTTGATTATTTGTATTATGAGGTTGAGTATGTTGTTGTTGCCTCGTTGTGTTGGATGGATAACCCATCATTTTGAATTTTTAGATTCAAATAAAATTGGACCTGTACAGTCATAGAAGTACACTTTCATTTTCTTGAATGGTTGTATATTTCACAGCATAGTGTGAATTGAAGTGGTGATTGTTATCTACATGTTTAATTGGCAAGACATGATATTTGCAAGATCAATATGGATCATTGTGTTTACTATCCACTGTGTATTTTAAACGAATATCTTGGATTTTAACAGTGATAGGAACGGGAGCTGTGACAGTATAGCCTCATTGTAATTTAATTATTAAATGAATTAAAAAACAGATCGAGCACGATTTTTATGAGCAGAGTGGAAGTAATTGACTGTGTATTCATTTGAAAATTGCTTAAATGTTAAATGGATAAATGAGAAAAACAAATCTCCCCTACAGATTATTGTGGAATTCATATTGTCTTATTTGATGACACTGTGTTAAATATTTTATTATGAACAATGAACTAGTTAATGCACATAGTTGTGTGAACTATACACAGTAGTTGTTAATTGGGTCACAATGGTCATTTGGTTGGTGTATTTACTTTTACAAAATGGTTATATGGATTACTTAATTAATTTTATGAACAATACCCTCTCTCTTTCTCCACCATTATTCTTCTTTTTGTTAATTACAACCCCATCACCTTCCCACATTCATTTTTCATTCCCTATTCTAAAATTGATTACAGTCAAGAAGAATTCAGTATTGAAGCAGTTGGAAGTAGCGATGTTTTGGTTTGATTACAGTGATGTTTTCTTGGGTTTGAATTATAGTTTATTGTTTGTTGTCTTTAAGAAGTAACTGTGTTCTTTCCCCCCTCATTATATCATGTTTCACTCAATACAACCCTTTGCATATCCCAAGACCTTTTGTTCACCCTCTGCTCATTGACAAATAATGAAACAATTTGTATGGATTGGATTGCATGAGCCAGATATGTTGCTGAGCCAAAATCTATTTCATATTTTTAAAGAGTTATCATGTATGGTTGTTAAAAGGACTATTTTCTAATCAATCATGCATGCAGGAATGAGTTTTCTCAGTCGAGGTAGCCATGGAAGGGGCAACCGAGGGAGAGGTAATTGGAACAGAGGCCCAAGAAGGCCAAGGTTCTCTATACACTTTGATGTTGACTCACAAGAGTTAGACCAGTTATTTCAAGCTGGATTTTTCAATTGGATTGGGCAAGGAGTGGTCCAACCTAGGCCTAAAAGGCCTCCTTTCCAAGCTCCACAAGCCCTTGGTATTCATGTGCCCCCTTATGTCTCATTGCAACCAGAGGCTCCTGAAAACAACAGATGGAAAGATTTTGTCCACCCGATAGTCTCCCAACATCGTGGCTGGCCCAATTTGTCCTTACCTACTCCTCCACCCATTAACCCAATTGTCCAAGCTGCACCTGCTCAGTCACCAGTTCAGTCCTCTCATGCTAGAAAAAGGTTGAAAACCGAGGCCCATCATTACTTTGACAAAGGAAAAGCCATTGCTACCCCTTCCTCACCCTCCAATGGCTCTACAAATCCATGTCTTCCCGGATGCATTTGAGGGATGATTGTTCTCACATGATCAGGGAGATTAGGCCTAAAGGCTAAACACAACCAAAGGAGAATTCAGAAAAATCAAAGTGTGATAATAACAATCAAGGAAAGATTGCATCTCAGAGTGGGAAATATGGTTTTTGAGTTTTTATGTTATTTATGGTTGATGACAGTTGACTTTAGAAATTTTGGACAACATGTTTTCTTTGTATATATGATTAATATATTTTTGAAGATAATTTCAAATATTTTGAGATAAATTGTCAATTGTTAATATGATGATGGGAGTCACAAGGAGGTGTGTTTTTCTTAATTAACTAGTATGTTATGATTGTTAAGAGCTAAAAGGAGTCACAAGGGGTGCCACCTACTAGTTATTATTTATTTATAACCCTTATTATGATTATTACTTTTCCCCCTAACTAAAAGTTGGTTGAGTCTTTTAATTAACTTAACTAATGAGTTGGTTCAACTACTTCAACCAATTCTAATTTGTTTAAAGGAGATGCATATTAAGGTTTTCTCTTTGAGTATATGTTGAGATAGTTCAGTTTTCATTCATTCCTTAGTTTATCACAAGCCTAATTCTCTTTTACGATAACAAGGTCTTATTTTAAACAACATTCAGGGCTGAATTACATCATTCAGACACTTGTTTTTCAGAGGTGTTGATCTATCTTTGATAGTCTGTGTATACTTGTTTGTTTGTGAATTAGTTTTCATGACTGACAAAGGCTATTGTGTAGAGTCGAGTGGGCAACAATATGTGGCAAGATGATCCAACTTTTAGATTTTAGTTTTGGTTTTCTGTTAGATATCCTTTTGTATGTTCCATCAGGGATATCTAAGTTTGACTTTGGTCCGAAATTTCCATATGATATTTTGTAAAGAAAATTACTCTTTGGTGAATTGGAATGAAATAAAGGATTTATTTATGTCTCATCTGTATTGATTATCATCTTGGTTTCTTACTTATGTCTTTACACTTGTTTTCAACAACTATTATATTCAAAAAATTATATTAAAATGAATTCTCCAGCAAGCTTTTATTTGTGAAAAAGACTAGCCTAAGCACCGGTAATTGATACTTGTGAGTTAGGATTTTCTTTTTGATGGCTATAAACCTAGTGTCACATTCCTGTCTATTTTGATTTAGCCAAGAAAAATATGAAAATTCTTGAGTAAGATCGTTTCATATCTTTTCCTCAACATAGTGTCCGCAAGGAGTGCATTGACAGAGTCTAGTTTGACTCAGAAGCTCGGGGGAGATAATGTGAAGCTTTACTTGCAAGGAATGCATAGTGTCTACAAGGTGTGTGTTGACAAAGTATGTTTTGATTCAGAAGCTCAGGAGAGATAACTTGAAGATTTATTTACAAAGAGTGCAAAGGACCACACAAGGTGTGCACAGGTAGAAACACACTCAACCTCATATTGTTCAGGAGGAACAATTCAATCATGTAAGAACTGTTGCAAGGAGTGCACAGTTTCCCACAAAAGGGTAGCATGTTGAAAGATGTGCATAGGGTCAACATTCAACTAAGTGTCGTAGAAACATCCAGGATAAGCTTAAATTTTCGAGAAGGAATAATCTCAGAAGAGATAGTGAATGGAAATTATTTAGTAGGGAGGAGCCCACTGAAAATTTCTCAATCGATGAGAAAGATCCATTCGGAGGAATCATGATATTTCCAGAACGTGATATCTTAGAAAATTGCATGGAGGATAGTCTTAAAATCCTTCTGCACTTCGTGTATTAGAACGTTTTGAAGTGTTCAAGGGGCAGGATCATCGAAGTCGCAAAGGCCGAAGAAATATAGACCGCTGGTGATCCGGATTATTTTCGACATGAAATGAGAGTAGAGATATAATAAATAAATATATAGAAATATCTCAGATATCCAACAATATAACATATATGTATCAAAGATGCAATCATAAACAAAGAGATATAGTAATACAATTTCTATTAATGAGAGAAAATATACAAAGACTATAAAAATACAGAGTGAATGACTTGCTAGAATGGTGGCATCTTATCTCTGAGAAGAGATGTGGTGGCTACTCTCATTCACGATTTTTATAATGAGCCTCCAAAGGCCTTTTTAACATAAGTAAATTCCAAAACCCTAACCCCGGAAGATGAGAATCCAAAAGGTTTGCGAGCCCCAATGGGGGTAGTTGATACGTCAACTTCCCGGGGGCGTAACTTTTGTGTACAATATTTGTTTGGGGTGATCGACAAACCATTGGAAAGGTATAACCAAGAAGAACAAATTTTGACTGGCCCAGGTGAGTTCCTTTGGCAGTCACCTGGCCCTCAAATCCCCAAAAAACATCGTTTAGGGCCTCAAAATGGCCCCAGAAGTTTGGAACCTGAAAAACTGTCGAACAACTGCCAAGATGGAAAGTTGTTTTTCAAGCCCATGGAATAGGTGGGTGGCCACTGACATCCACTTGGATCAATCCTCCCTCATTAGGAAGAAATGGTCTCCATTGCATTGATTTCCTATGGAAGAGGGGGAAGCATTTGTTGAATCTGAATCTTGGTGAGCTGTGCTGGAGAAGTTGCATTGCTTAGCTTCTTGAAGGCTGTCATGAACCTATGGCTGGAAGGTTTGGACCTTTTTATTAATTCTGGCTACATGAGATGACTGTGTGCAGAATAAATATGTGTGCTTTGTTGCAACCTTGTCGACCTGCTTCTATTGGATAGAAGGTGCTTGGGCCGAGGGTATAGTGGTTGCAATATCCTTTTGTTCAACTTTTGAAGGGATTGTGAAGAATCTGAATTTTGTAGTATGAGATACTACCTTGCAGCATTGTTTAGGTGGTACAGTAGTTGGAACTACCTTTAGTATCCTGTAGATACGACCCCCAAGAGAAGCAATGACATTACGGGGTCGAGACTCATAAACAACATGGCGTTTCCACATATATGGTTGGCCTAAGAGAACATCACATACATCCAGTGGGGAAACATCACATAACACCTCATCCTTGAAGGGATGGATTTCATATGACAATCGACACTGATGGTTGGCACAAAGATCTCATCCCTAGCGAAGCCACCCGATGTTGTATGGTTGTGGGTATGGTGTTGTTGACAAACCCAACTTTTTGATGACCTATTATGAGATGAGGTTCTTTTGGATTATGCTATCAATAATAAAATGTAGTGGGGTCCCATTAACCCATATATGTGAATGAAAAAGGCACTCCCCCTCTTCAAGATCTGTGGGTTCTTCTGTTTGAATTGTTGCAGTTGTGACAATAGCAGTGGGATCTGCGTCAATGATTTGTCTTTAACTAGTATTTTCAGAATCAAAATATGAATCAGGGTTCGGCTCCTTGTCTTTGATCTCGGCCACCAATTACTATTTTGAGTGACATGCATTAGTGTTGTGCCAGGGGATTTTGTGGAAATCACACCATTTTCCATTGTCCTTCTTCATCTTCCTGTGACCTTTCTTTTCCTGTGGCTTAGACTGGTTTTTAGAAATCTATTTGTTAGAGTTGTCTTTCTCATACTTTGGTTGTTGCGGATTTTAAGATCCTAAATCCCATTTTTTCTTGTGCTTAAACTTTTCCTCGATTTTAACAGCATATCGATAAGCATAATCGAGTGATGAGATGTCTAGAAAATCCATTTCAGTTTAGATGTATATGTGTAGAGCCCTACGGTATTTCAGAACCAGATGTCACTCAGTGTCTTTGATACCTATCTTGGTGTGCAAGGTATGGAAGGTATTTGTGAACTATGGAACTGCTTGGCCCCTCTCTTGATATAGTGTGGTCCATCTCATGTATTGGTCGTCATAGTTTCCAAGAAGGTAATGTTGTTCCTTTACAACATCCACAAAAAAATCCCAGGTGGGGTCAACCCCATATATTCTAGACTCCTCTATGGAAATTTTATCCCAGTAAGTTTCCCACCAATGTTTGACATGGGGGAGAGCCTAAAGGAGCATGAAGATGACCTTTTCTCCATCGGAAAAATTGTGAACAGAGAAATAACCTTCTAATGGATTTAACCATTTGTCTAAGGCATCCGCATCTATCTAACCTTCAAATATAGGAATATCAAAATTGACATGTAACTTAAAAGGTGAGGTGCCTCCAAAGTGGTCGCTTGATGAATATTCTCATGATTCTATCGATGGGAATTGGAGGATGTCGGAAAAATTATCTATCATGTTGTCCCTCTGTCGCGTGAGAGATTTCTCAAGAAACAGATTGATATAATTATTTTCTCTGTCATTTTTCTTTTCTTCTTCCATTGAGAGTTTATTGGGTGTTGGGGACATGCAATGAAGAACAATCAAGAGCAGCCTGCTCTGATACCACTGATCAGGATTATTTTCGGCATGAAATGAGAGAAGAGATATAATAAATAAATATATAAATATATATCATATATACAACAATATAACATAAATGTATAAGAGATGCAATCATAAACACAGAGATACAGTAATGCAATTTCTATTAATGAGCGAAAATGTACAAAGATTGTAAAAATACAGAGTGAAAGACTCGCTAGAATGGTGGAAGCTTATCTCTGAGGAGAGATGTGATGGCTACTCTCATTTGCAAAAATATGATTCTTAAAATGAGGCTTCAAATGCATTTTTAACATAAGTAAAATAAAAAACCCTAACCCCGAAAGATGAAAAGTCAAAAGGTTTGTGGGCTTCGATGGGGGTAGTTGATACGTCAACTTCCCAGGGGCGTAACGTTTGCATACGATATTTGTTTGGGGAGCTCGAAACACTGTTGAAGAGGTCTAACCAATAAGAACTGATTTTGATTGGCCTAGGTCAAAGCCTTCAACAATCAGTTGGGCCCAAAATCCCCAAAAAACGTCATTTAGGGCCTCAAAACGACCCCTGAAGTTTGGAGCCCGATAAAATTCCGAAAAATAGCCAAGATGGAAAGTTGTTTTTCGAGCCCGTGGAATAGGTGGGTGGCCACCGATATACACCTGGATCAGTTGGATATAGAAGGACACATGGAAGAGATCTGTGTACTTCATAGGACGAGCACTTCGGAGAAAATTGTGTGTGGAGGAACAAGAAATCCTGAAGCTCGAAGTAGCAAAGAAAATCATGGTCATCGACTTGAGAGGGACACCTCATGAGATCATTAAATCTGGAAGAGTGCACTCTAGAAAAATAAAGGATGAAGTGGATTCATTGACCAGAAGTGGTTCAAAGCTCTAGAGGTAGGAATTTAATCCTATCTGTCATTGGTTTGGACATGTGGTGTCAGATCTATCACTTTGGTGATAGGACACTTCAGGGAAATTGGAGAGTAAATTATTGAAGGTCGTAAGTCTCGAATGTCAGAGTCAATAGGAGTAGTTGATTAATAGAGGAAAACATGGAGAGTGGATATTTACTCCAGAGTATTGACACTCAGGGAGAAAGAGAGTGGAGGAGCGTTGATTAGAAGTTGTCCGAAGTGGAAATAAAGGACGTGTTTTAACCATCAATCGAGATGAACATCTGGGGCGCGATCCATAGCTCTAGGTATGAATAATTCTGAGGAAAAAGGGTGTTTGGAACACTCGTAACTCCTGACTCCAGAGTCATGAAGTAAATCACAGTCGTTGGATTTCAGAGAAGCATGAGTTGTAGATATTGTCCGAGTGATTTCGCTAGTCCGGAGTTTGGGGAAAAAAGAGTCAGTTGCACTCAAAATCGTCGAAGACTGAAGTCACGAAGGGGTGAGACAAAGTTTATAGCCCATGTTTAGAAGAAATAGATTCCTAGCATAGGATCTAGTGTTCATCATTTAGGGTTACTAGAAGCGCTAGAGAAAGGGTGTGCAGGTGAAACAAGTCTGCGTGGGTAACGAAAAGGGGCCTGTGTGAATTGATTTCAGGGTCTAGCAGAGGCCCAAAGAGCTGATTCGGCTCAGTGAATTGAGGATAATTGACTGGGAGGTTGCACAACCCCAAGGAGAGAAGGGGGGATGCATCAAGTGGTATGAGAGCCAAAAGTTTCTTTTTAAATTCCGTGTGGAGAAATATGGGCACCATGTCGTCTAGAAGACATGCAGAGCGACCTGTATAAAATCCAACTGTGGAAAAGAATATGAGAGAACTTTTCACAAGATTAGATGCTATGGAGACATAACAAAGAAGAGCACATGATGCTGGAGACACCAATGATACAGAGAGAGAAGGAGTGGAAGTTGAAGGAGATGTAGGAGAAGATGTTCCAGAAAAATGCTTGTTGAAAGCTTTTGTCAAATTGGGAGCTAAAGAAAAAATAGAAATCCCAATGTACGAAGGCAACTTAGATGTTGAAGAATTGTTGGATTAGATAAGAGAAATGGAAAAATACTTTGACTATGAAGAAATTGATGATGAGAAGAAAGTGAAAAATGTTGTCACCATATTGAAGGGACATGTAGCACTGTGGTGGGATGAACTACAGGCTGAAAAAAGATGGAAAGGAAAGAAAAATATCAAGAACTAGGATAGAATGGTAGACAAGCTTAAAGCTAAATTCATACCCCAAAACTATCAAATAAATATGTTCAGGAAATTACATAACCTGAGACAGAAAGGATTGACAGTAAAATAATACATAGAGGAATTTTATAAGTTGAACATCAAGGTTGGACAGAGAGAAAAATATGGTGAAAAGGTTTCCAGGTATATCAATGGCCTGAGATATGAAATCCAGGATGAAATCATCATGATAAAAGTGAGGAAAGTGGAGCATGCTTATCAGATTGCACTGAAGGCGGAAGAGAAATTGGCCAGGAAACAAAGCCAGCGAAGCAGCGGGAGAAGTCTAAATAGAGGTAAGGGAATTTTCCATGACAAGGAAAAGAAGTCCAATTTTGAGACTAGAAAACCACATAGTCACTTAGAAAGAGAAGGAAGTTCCCGAGGGAGAAAATATGGTGTAATGAAATATTTTCCTCAAGGAAGAGGAAGAGGCAAAGGAGGAGAGGTGAAGTGTTATGCATGTGGAAAAATAGAGCACATGTCCTAGGAATGCACCATGAGAAATAAATAAGGAGGAGGTGAAGCTCAAATTTTGGAAATGAAGAAGAATAATGATGAGGAAGAAGTTGCGGAAGATGGGAGATCCTTGATGATGAGAAAGGTTCTCTTGAAAGCCTAGAAAGCAGTGGAAAAACTAGTGCAAAGGAACAATTTGTTCAGAACTTCTTGTAATACCAAAGACAATATATGCAAGGTGATAATTGATAGTGGGAGAACTAATAAATTGGTATCCACAGAAATGGAGAAGAAATTGGAGCTAGAGACAACTGCACATCCGAGTCCGTATAGAGTCTCATGGTTGCACAAAGGACACCAGGTAATGGTAACTAAACAATGCCTAGTGTAATTTAAGATAGGAGGATACAAAGATGATATTTTGTATGATGTGATTCCCATCGATGTATGTCATGTCTTGTTGGGGATACCATGGAAGTTTGATAGAAATGTCATTCATGATGGGAGAAAAAATACTTATACCATGGAAAAGAATGGTAACACACACATGTTATTACCAATAGAGGATAATAAAGTGAAGAAAGAAGCTAGCACAAGTATACTTCTCATGAGTGGGAAGGAACTCCTAAGTGAATTAAAGAAGGAACATGAGATGAAATTTGTTGTGGTGAGGAAGCCCAGCTTCGTCCTTATAAGTAATTCTATGGATGATCTTCCTGAAGAAACTCAAGAGTTGTTAGAAAAAAAATTCTCATTACCACCCATCAAGAGTACCATCCATCACATTGATCTCATACTAGGAGCGAGTTTATCAAACAAAGCAGTGTAAATATTTTCACCTCAAGAGAATGAGGAGGTAAAGAAACAAGTCCAGGATTTGATGGAAACGGGTTTAGTCAGAGAAATCTTGAGTCCATGTGCAGTACCAAGTGTGTTGAGTCCAAAAAAGAATGGAGGATGGAGAATGTGTACAGACTCAAGAGCCATAAAAAAAATCACCATCAGGTACATATTTCCTTTTCCCATGATGGATGAATTAATGGATTGTCTAAGCAGAGCAAATTAATTTTCAAAAATAGACCTAAAAAGTGGATATCACCAGATAAGGATGAGAGAAGGTCATGAATGGAAAAAAACCTTCAAAATGAACGAAGGGTTGTATGAGTGGCTTGTTATGCCATTTGTGTTAACAAATGCCTCAAGTACTTTTATGAGGTTGATGAATGAGGTATTAAAATATGTTATTGGTAAGTTTTTGCTTGTATATCTGGATAATATATTATTCTCCAGTAAAACCGAAGAAGAGAATTTGAGTCATTTAACACTAGTAATGAGAAGGCTGCAGCAGGAGAAGTTGTTGATAAATATGAAGAAATCCTCTTTTATGAAAACAAAACTCATTTACTTGGGTTTTTTAATCTCTTCAAATGAATTGAATATGGATCTAGAAAAGGTGAGAGAAATCAGAGAACGGCCATCACCAAGTACAATATTCGAGGTGAGAAGCTTCCATAGATTAGCAAGTTTCTATCGAAAGTTCATTAGAAATTTTAGTGGCATTTGTACACCAATATTAGATATCCTGAAGAAGAGACACAAGTATTTTAAGTGGACAAAAGAAGCCAAGAAAATCTTCAGGATATTAAAGGAGAAGATAACATAGCAACCGATTCTGGTCTTTCTAGATTTTGAGAAAATGTTTCAAGTACGATGTGATTCTAGTGGAGTATCAATTGGAGCATTCTTGAGCCAAGAAAATAAATTTGTTGCATATTTCAGTGAGACGTTGAATCACACCAAGAGGAAGTACTTGTTGGTAGCCACCAATGATTTTCGATTCTTTTTACAATCAAAGTTCTCACAAAGAGATTATGTCTTTCTATAGCTACTATCACCTTTCATTTCTAAATGTTTATGTTTCTGAGTTTTGAAGCGACGATTGGGTTAAGCTTACCTTATTGAGTTTTTATTTGCATTTCCGTTTGTTTTCTTTTAAATTCACGACTCTAAGCATGAATTTAAATATAAAACTTGGTCTTGGTTACATATCTTTTACCTTAGAAATATCGTTTTAGAAGGCACCCATAGATGGTTTAAACTCAAGTCTGATGAACTTATTGATTAATACAATATCGAAATATTTATGTATTATGGGTACCTTGACTTCATTGGTTCTATAGTTTATTTTTTATTTAATTTGTGAAATGTTAAATGCACAAAAACGTTGATCAATAATTGATATAGTTTTCATGAGCTAAATTGTCATATCAACATTCATATCAATTGGTACAAGCATGTTGTACCTACGCTTTCAATTCAATTTGTTGGCCTGAATATTAATGAGATCATTCATTATACGAATTGGGATTTTGTACTATGAATGGTTTAGCAATCATTGTGGGAAATGGTTCTTAGTTTTACGAGCCCTCTATTTTTCATTTTCCCTAAATCTCATTTCCAAGTTATGATAGTCCCTAAACTTTGCATTTTTTGTGCCATTACAATCCGCTTAGACCTCTCTCAAATGCTCGTCCATTGGAAACCTAAACCTATCCCTTGTGATATCTGTTGTATCCTTTTCACAGTGGAAATGGAACCTGTAGTTTTTATCGAGCCGAACGGGTGCCAAGCTCTCATGTCTCATGAAGACACTATAGACGACCTGAAGTCTCATGGGTGGGATGTGTTCCTCGAGAATTTCGAAGGCTACAATCTCCAAGTTGCATAGGATTTTGCACACACTTTCAACGGTTTTAGGGCCAAGGGCGGGGATGTACAGTTAGAAATAACATAGGATTTCATAAGCAGGGTGATAGGACTTCCATTGAAAGGAAAAAAGTGGTTTAAGAACGCTAAGATAGATGATGTCCCATGGATTTTATTCATGGCTTCCCGCAAATCCACTTGTTGTACAAAAGGTATTCCCATTACTTTTCTAAAACCTAGATGGCATAGTCTTGTTTTAATTTTAAAACAATTCGTTACATGTGAAGGCCGATATGGGTTGGTTTCTATGTACCACATTTGGTTGCTTATGATTTTCATAGGGTTTGAGTCTCATATTCCTTTTTACCTATTAATGAGCCTTTAAAAAATGGCTAAGCGCTATAAGTGACAGAGCATAAATTCTCTGTCTATTCTATATTCTATTTCATCACGAACTCATTAAGATATTGTTGGTTTCTCACCTATCACAAATTGATGATATTTGGGAGGGTTTCCTGATCCGAAATGGCTTCACCCAGGTCGACGATACAGTATTCCCTCATTTAATTGTAAACCCCAGTTTGGAAAAACCAGTGACAAAAATCCAAGTCCTCAATTCACTTGATGTCTTAGAATTCAATGAACCAGCTTCTATCATTGATGAAAACCTGTGCATAAGAAATTACCATGTAGATTTTCACCTAGAATATATTTTGAATAGGTAACTACCAAATTAAAAGAAAAATATCACCCTGTACCTATGAATGAATCCAATGTAAACAATAACTTTAAACCTATTGTGAAGAATTTCTTTGGAGGAAAGAAACAACGGAGTTCGGATTTAAATTTTAGGAATAAAAAGGTTGGTCGTTTAATTTTTGGAAAACTGAGAAATCAAAAGAGTAATCATCTGAGCTCAATCGATTCGATTGAGAATGATGATCGGTGTTCATATGAGGAAATAGACGATTTCTTGGCTCGTGAAGACCCAAAAAATCAATGTCCCAGGAAAGAGGTCGTTACCCAGGTTGAAAAGTATGACTTCGTGTCAAATTTACCCCAGTGCATTGTGGCATCTTCCTCGACTGGATAGAGAGTTATTATAGAGATATTCCTCTCTTATAGGATCAAGTTAAATGCTTGGCTACTTAGAATTCCCTATTGGAACGAGATAACTTTGACTTGGACGCACACACAAAGAGGGAAAATAAAATATCCAATAAGTCTGGGAATATCATAATAAAAAACACAACCAGTTTCAAAGCCATTATAAATTACAAACCGTCAAATCCTTATTTTGCTAATTTCTGATGGTAAAACAATTTTGTTTTCATTTTATTCCATTCTGTTATAAAAAAATAAAATAGGGAGATTTAATTTGATTTCATTTGCTAATAATAAGACTAGCTACATGATCTATGATTATGTAGCCAGTCTCTTTTGAATAATAATTAGTATTGTTATCTGAATATCAAATCAGTTTTTCTATCTACAGGAAATGGACGATTATGATGTTGATTGCATGGAGCAAACACCCTGCATTATACGCTCAATTATTCAAATAGTTTCTGCCTCTTTATGTTTATAAAACTTTGGTTTATTTTTGACAAACGAACTCATGCATGAGTTGTTTCTATGTTTCACTATTTTTGTAATATTATCTGATTTTTGTGGATTCAACTCTATCTTGCATAGTAAGAGAATTTGAATCCTGAACTAGTTTAAATACTAGTCACTCTTAGTAGTGAGGGCATCTTTGGTTTGGACACATTATGGATATATGACTTTCAAGACTAATATGGAGAAGATGTTCACTCCTTGGCTTTAGACCAATGTGGATCTTACCCATTATGTTTTTCCTTTATCTTATGGAATGTTAATATGTTTATACAGCTTTAGTCTTATCATCGTATGATATTTCATATTATTTCATCACTTTAATTTTGTCCATAATTTACTGTCCTATATTACATCTGTGAACAATATTTCATTTAAATGTCATGGATTTATGTTGGATATTGGATAGTGTATTACATGAATGCTTTGTATTAAGTTTCTTTTATTATAAGTGTTCATTATCATAAGATCACCTGACCTATACATTTATTTGTTTATTGTTATATTCTTATTCCAAAACACCTTTAAGTTTGTTCTGGGAATGCTGGCACCATTATATTACTGGTTTTCCTCATAGGAAGGACAACTAGAAGCTTGAATTATGTAGGGACATAGAATCAATTTAGTTGATTAATTATAGGTTAGTTATTCATATTTTTGTTCTTTAGTTAGTTTATTCATCAATGAAATAAGAATATCTTCAATTCGATTTGACTATTAATCTATTCTTATTTCAGTTGTGTTTGAATTAGTATTCTTTATTTCTTTAGGTTTTTAAATATTAAACAAAATATATGTGATTTCTTTATCTACTTCATAAACACTTACAAAAAAAATCTATTTCACAAGATATCTAGTAAATCTCGCAAAATTGTATATACATCATTTATAATCATATGCACGTAGTCATCTTCCTTTTGTGATATTTGTAATTATTAAATTTATATCCTTAGTATTATAGATTTTTTTAGATTAGTTTCCTTTATTTTGTTATTTTTATAACTTTAGTTGGCTAACGGATCCATTAAACCCGTCAGGTCATTTCATCCCAAACAGCTTGGGTTATTTAGACAACCCCGGTCCGGATTTGACCTTCCGGTTGATGGTGTGTCAATTACCCTCATCATCAAATGGCGCTAGAAGGAGGGCTTGAATTAAATTGATGGCACGTGGAGGTTGCAAGACTCCTCCCCCACACACTCGCACTCCTATCGTAACGTGTAGTCAGTCAGACAATAGCGTTACACTTGAAACAACAACTACCTGAAATGATAACCCTAAGATTCTCATTGAACCAGTGACACCAATTCCTCAAGGGGTCGATGTCCAAGAAATTGTTCATCAGTCACTCATAAGACCACAGAGTTCCTTAGCTCGTATTAGACAACCCGATAGGCCACTTAATCATCCCCTTGAATTCATGGATATCCAATAACATATTCAAGGAACCGGTCTTCCCCAAAACCATTTAGGTGGGAATACTACCAATCCTTCTGAAACACTCATCCCTGGAGCATGAGGATCTGGTATTCCACCATCTCCACCTAATTCTTCTCCATCCTCTTCAGGAGGAGAGTCTTCAGACGAAGGCATCTCTTCATCAGAACCATCTTAGCCTTCGACACCACCAACTCCCATGGAAAACCAAAATAATCCTGCCAAAACTTGGGTCAATCAAGATGTGGTGTTTGTATCTGAACCCCAACACCCATTACCTAAGCATCCAGAGAAATGACTACCTAAATTCGATCCAGATTCAAAGCAATCCGCCAAGGATCACATCAATAAATTTATGTTGGCCATTAGACTCTGAAATGTTGAACATGAGGATGTAGTATGTAGATTATTTCCTATACGTTTGAGGGAAATGCCTCCACATGGTATTTTTCTCAGCAACCCCAGACCATCGTCTCTTGGGACAAGTTCGAAACTTGTTTCTTGGAAAAATTTGGAGATGATAAATCTTCAGAAGTCCTGGTTATGGAACTCTCCAGCTTAAAAATGAATCCTAAGGAAAAAGTAAAGGACTTTAAGAAAAAAATTATGACGTTAAAGAACAAAATCCCTGTTGATTCGATGCCCACAAAAAGTTTAATTGTTTCATATTATGCTAAAGCCTTGCACAATAACATAGCCATATGGGTTAAAAGATCCAAGAAAAACACCTTATTAGAATCCTTTGAGGAGGCAAGTCAAATTGAGAAAAACATATTGGGATTAAAAGATAATATTAATAGTGAAGCTGAAACATCCTCATCCTCCAAAAGGAAAATATAAATTCTCACTAGGCCTCCTCAAACTAAAAATCAACAAGAAACTTTAGACTTAGAGAGCTTGCAGAAATATTTCCAAAAACTGTCCAATCAGGTCATTGACTTGAAAAGATCAGTCGAGGAGGCAATGGGCATCCACAAGAAAGGGAAGTTTCAAACCTCCTTTCAAAAATCCTTTCCCTCCCAACTGGCCAAACCCGACCACAGAGGGTGTAAATTTTGAAAGTTTACAGTATGCCTTGAAAAATATATTAGAAGCACATGATAATTCTACTTATGTTCCTCCTGAAAATTCTGGCGATGCAGTTGAGGAAGAGTTACCAGAAGAGGAAGACTCATCTTACCCTGTTTTCAGTCACTTGTCGGACAATATCTTCCAAGCAAATTTCGAAACTGTCCACCCCTACAACACAAGAAGCAAAACACAAAACAAACCCCCTTCTGAAGTAAGTAAAAATGTGTTTCTGAAATAGTCAAAGAAAACTAAAATTAAACAAATATTAGCATCCCCGGTTTTAGAATACGATTTAATTGAAGATCTAAAAAAATTGAGGGCTAATATTTATGTTTTTGAACTACTGAAATTTCCCCTTATTTTGCAGAAAATGCTTCAAAGCATCGCTGAAAACAGTAAAAAGAATGATCCTAGTAGCAAGAAATCAGAAGAAATTGATTCAAATGCGGCTAAAAATGTCCCAGCTAAAAATACATTTGAACCTCCAGACAAAAGGGACTTAGCAGAAAAAACTGTAGCAAATGTAGGAAAAACTGTTTTAGGGAAAGCAACAAAAAATCAGCAGAATTATGTTGTTAACACTTGGAAATATGTCTCCCCCTTTTTGTTAACCTTTGAAATTTTGAATAGGAATGTACATAATTGTATGGTCAATTACAGTGTATCATCAAACGTGATGCCTCTATCTTTATGCCAAAATATTAATGCATAAGTTAAACCTTCTGATCTCAAAATCATCCAGCTAGATCGAAAAATCGTTAAAGTAATTGGTGAGCTTAAGAATGTGATGATTAGACTATCATCCAATCCTAAAGTCCATCAGATAATTGATATTATCGTTGTTGATATTCCTAAATTTTATGGCCTTTTTTTAAGCAGGGATTGGTCAGAACAGTTGCATGGTTACTTTGCCACAGATTGTTCTCACTTGTGGTTGCCTGAAAATGGACAGCCCAACAAAATCAGGATAAACATAGAACGTTATCTCAAGCATACTGTAACGGATATGAATGATACAAATGAGCCTTTTGTTACATCTACAAATTCATTTGAAACATAGGGAATGAATACCTTCTTTGGTAATTTCATGACCGAAATCTCTTATGTCACTGATCTTGGGCAACAATTTGAAGTTATGACCTATACTCAGACACCAGCTTTTCCAAGTATGCAAAGTATTATTGACGACACATAGATTTGGTCCTTATACTTTGATAGATCCAAATCCAAAGAAGGAGCAGGTGCAGGCTATGTACTCATCGATCCTGCAGGTAATAAGACTTTTATTTCTTGCAGGTTAGAGTTTGAATGTACTAACAACATGACCGAGTACGAATCACTACTACAGGGACTTAGGAAAGCACTGGATATGGACGTGACAAATTTGATACTATTCGGTGATTCGGAAATCATAGTTAAGAAGGTAAGAAACTCCATACATTTCTTATCACCACATCAGAAAAGCTACCAAACTGAGGTATGGAGTTTTATGCATAATGTTTCATCATTTAACATAAATTCCATTCCCAGATTGAGTAATTCAGAAGCTGATTTATTGGTCAATGTTGCTTCTACACTATTTCCCATTGAAGGTCTTTCCCCTAATGTGTTTTCAATTGAACTATTGTTCAGGCCATCGATCCTGGATAACATCACAAATTGGAGAGTATTCAATGATGACCAGCATATCATCAGCTTTCTGTATATGGAAGACACCTTCCAAGGTGCAACCATTGATGAAGGCACTCATGACAAGAACCTATGTAACTTCACGGTAATATCTGATCCTTGATCTTCTTAATCAACATTCGAGATGGTAAACTCTATCCCCAGATCCGTTGTGAGATTAGAGAAATTTTATGACTTGCATAATAAATTTAGAGGGGCAGTAAATTGTAAAACTAATAGTTCCTCTTTGATCTATGAAACGATTAATTTAGGAACAAGGGATAATCCTCAAAACATTAATTTGGGAAAGGGATGTTCCGAGCAAGAAATATCCTCTTTTATAAATTTATTTAAAGAATTTAAAGACGTTTTTTCTTGGACGTATGATGACTTGAAAACATTTGACCCCAACATCATACAACATGTAATCCCTATGAAACCCCAGATTCATCCTTTTCAACAGAAATTGAGGAAGATGCATCCTTAATTAGAACCCACTATTAAAAAGGAACTAAACAAATTATTAACTGCAAAGATAATTTTCCCAGTTAGGTACACACAATGGGTGTCTAATTTAGTCCTTGTAAGAAAGAAAAGTGGTGAAATTTGACTCTGTCGATTTTCAAAACTTGAACCGAGCAACTGATAAAGACAACTACCTTGTTCCTCCAATGGAACAAATTCTACAATAGGTGTCTAGTTCTGAAAGACTATCTCTACTAGATGGTTTTTCGAGATACAACCAAGTCCTTATGTCTCCCTTAGACCAACTTAAAACCACCTTTCATACCCCATGGGGCACTTACGCCTACAGGAAAATTCCCTTTGGACTGATAAACATTGGTGCCACTTTCCAGAGAGAAATGGTTATTTATTTATGTGGTCTCATCAACCAGTGAGTCGTGTTCTATCTTGATGATGTCACCATCTTCTCTAAAAACAATAAATATCACTTGTCTCACCTTAGGGATGTCCTAGAACGATGTCACAAGTTCGAAATATCTCTCAACCCTAATAAATCAGTCATTGCGGTAGAGCAAGGAAAACTGCTTGGATATATAGTGTCTAAGGATGGAATGATTATTGACCCTGAAATAACCCAAGTTATTGCTAAACTCCCCCCTCCTTCTTCCAAAAAATCCATGCAGTCCTTTTTGGGCAAGATTAATTTCGTCAGAAGGTTTGTCCCAAACTTCTCAGAAATGGTTAGACCATTACAAAATTTAATTAAAAAGGATGTTTTGTATCATTGGGGATCAAAATAAATTCAGGCTTTCGATTCAATTAGAAAATCAATAATAGAAGCCTCTTCCTTGATGCGTCCTGATTTTTCTCAAGATTTCACTCTTTACACCTTTTCTTATGACTGATCTTATGTTGTTGTGCTTACACAGAAAAATGATGAAAGCAATGAGATACGAATTTCCTTCATGAGATCATATTTTAAAGGAGCATAGCATAATTACCCAGTAGTATATCAACATGCATATGTTGTCTTCAAAGCAGTGAAAAACTTCCGGTCTTACCTATTGAAATCCAGAACCAAGGTTATTGTTCCTTACCCAGCTGTAAGAAACCCGTTAGTACAAAAGGAACTGGGTGATAAAAGGGAAAATTGGATGAAATCACTACAAGAATATGACCTTGAAATAACCCCTACACAAATTGTTAGAGGTCAAGGCCTATGTAAACTAGTGGTTGATTCAGTTGAAGAACAAGAAAGTCAAATAAACACCTTAACTGTGAATCAACATAACGAAAAACAGATCAATTGTGCACAAGCTACTGCTAATTGTTGGTATGTGAACATTAGATTTTATTTGACACATGGATCTGCTCCTCACAATCTTGATCCCCAAAACAAAAGAGCACTTAGGATTAAATATGCATCTTTCTAGTTAATAAATGATGTATTATTTCGAAGGAACTTTGATGGTGTTTTTCTGCGTTGTTTGGAAAAGGAAGAGTCTGAAAACATGTTATCTGAACTTCATGTAGGTGAAGTCGGTGGTAACTTTGGTGGATATACCACTGCCCACAAAGTGCTAAGAGTTGGGTACTATTGGCCTACTTTGTTTAAATATGAAAATGTGTTGTCCCGTAAATGTATAATCTGCCAAAAGGCTGCAGGACGGGTAAAGAAGGAAACATTCCCTTTGCAACATGTTACTGTGGATTCACCTTTTTAGCAATGGGGCCTAGACATCATAGGACCGATTAATCCCTCTTCTTCATAGCAACACAAGTATATCCTTACAACAACAGACTATTTTACAAGGTGGTCCAAAGTTGTACCTATAAAAGTGGTAAACACAATTCAGGTAGTATCTTTTCTGAACTCTCATATCATCACTCGATTCAACATTCTAGAATGTCTGGTTTTTGATAACGCCTCTTAATTTTCATCCCTTGACTTGAACATTTTTTCTCTAGAAAAAGGGATTAAACTGAAGTATTATGCAAGTTACTACCCTCAAGGAAATGGCCTAGCAGAATCAACAAACAAAAATTTAATCAAGATTATTAAAAGGACAATTTCAGAAAATCACAAGATCTAGCACAATGCACTGTATAATGCACTTTGGGCTGATAGGGTTACCCCAAAAACCTTTATTGGTAATTCCCCTTTCTTCCTCATCTATGGAAGGGAAGCAATTCTCCCCCCGCATGTCTTACTTCCCTCCCTGCAATTGTCACAGAAAGTTCAAGAAGTGGAGTGCACTCCTATAGAAAATCGAATAAATGCCTTATTAAAACTAGAGGAAGTGAGAACACAGGCAAAGAAGAAACTGGATCAGCACCAACAAATTATAAAATGCTGGTTTGATTCAAATTCATCTTCGGGAAATAATTTTGATGTCGGAGATCTGGTTCTCAACTGGGATAAATCCCACGAAGGTAAGGGGGAACATACCAAGTTCCAAAACCTGTGGCTGGGACCATTTGTAATTTTTTAAAAATTGCGTCCCAACTCTTTTTGTTTGCATAATTTGGAGGGACAACTAGACACTTTCCCATTGAATGAATAGGTCCTCAAGAGGTATTTCACCAAATGATTTATGTTCCACTCTTTTGTAAATATTTTTAATTTTATTTTCTATTTTTTATTTTGGTTCTTTTCATTTTGATTGATTTTGATTTGTTTTATAAATAATAATGTCTGAGTCACCATCTCATTTATGGAAGGGAGTCATAATTTTCGTTCATCAAAAGCAGTTGATAACTTACCAAGCACCTGAGTAGTAAGCGCTAAAAATCAGATCAACAGAAGTGAATTTCTATTCAAATCAATGTTTCTGGTTTCTCATTGAAATTACAAGTAGACGTGATTGTCATTAATAGAATTCTAACGTTGTCCCTGTTTTGAGAAAAACAAACAAAATGTACCTTCCCTTCCTTAGGATGTTTTCCTAACAGAAATCTAAGTGTCTAAAGTATGATGAATATAAGAAAAAAGGAGAATAATTTTTTATCGAAATTTTTATGCCAAACTATGAGATTTTCAGTATCACCCGTCCCTCTTGAATATTATTAAGTTCTACAAATTATAAACAAATTTTAGAGGGTTGAAATCAAGGTAATGTGTGGGAAGTGTATGTAAACCCACTGAGATGTTGAGCAGGTCTATTGGTAGCGAGTAAATGCATACATGATACCAAGGCAACTTCGTTGGGGTACTAAATATGCCTGTTGGAAGTGAAGAAATTCCGTGTTCAAGAAGATCCTCAAGTCTTTTTTTCAATTTGATCAAAGTGCAAAGATGTCCCATATCATAATTGGATGACTCTTGGAAAGGATAGAGGTACTAGAGTGGGTCAAATGACATCCCTTCCGAGGGTATGGACGCTTGCTGGCAGTAGTGGCCCTATCAACAGTATTGAACTCAACTGCATAAACATCACTACACTCGTAATCTAAGTTAGATGTTGGATTACATATTTTTAGACAGAAATACATCTGATGCTAAACTGCGTTATTTCTGAGTTATGATCAGAATTCTTTACCTGTTGTTAATTGTTTCTAAAAATTTATTTCATCTGTCTTACCCTAACAAGAATTTTCTGGTGATGCAGAGATAACTTCTTCGCCCCGCATGTCGCCATTGTTGGAAGCCACTAATTATTTGTTATTCTTTTTACAATCAAAGTTCTCAAAAATATGTTATGTCTTTCTATAGCTTCCATCACCTTTCATTTGTAAATGTTTATGTTTATTATTTTCAAAGTGATGATTGGGTTAAGCTTACCTTATTGAGTTTTCATTTGCATTTTTGTTTGTTTTGTTTTAAATTCATGAGTGTAAGCATGAATTTAAATATAAAACTTGGTCTTGGTTACATATATTTTACCTTAGAAATATTGTTTTAGAAGGCACCCGTACATGGTTTAAACTCAAGTCTGATGAACCTATTGATTAATACACTATTCAAATATTTATGTATTATGGGTACCTTGACTTCATTGATTCTATAGTTTATTGTTGATTTAATTTGTGAAATGTTAAATGCACAAAAATGTTGGTCAACAGTTGATATAGTTTTCATGAGCTAAATTTTCATATCAACATTCATATCAATTGGTACAAGCATGTTGTACCTACGTTTTCAATTCACTTTGTTGGCCTGAACATTAATGAGATCATTCAGTATACGAATTGGGGTTTTGTACTGTGGAGGCTTTATCACTCATCGTGGGAAATGGTTCTTAGTTTTACGAGCCCTCTGTTTTTCATTTTCCCTAAATATCATTTCCAAGTTATGGCAGTCCCCAAACTTTGCATTTTTCATGCCATTATAGTCCACTTAGACCTCTCTTTGTTGCTCGTCCATTGGAAACCTAAACCTGTCCCTTGTGATATCTATTGTATCCTTTTCACAGTGGCAATGGCACCTATAGTTCGTATCAAGCCGAATGGGTGCCAAGATCTCAGGTCTCATGACGATGCTATAGATGACCTGAAAGATCATGGGTGGGATGTGTTCCTCAAGAAGTTCGAAGGCTATAGTATCCAGGTTGCACAGGATTTTGCACACATTTTCGACGGTTTTAGGGACAAGGTCAGGGATGTACAATTAGAAATAACAGAGGATTTCATAATGAGAGCGACGGGACTTTCATTGAAAGGAGAAAAGTGGTTTAAGAACACTAAGTTATATGATGTCCCATGGATTTTATTTATGGCTTCCCGCAAATCCACTTGTTGTACAAAAGGTATTCCCATTGCTTTTCTAAAACCTACATGGCACAGTCTCGTTTTAATTTTAAAATAGTTCATTACATGTGAAGGTCGATATGGGTTAGTTTTTCTATACCATATTCAGTTTCTTATGATTTTCATTGGGTTTGAGTTGCATATGCCTTTTTACCTATTAATGAGCCTTTACAAAATGGATAAGCGTTATAAGCGAGGGAGCGTAAATTCTCTGTCTAGTCTGTTTCATCACGGACTCATTAAGATACTAATGGTTTCTCACCTGTCGCAAATCGGTGATAGTTGGGAGGGTTTCTTGATCTAAAATGGCTTCACCCAGGTCGGCGATATAATCATCCCTCGTTTAATTGTAAACCTCGGTTTGGACAGACCAGTGATCGAAATCCAAGTCCTTAATTCACTTGATGGATCTGAATTCAATGAACCAACTTCTATTGTTGATGAAACCCCTGTGGATAAGGAATTACCATGTAGGTTTTCACCTAGAAGATATTTGTAATAGGTAATTACCAAATTAAAAGAAAAATATCACCTTGTGCCTATGAACAAATCCAATGTGAACAATAACGATAAACCTGTTGTGAATAATTTCTTTGGAGGAAAGAAACAACAGAGTTCGGATTTAAATTTTAGGAATAAAAAGGTTGGTCACTTAATTTCTATAAAACTAAGAAATTGAACGAGTAATCATTTAAGATTGATCGATCCAATTGATATCAGTGTTCAGATCGAGAAATAAACAATTTCTTGGCTTGTGAAGACCAAGAAAATCAATGTCCCAGGAAACAGGTTGTTACCTAGGTTTAAAAGTATGACTTCATGTCAAATTTACCCCAGTGCACTATGACAACTACCTCGAATGGATAGAGTGTTATTATAGAGATATTTTTCTCTTACATGCTCAATTTAAATGCTTGTCTACTTATAATGCCCTAATGGAACGAGAGAACTTTGACTTGAAGGCACACACAGAGAGGGAAAACAAAAGATCCAAGAAGTCCGGGAATATCATAATAAAAAAGACAACCAGTGTCAAAGAAATTATAAATTTTGAACGGTTAGATCCTTCTTTTGTTAATTTATGATGGTAAAACTATTTTGTTTTCATTTTATTCCATTTTATTATAAAAAAATAAAATAGGGAGATTTCATTTGATTTCATTTTCTAATAATAAGACTAACTACAGAATCTATGATTTTGTAGCCAGTCTCTTTTGAATAATAATTAGTATTGTTATATGAATATCAAATCAGTTTTGTTGTCTAAAGGAAATGCAATATTATGATGTTGATTTCATGGAGCAAACACCTTGAATTATACGCTCAATTATTCAAATATTTTCTACCTCTTTATGTTTATAAAACTTTGGTTTATTTTTGACAAACCAACTCATGCATGAGTGGTTTCTATGTTTCACTATTTTTGTAATATTATCTGATTTTGTGGATTCAACTCTATATTTTATGGTAAGAGCATTTGAATCCTGAACTAGTTTAAATACTGGTAACTCTTAGCAGTGAAGGCATCTTTGGTTTGGACACATTATGGATATATGACTTTGAAGACTGATATGGAGAAGATGCTCACTCCTTGGCTTTAGAACAACGTGGCTCTTACCCATTATGTTTTTCCTTTATCTTATGAAATGTTAATATGTTTATAAAAATTTAGTATTATCATCGTATGATATTTCATATCATTTCATCACTTTAATTATGTCCATAATTTACTGTCCTATATTACATCTGTGATCAATATTTCATTTAAATATCGTGGATTTATGCTGGATATTGGATGGTGTATTACATGAATTATTTGTATTAAGTTTCTTTTATTATAAGTGTTCATCATCATAAGATCACCATATCTGTATATTTATGTGTTTATTGTTATATTCTTGTTCCAAAACACCTTTGATTTTTCTCTAGGAATGTTGGCACCATTCTATTACAGGTTTTCCTCATAGGAAGGACAGCTAGGAGCTCGAATTGCACAGGGACATAGAATCAGTTTAGTTGATTAATTATAGGTCAGTTATTCGTATTTTTGTTCTTTAGTTAGTTTATTCATCAATGAAATAAGAATAGATTCAATCAACTTTGATTGTTAGTCTATTCTTATTTCAATTGTGTTTGAATTAGTATTCTTTAGTTCTTTAGGTTTTTAAATACTAAACAAAATGTATGTGCTTTCTTTATCTACTTGATAAACACTTCCAAAAAACATCTATTTCGCAAGATATCTTGTAAATCTCACAAAATTGTATATACATCATTTATAATCATATGCACATAGCCATCTTCCTTTTGTGATATTTGTAATTATTAAATTTATATCCTTAGTATTATAGCTTTTTTTAGATTAATTTCCTTGATTTTGTTATTTTTAGAACTTTAGTTGGCTAACAGAGCCATTAAACCCATCAGGTCATTTCATCCCAAATGACTTGGGTTATTTAGACAACCCCGGTCTGGATTTGACCTTCCAGTTGATGGTGTGTCAATTACGCCTGTCAACAGTACTCCACATATGATAAAGAATTTTATGCAGTAATTCAAGGCTTAAAGAAATGGAGGCACTACCATGTTCCAAAATATTTTTTTTTGTATAGTGATAATCAGGATTTACAATTCATAGCGAGACAGGAGAAGTTAAATCAAATACATTCTAAGTGGATAGATTTAATGCGAAATTTCACTTTTGTCATTAAACATATTTCTAGTAATTCTAACAAATTTGTTGATGCATTGAGCAGGAGATGTCTAATTCTGCAAGAATTTCGAGTGAAAACCTTAGGGTTTGAACACCTCAAGAAGATGTATTGTGATGATCTAGATTATAAAGAGGCATATGAAGCATGTGAAAATACTTTGATCAGAGACAAAATTCAGTGGACAAAGTATCTGATTCAAGATGGATTATTGTTTAAAGTTAGTCAGTTGTGCATACCAAAGTGCTCGATGAGAGATAATATGTTGAAGGAAAAACATAGTGGAGGTCTAGCTGAACATTTTGGCCATGATAAGACATTTGCACATTTGAACAACTCATACTATTGGCCAGGTTTGAGGGAAAAAGTGAAGAAATTTTTAAACATATATAAGATTTTCTAGTATGCAAAAGGAAAGCGACAAAACACTGGGTTGTATCAACCATTTCCTATTACATGTAGGCCTTGGGATGCAATAAGCATGGATTTTGTGTTGGGATTGCCAAGAAAACCAAGGGGAAGATATTCCATATTTGTTGTGGTTGATAGATTCTAAAAGATGAAAAACTTCATCCCATGCCAGAAAACTAGTGATGCAATGCACATTGAGAATTTGTTTTTCAAGGAAGTTGTGAGACTTCATGGGTTTCCCAAGAGTACAGATAGAGACACTAAATTTGTTGGCCATTTTGGGAGGACATTGTGGAAGAAACTGGGGACAAAACTGTCCTTTAGTTCAACATATCACCCTCAAACAAATGGACAGACTAAGGTGGTAAATCGAAGTTTAGGAAATTTTCTGAGGAGTCTGGTCACTGAACATCATAGCCAGTGGGATCAGATTTTCTCACAAGAAGAGTTTGCATACAATGACTCACCAAAAAAGAGTACAATAAAGAGTCCATTCTAGATATTATATGGAATGAAGCCAAGGGGAGTATCAGAATTGAGATATTTGGAGAAGGATGAATTCAGAAGCGCTGGAGCAGAAGCCTTCACTGCAAAAATGCAAAAGCTTCATAATCATATCAAAGAGAAGTTGCAGAGAAACAACAAAGAATATAAACGCAGAGTTTATCAACATAGGAGAGAAATTCAATTTGAATTGGAAGATCAATTTCTGGCACATCTCAAGAAGTAAAGGCTCCCAAGGGGAACATATAACAAACTGATGTTGAAGAAGATAGGACTGTGAAAGATCCTAAGGAAATTTGATGCCAATGCTTATGAGATAGAGCTTCCAGAGGATGTGGGAATATCGCCCACATTCAACATTTCAGACATGTATCCTTACAGGGAAGATTACACCAAAGGATCAAAAGATAAAAAATAGATCCAGTGGGAGAAGCAGATGCCTATAGCAGAAAATTTGTAGAAGGAGGAGCTCATAGATCAGAGTATTGGAAAAATAACCAGAAGAAAGACTTATTTTTAGTATTTGTTAAAGTGGAAAGGACACCCAATAGAAGATTCCATTTGGCTAAATGAAAAATATATTCAGAAGCATGGAAAGTCAGTGTAGGAGCTCATGGACAAGAGTCCATGAATTTTTGTCCAAAGGATTATGATGTAGGACCATCATCACCAACATGCTAGTGGAGGACAACTCAGTGCCCTAGTGCACATTTTGAAGTGTTTTGAATTTTAAAGATGGAATGTCACGAAAATATATCAAAAAGATTGTAATTAAAGAAGTTCTTAAATGTTAAGAGGCTGAGCCATTGCGTGAGATCGATGGAGATTGTATTTCCCTTTAATATAGTTAATAGTAGTACAGATCTGAATCATTCTCTCTTATCTATCTGTACCGATCATTTATTGTAATAAGGCTTAGTAGTTGAAATATTTTATTTTGATTAGATAGCACTAAGGTAGTCGGAGGGAAAATCTCTATGAGCCCTTCTTGTATAAATATATCTATTGTTTTCCCAAATGAGGTTGTTGAAAGCTACTGAAAGTTATTGAAGTTGTTATGGTTGAGGCTTCTGAAACTTATTGAAGTTGTATGAATCAATGTAAATATCATTTGAATGAATATAACAGAGAAACATTAATCCAAAATGTTTGGTGTTGTTGTTACTGTGTTTATTTGAATGAATGGTAGGCTTTCTGTTTAATTGCATTCTCTGTTATTACCTGTTTGTATGTTATGAATGCATTACATGGTTTAATGTATGAATATGTAAGGTTTAGATAAGTTTCAATTGTTTCTCTTCTTTGATCTTGTCCAAGGTGTGTTATAACCCTAAATTGCACCACACAGGCTTACCTGGCATCAGGCCAACTCATGTCTCTTTCTTGCCAAAGCCATGCTAAATAAAACCTTGAAAACCCTCTTAAAACAAGTGGCACGCACCCTAACCCTTCACTGCATGCGTTGGAACACTGGCAGGCTCACAACTGCACGCGTTGGAACATTGGCTGGCCTTCTATAGCCTGCGTTTACCTAACAAAGCACAAAAATAGGAAAGTTGTCGATGGGACGAAAAGCTTTGGGTCAGTTAACTGGAACTCCCAGCCATGCATGGCCAAGAGTTCATCCAAAACCCTAGCTCCTTCTAGCCTATAAAAGGAGGGGTAGGGGTACTATTTGGAAGGAGGAAAAAGATAGCAAAGAAACTCTGCCCAATTGCCGAATCCATTTGTCCCAACCCTTTCGCCTTTCCTCAAGCCTAAGAAGAATTCAAGCAAAGCAGTTGGAGGACAAAGAAGAGGAGGAGCCCAGGATCAGGATTGAGGAACGGTGGCTGGTCTCTATCATTATTGTAAGTTGATTCATCTTGAGATTAATAAAGAATACTTTTCCCGTCCCAATGCACGAGTGATATATATTTTATTGGATTTATGCTTAATATCTAACCCTTAGGTAGAAGAATAGTATGCATGCATGGTGTTTTGTCTTGATTGCAGGATTGTCTTTGGAAGGAGCAGTGAGAGCAAGTGGATAAAGCGCAACGAAGGATCTACATCAAACATCGATAGAAAAAGGTTAGTAGGTCTTTTCCATGCTTGTGTGTGAAAAAGGGGTTTGAGTATTGGGGTGATAGGTTAAAATTATTTTCTTTGAGGTCATGATCTGCGTACAAGTTCAGCCCTAGCTTGTTAGTCCGTAGGGTATTATTTCCCAACAACAGAACTGGGAACTCCACTGGGGAGATTACTCTTACGGTTTCTGGATTTCATTGAGGTTTTTGGGTA
>ML776873.1:934667-951401 GCA_009831015.1 Picea engelmannii
ACTGTCTATTTGTTTACCATTTTGATGTCTGAATGTCATAAGTTGAATTGAGTTATCCCATTGATCCACCTTTACAAAATACAAAAACATACATTTCTTAAGTTACCAAGCACCTTTGGTCTGCAACCACAAAGGGTTTCTTGGACTGATAACTTCTTGCACAGGGTTTCATTGACCAAAGCTAGGGTTTCCCCCAGTTGAGAAAACAGATGAAGAAAAAGTGTTGTTCCCAAACACACCAAACAAAGAGAATGACATAGATCCCACCATCGTCATGTAGGATGAAGGTCAAAAACTACCTCCACTAAACAAACTGTAGTTAGCATTAGGCCCAATCGGCTGCTAAAAAGAGCCACCGAGCGAAGGAGACGGAGGAGGTATATGACCCCCACCATAAGGAATAGCATTGAAAGGGGAAGTGGTTCCCACGACTGATCCTTACTAAGGAGCGTTAGATATCCTTGCCTCCATACCCATGGTCTATAAAGTAGAGTAAGTAAGAACTGAATTCAAGTCAAAGTCTGGAATCCCATATGAAAAGGGAGAACTTGTCGCATTCTGAGTGAACGAAAAAGTGGTCGAAACCATCAAAAGAATCGAACTAGTATCCAAATTCATGGGTGTCGGGGAAACTGTGGTCTTGAAAGGTGAAGGTGGGGGAGGAGGTACAATGCCCCCTCCAGTAGTATTCTTAATGGGAGTATGAGGACTCCCTGATGAAGTAGCAACATTTTCTTCTATCGTCACTCATCGAATAAATTGGCATTCAAAAGATGTCACCTCGAGAGGGACAATATAGATTAGAAGTGGTGCCGACAAGTTTGTGATCAGAGGATTTGTTGGCCTGAAACCTTTGGTCTCAAGGTCAGAAATGATAAATTCCTCTAGTTCCAGAAAGTCTCCTCTCAGAGCAGGCTTGAGTACAGTTTCCTGTGGCCTGGTCTCTTCGAACTATCCTTCTTGATCAAGTCTTCACCTCAATGGTGGAGGAGGTGGCTCCAAAGTAACCGAGGACAGGCGCTGAAGAATTTGTAGCTGACAACGCTGTTGATATTCCACTTTGTGAAACAATCAACCAAGACAGTAAGGATTAACTAGTGTGGAACATAGAGAACACACTAAAAGTTTCCTAAAGATAAATCAAACAGTCAACTAACTAGTGGGAAGGACAATTACACCAATCGACACTAGAGAAACTAACTCGTCTAAGTGAAACTCGAACATGGAAGAACCCTCCGGCTATACCCTGCAAAGAGTGATCTAACATCCACCCTAGGTATTGTAGTACACCCCCATAGTCACCAGTGTAAGTCCATAAAAAATAGGCTACTATGTTTCCAACTCGCAGTCAATCACCAGGAGGGTACAGTTGATAGTCAGACTGATGGTAATGAGAAGGATAACAAGTCTAAAGCCCTTCAAGGATGTTGAAAGAAATTGGTCTAGAAGAAAACTAAGGATCTCAAATGGATTTGAGGTCCATGAATATTTGTAGGCAAATGAAATCGGTAGTGTTCCCAAGAAAGACCCTCAATATACAATCCCCACTATGTTTGTTCTGACTTTGGAGGGGTTATCTCTTCTACATTTCCTCATGTGACCTCGTGTTTATCCCCTGTGTTAGAGGGGGGTCCTGACTAACTCTTACGGTGCTGGACTTTAGACACTCCCTATCTCAGACTCCAATGTTTGTTTTAAATGTCCTTGAAGAGTTTCCTCTTCACACCTATTTCGAGTCCCTAAAAGCCTAAGCTAGTCGGTGAACCCTACAAGAAGAAAGTATGATATATTTTAAGTTAAGCGTTAATTTTAAGGCTTCATTTATGCAAAGGATGTGGTCCTGCCATTAATGGTGTTTGGAAGAGATAAAAAATGAAGAAAACTATAGAGCATTTAAAAGAAAATAAGATACTTCAAATTAAAAGAAAAATCTTGTAAAACCCTTCGTAAATATCAACTTTTCAAATTAATGTTTCAAGACCTTATAATTGAAAGTTTCCTAAAAATGTTCTTTCATTTGACTAAGAAAAACTACTTATATTTACAGTAAAGAAAGAAAGAACTTTGAAACTGCAACTCTTTTGTTTTGCAAACAAACAACCTAGGCTATGTTACCAAACTAAATGCAACAAAAAATTCTTTTTGATTTTTTGAATTTCTTTAACAAGAAAAAACAAAGTAAAAAATATTTTTTTGTTTTTGAAAGCAAGAAATAGGAAAAAGAGAAAAAATAACCCAAGATTGATAGAGACCCTAGACCGACTGCGTAAATGGAGGGATTCAAAAAGAACCCAAAGGAGGATCTAGAACTTGAAATTTCACTCTAAACCTCTAGGGAAAACAAAAGAAAATCAAGAAACAAGTTGACAAAAAATCTTTAACTAAGCTAAGGCCAAAAGCATAGACTCTGTAAAGTCCAAGAAATCCCTAGGAATCCTAAAGCTTCAATCAGGAAAGAGAAAAGATTCTCTTTTTCAAAAACACTTTCAGGACACATAGATTCGGGTTGTTGCAACAACACCCTGTGTATGTACGCGACATGTCTACTGTGAAAATTGTGTATGTACATGGGTTGAGCCAAAGAAAAGTGCGTACACCTCTGAGACTTTTCAAAAATAAAAATACTAGGCAGACTGAATGGGCAAGGAAAGATGGTAATCACCTTGAAGGTGACCAGAGACCCTTAAAAGACTCAGTGAACTTGATAAAAAAATAAAAAATCAGTCAAGAAGACAATTAAAACCCAAAAACCTCCCTCTAAAACCCTAGAGAGACTCCCTAGTGGAGTCTCCAGTTCTTCTAGCGAGAAAATCCCCCTATTACTATACCATGGTCAAAGCATAGATAGAGCTATGAGCTCCCTTAAAATACAATATAATTCCTAAACTACCCCAAGCACTCCAAATAGATGAACATAAAGCAATAGAATAGTAACTCAAGAGTAGTACCTTTTGTCCAAGCGTTCTATGTTGACCTCCTCCAGCCTTGTAGCTTCCTAGGCTGCAAGTCTCCTACCAAAGTTGACCTCCATCAACACTTACGCAAACAACGCTACCAATATTCTATTTCTACTCATAAATTAGGGTTAGATATAAATCATTGTGCATACATCAATTGAAATACACAAAGATATCATTTGGGACAAGAAAAATATTATTTTATTAAAATCCAAATATCAAACATTACAACCTTTGTAGGTCGACGCTCCACAAACCTGGTCCAGGCTGCTCTTAATGTTTCTCCAAGTGCACCTTCCAAATTCCTTCTCTCACAATAAATAGATCACTTCAGGGTAAGGGAAGGGATTCTATGGGAGAAAGGTGCTAGAGAGGGAATGTTGAGGCAAGAACTCAAAAAATCTTGCAAATACCCAAGCAAGGAGGGAAATGGATTTTGGAATATTTTCACCATTTAAATGCTTGATGATGGAATGAGACCCTAAGACATCTTTTTATATGACGAAGGGATAGTTATTTGGTTTGGGTACGGGATACAATAGGTGAATTGGTTGGGAAACCTCCAATAGCCCATAATTCCACGGAATACCTTACAACTTTTTTATTTTTTGCAACTTTTGGAGGTAAACGTAGGATATCTAGTATGAAACTAGCGTATGTATGTAGTCTGTCTAGCATGCAGATAGCGTATGTATGCAGGAAGTAGTGCGGCAAGGTGCGTACATGCTCTGAAAAATGGATTTTTAAAAAGAGTTCCTTAACAGTAAATTGTCAAATTGTGCAAGTAGAAAGGCCAATTGCATGTATGCATAAGTAGGTCATTTTAGGGCTATAATAGTGAGTCTCATCTCCTCCTATACGAAATAATCACAAATTCTCTCCCAACTAGGCATATGTAACGTCCTCGGACCTCAAACATATGTCAGGTAATGCTACCTAAACAATTGTATCTTTGTTTTTCTTCTCTCATACCATTTTGTGACATTTTCATCCTTAAACCAATAGGACAAACCATGCCACCGAATAAATTTCATGATTTGATACCATATATATTTATGCACATATCTATCTAATGCAATTTAAACAGTTATAACATTCCATTCATACACATATTCATGCATAAACAACATTAAAACATACATGCAATATATACAAACAATTATAATAACATTATAACTTGATTTCAAGATACACATCATACATAGAACATAAATTTGGTACTTATCTTTTAATAGATGAGCACCAACTACATGTAGACCTTCCACTAACCTCCCATCCTTAGACCACACTTCTCATCACGCTCAGTAGTGGGTCACCACCGAGCTGGGACTAAACTATATCGAGCAAGGGATTCCTAGGCTTGGCAAGGAAAATAGGAAAGTCACACAGATAAACAGGACAAATTTTTGTCCAGGAACCACTTACATCCACAACCCACAGACCCTCATTCCCCACACGCATGTCCCACCCTATGAGTGTACACCTTCACTATCACAAGTCCATCATATGTCCACCTCCCTTCCAGGGCTTCAGCAACAGGATGGATCTGAAGTCTCAGAGTATTGTAGCTGCTACGGGATTCCCTCCAGGAGAACTCACTTCCTCAGCACACTCTCTCACCTGGAGAGAGTTTCTCACAGGTCAGACAACCTGACTCTTCTATCGAGCTCCTAAGTCTAGCAGTTAACCTCTGCAACAAAAATTGGATATGGGATTCGGTAATCACAAAAAGACACACCAGTCCAGAGAAAACGTCAATAGAAACAACCAAGGTTAAGGTGCAATATGGCTCAGAGACTACGCAGTCGTGTTGTGATTAACATGAAAAATTATTAGCTTCATAACACGGGTGTCTGGGTTTCATAAGTTGCAGAGATTGACGATGGAGGCAATGGTTGGTTGTGTCAAGGATCTCTCTGTCTCAAAATGTGCAGTAGTGGGGAGTATGGCTGACTTCCAGAGTGGTGACCATCGTGAGAATGGTGAGGGAACCCTCAACGAGCTGACTTTCCCACCTAAAACTGCATGCCCTCAGGTTGACACCTATCTTCCTGAATCTGCATGACCTCCACTTAACACTTGTTCCCTTTCCCCATGAACTTAGGACAACATAGGTTATGTCAAATTTTAAGAACCTGAATAGATCTACAAATATAATCACCACAAATACTAAATACACAATAGATCCACGAAGAAATATAGAAGAAACCGCACTTTATTATTACCAAACCCTTGAGGTAGGGCAACACCATACAGTGGATCCTCTCCTATTCACTTTCCTCTTCGAGGGTGCATCCTCCTAATGAGCTTCAGCGCCAAATACAATACTTCTTCTTCATGTCCTATTACATTGCTTGAACCCCATTATATAGTGCTACCATCACCTGACAACATTCTAGAGGAGGAATCTTCTAGAAGTAGAACCTTCTAAAAAGTCATCTTACATTCATTATATCTAATTACCCATTTATTATATCTAACTACCATAGTGGGCCTTATTTAATAATATAGTGGATCCAGTCCACCTTAACTTGAATGGCCTCCACTACTATCACTATGGGCCCTCTGGGCCCCCCCACTACCTCTCTAGCTACCTTACATTCCATCCCCTTTATGAAAACGTTGTCCTCAATGCTTGATGTACAACCATATACCAGGGTCCCATGGATACGTGTGGACCATAGTGTTGAAGTAGACTAGAGAACCAGGATCCCATTGAGAAATGGAAGACACCATGCTGAAGTAGTCCAACCGCCATTGTAAACCAGGGTCCCATGTCCAATTGCTTATTTGAACTCCACACTGAAGATATTGACACCCAATAACCAACTAAAAATGGTGCTCTCAATATTGACACCTATCATGTGGATCCAAATAAGAATATCCATCCACATAGTGGAAAAGGGTCAAAGTTGAATCTGGAAGGAACAATATCATTGTAGAATATGCATGATGGACACTGGTAATCATAAATAGGTATTGATGTGTTACATTGATGTTCTCTACCAAAGGTGGAGTAAAATCATCAAATAAAAGATGGAAGTGGTTGTCATCCTAGAAATGACAACTATCCATATACCAATCATCACAATCGGCCTCAAAATCATACCAAGAATATATTTCTTGAGTATATTCATCCATGATGTCCTCCATAAGAAATCTCTCATGCATGCTATCCAATGAATCTTGAATACTATGAAAACTATCATTGAGGCCATCTACAAGGTCATGTAATTTGTCATGCAATGTGTCACACAATGTGTCATACAATTGAGATTTGAATGCTTCAAGAATTTGTTTGAGGGTTTGAGAGGAAATATCCATATGAGAACCCTATGAACTCTTCAGTCCTGCAACTGTCACAAAAAAACCCAAAAAATAGAACAATAACTTACTGCAGAAAATCGCGGCATTTTCCGGAAAAACCCTGAAAAACTGTTGAAGTTAAAATGCTCATAACTTCACTTCCCAAACTCTGTTTCGACTGAATTTTTTTTCAAATTGGTGAAATTGTGAGAGAAACTCAGATATGTAATTTTATTGGGCAAATTCAGCCTCCATCTGCTACAGAAATAAAAAAAATCACGCCACCGTCCGCGGAAAAAACCCTGAAAAATTGTAGATTTTAAAACTTGAATATCTTGACTTCCTGGACTCCGTTTCGGACGATTTGTTTTTTTAACTTGGGTTTTTTTCTGAGAGGAACTCAGAAATACAACATGTTTCTATAAAATTTGCATATAAATATACTGAAAATGTCTGGAATGTCGCGGCCCTCTTTTTCTTCTCCGAAAAAACAATCTGCAAAAATAAAAAATATTTGTCCACAATGTCTGTCAAGGAAAGTGCTATGATACCACTTGTTAAGAACCTGAATAGATCTACAAATATAATCACCTCAAATATTGAATACACAATGGATCCACAGAGCAAGATAGAAGAAACCACACTTTATTATTACCAAACCTTTGAGGTAGGGAAACACCATATATTAATCCTTATGGAAGGATAAAACTCCTCAAGCAATTCTTGCTTGTACAATCACAATATTCTTCACTATGTTTCATTACATTGCCTACAATTCTTTATATAGCTCCCCCTATCTCTTAGGAACCTTCTAGAGAGTCTTCTCACATTTATTACATCCAATTACCATAGTGGGCCTTTATTAATATAGTGGACCTAGTCCACCTTACATTGAATGACCACATTACCATATATTAAATGACTTTCACTAATAACACATAACTACATTCTCATTGGGTACCTCTCTAGGTACCCCATATTACCTCCCTCAGGTTGACACCTATCTTCCTGAATCTGCATGACCTCCACTTAACACTTGTTCCCTTTCCCCATGAACTAAGGACAACATAGGCTATGTCAAACCTTAGCCTCTAGGAAATAATAATATAATAGTATTCCTTTAGAGGTAATCCCTCTAGCTTAGCCCCTATTCCTAGACACTTAGCCCCTTCCCTTTCCCTACCTAGTGGAGTTTAGTCCCCCATACTCTTTCTTCATGGTTGGTCTACATGCAACAATGTATCATTTTTATTAATGACATGCATAATTACATATACAAAACAAGATCATGGCCTTAGCATCCTAGGCTCTCTGGCATAATCATCAAATAATCATCCTAACTTATTATAACTCGACTCACTAGCCTAACAAACATGTTTACAATTCATAATTAAAACTGGGGCTCTATCAGGGGATATTACAATCCCCTCCCCTTATTTTTTCATTGTCCTCGGTGCAACTTGTTTATACATATATAATTCAGAAATTCTTCAAAAATCTCCAAGCTTTAACTACAACTAAAATTCAATTACTCTATTCCATAAAGCTTCTTTAGGAAGAATTCATCTCATTATTCCTTATTACATGCCTCAATTAAACCTCATTGAAAGCACCGACTAGTTGTGCATCCATGACATTCCACCCAGCCTTAGATATCATTGTTGATAAACTCTCAGCAGGGGATATGACTCCACAGATGTAAACACTCTATTCATACACCTATTAATTTGGAAGCAACATTAGAATCATACATGCAATACATATACACACAATTCTAATAAAATTATAACCTTTATACAATATACACAACATACAATGAATAGGGAATTGATACTTATATTTTGACTGAGAAGACCTTACACCCCTAAGAAGGGCTATGACTCCATCAGGTAAATGGATTCCCAAGATAGCCACTGTCCACAATCCATATCAACATGGTCTAGGCCAAGGTACTAAACCTCAGCAATACTCCAACCAATGGTCTCTCATTCCCCACATGCCTATACAAGCGAAGGTAGTATGCACCTTCCTTCTAGGGCTCCAGCACTGGATAGATAGGAAGTCTCAAAGCACCATGGCTCCAGGAGTTCCAACTACCCTCATAGGTCTCTAGGTACCCTCCATGCCTTATACCAGAGAACCTATCCCCACACTTCTCCCTCTAGGGTTCCATCCTTCTCCAATGAAACCCAAGGAGATATTTACACACCCAGATACACTGGGGATCCACAGGGTAATGTATATTGTCTCATATCATCATCTTTCCCAAAGCCACTCTTTGCAGTCAACATTCCAACTTTAATCAATATCATCTCATCTGCATCAGACACATGTAGTTATCATGAGAAAACATAAAATAATTTATTTAGGAACTCAAACTTAGTTAAAAGGGAATTCAATTTTCCCCAAAACAAGAAATTCTATTTCATAATTCTTCATGGTTGTTTCCATATTATGAATGCAACCTTCCTTGTGGTTTTCCACAGGCACCAAACTGCATAGCATTTTTCCTGCAATGCTTCATCTTGCATACAACCAACAAATTTCCAGTATCTCATGTACATCATAATTCAATTGCAATATGTACAAAACCTTATGCAGTGATCTTAGAATTTCCTGCACCTAGAAATTCAATCACAATTACAAAACAATTTAACAAAATGGAATGACTCATCATTCTATGCATATCCATGTTCATAATTAATACTTGTAAGTTCATTACTTCTTTTTCAAAACAAGAAATTTCTTTTATTCAGTATTCATGTGACTACTTGACTTGCAACTTTCTTGTTGCAATTTCTAAAAACTCCTGAATGTCCTCAACTTCATGATTTAACAAAATTTCAACTGTTAGTAACCATTATTTCCATGCAATAATATATATGCATGTCCTTACAAAACAAATTCAACAATTTCATTTAGTATACAATTCTATCACTTACTATGCATGAGTGCAATTCTCAATGCATACTTATTCAATGCACCTTGCATTGAATTACATAATGCTCTTTATATCAGTCATGTATCTCACCATCCATAAGTTAGAATTCTATCCAATGTCTTGACACATTCCCCACACATTTCCTATTGTTTTCCTACTTAATTTTATGCCTTCCTTTAGTGTTAGCAAAAAGGTTGCAATCCAAGTTTTATTTCAAGGTAGGAATAGTTTGGTACCTTTGTGGTTCATAACCTTTCCATATCCATGCTTTTCCATATCCAACCATGTCCTTCTCTCATACATGACTAGATTTACTGGCATTCATTCCTATAAAAAGTTCTTATCTTTTATTTCTTTGGTCATTACCCCATAACCAAATGAACATGACATTCTACTATTTCATTGTGTGAATTCAAAAGTTAAAAGCTTTGAATCAATACAAGCATCCATCTTTTACCACATCCAGTGGTATGCATTCAAATAATATAATCACGTGATTTTATAAAATAATTATGGCTGAGTAGATTCTTACCTAAATTCCCTTAAGCAATTATGCAATCAGAGTAATAAAACTCATACATGCATGAGTTCCATTAATACATTTTTTGCTACCTGAATATTTGATGGCAGTAGAAGCTTTCATGCTTATTTTATCAAACTTATAACCAACCTTCATCTTTTTGTTGTTTCCTTCCATATGTAGCAACATCATCAACAACACTTGCAACATGATAGAATTATTTTTCTACTTATGGTTGTTCAAACAACCCTAATTCAATTGTTGCCACTGCAATTTCAGTAACTTCTTTCTCACCGTGTCATATTTATTGTTATTCTCAAAGTTTTCACTTCATCCTAGATTCTGAAATCTTCTTGTGCTCTCAGTGTAATCATTATACATGATTAGTTCCGAACTAATAACTTTCTAGACAAATTACTCTTGGTTTCTTTTGCATTTACAGTCACAAACTAAGATGATATTAACCTTCAACATTCATTTATTTTCTGGATCCAACTAATCCAACTCATACTTGGACGAATTATAGTTCTAATGAATCTATTTTATAGACTCTGGATTCTTCAACATCCATTTACTTTTTGTACTGCACTACTTCATCCTTTTTCAAACTGACTACCTTAGTACTTGAGGTTTCCTTTACCTTCTCTTCTCTTTGACTACTAGTCTCAAACTTGACTTGCATAGCCAATCTCTACTCATACTGTAAGGATGCACATATGCCCCCTTTTCTAGATGCATAGAATTATTTGACATTTCTTCAGTTGTATTGTTGAAATCTCTCTTATAGCTACAACCGAATCATGCCCACTGGACATGACTTAACCAACTCATTTACTTTTCTCTTGGCTCATGTAGTCAACTATACCAACCAAGATTTCCCATTCCTACTTTTTGGGAATTGCAATATTTCCTCTACCTAAGAATCTATATATCTATAACTAGCTCCTGAATCAGCTAAAAATAGTGAACGCATGGTTATTTATCATACCCTTTACTTCAATCATGTGTGATTGAAACTATGCTTGCTTGTTGTCCAGGGTTTCATAGATTCTTGGTACTCTTCTGCCCATTCCCTCCACTATTTCTTGTTTCTGAACATGGTGAACATCTCTCACCTTGTCCTTTCTATGAGGGAAATATGTATACCTATGATCTCCATTACAAACCCAACATTGCATAGGTGTCTACCTTGGCATTTTCCCACTTACTTCAGCCATCCTAGGCTCCCTCAAAACTGGTTTTCTTTGAGGACTATTTCTGAAAAATAGTGGTTTGTTTCCCTTCTACCTTTGTTCCTTATTGAACTCCTTCTTATCTTCCCAAGATCTTTGGAAAGTAGGCTTTCCCCTATGTTTATCATATAAGAATTTTTCTCTCCTTATGGTTTCTTCTAGAGTCTTGGGATCATCATATTGGATTTTATCATTGATGAAAGATGGAAACCCACTCAGATATCTATGGATATTGATTGCCTCATGCTTAATGAAAGGGACATACTTCAATAACTCTAGAAATATCCTCTCATATTCATCTATAGTCATTCTGCCCAGTTTAAGTTCAAATAACTCTTTCATCTTCTTGTCATGTTCTCTCTTGGATAAGTACTTCTTTTCAAAATGTTTCTTGAATTCCTTCCAAGTCACATTGTTCTCGTTGAGGAATTGTACTTGCACCAGCTGATCCCACCATATGGATGCCTTTCCTTTAAGTTGGAATATGGAAATTCTTCCCTCTACATGAGAAGAATTGTTTTGCAATTGGAAGTATTTCCTCATTCCTAGTATCCATGTCTCAGCATCTTCATATTTCTTTTCCTCTCCATCAAAAGTAGGAGGTTTGATCTTATTCATTTCTCCCTTCAACTCATCCACCTCAGTTCTCTTATGTTTCCTGACAGGGGATGGACTTGAGATAATGTGTTCTCTCCTATGGGAATTCTTTTGGGAGTGCTAGTGATGTTTGCTATCACTCCTAATCTTATTTCCTCATCATTGAAACTATGGCTCCCTGACTGGATGGATTCACTTTCCTTATCCAATTTATTTTCAATTCTTTTCAGGCTCCACATCAACTTCATATTTAATTCTTCTTGTTGCTCCTTAGCTCTCTTAATCCTTCTGTTATCTGCCTAGTGAATTTGGACATCTTTTTGCAAATTTTTAATGATTTTCATCATGCTCACATATTTATCTATTTCTTCCCTATGCCCATTGGAATTTGTCCCTTCAACTCCCAAATGGACATACATTCCTCTAACATCATCCTCTGGACTATAATCATCCTATACTTCCTCCATTTCTTTTCACTATGGAACAATTCGGTTCAGTTCTGTCAATTGGTAACTCTGCAAAATGTGCAGTAAACTAAATTTTTGTCAGGCTATTAGACTTAATAATTCTCCAGAATAACTTAAACAATTTGATTCAACAAAATATATCAGACTCTATTTTCTGTGGGTCTTTGGTTGATCAAGAATCCCCATGGCTCTATCTTTGATCCCTATTCTGTTAGGAACCAAATATCAATACAACATAGAAAAACCTCAGAATAAGTACTCAACGCCTTGAAAAAGAGAGAAATTCAGATCACAAGCCTCTTCGAGGAGGAAACCTCCTTATTCCCACATAAATGTATAGTTACAAGATTATTCAAAATGAAAATGTCTCATTGGTATATATAGGAGACTAGGAGGTATAATTACAACTAATGGACTAAAGCCGACATAAATAAAATAACATTAATAATATAATATGCCCCAATTAAGGGGCAATGAGCCACTATTTAGGGCTTAACATGCCCATCCCCTTGACACAAGTGTTGTCCGCAATGCTTGAGTAACTCTGAATGCTTCTGTATAAAAGACTCATCTTCCCAAGTGGAATCTTCAGCCGGTAGTTTCCTCCATTTAATGAGATACTCTGAAATGGATCTATTCCTCAGCTATCGAATTCTTGTGTCAGTGATGGCTTCAGGATCCAATATGATTTTTCCTTCCTCGTCAAGTTATAAAAATATAGTTTGAACTATGATATTGTCACCTATAACCTTCTTTAATCATGAAACATGGAAAACTGGGTGTCCTCGTGAAGATGCAGGAAACTCCAATTTGTATGCCATAGTACCAATCTTTTGAAACACCTTATAAGGGCCATAGTACTTTGGTGATAATTTATCATCCTTCTTGGCTTGCTTGAGAGACATATGTTTGTATGGTTGTAGTCTTATAAACACCCAATCCCCTACTTCAAAACTTATTTCACTACGATGTTGATCTGCTTGTTGTTTCATATGATTTTGTGCCATGGTCAGGTTGTCCTTTAATATTTGGAGAACTTATTGTTGATGCTCAATGTGATCTTCCATTTCTTGAACCTTAGATTTTTATTTTAGAGAAGAAGTGATGGAAGGAGGGTGGTATCCATAGAGTTCCATAAATGGTTTCATTTTTGTTTCAGTATGAAAGAAAGTGTTATACCACTATTCTCCCAAGGGTAACCATTTGAACCATTGTGTTTGTTTATCAGAAACAAAGCAACGAAGGTAGACTTCCAAACATTTTTTCACTATCTTGGTTTGTCCATTAGATTGAGGATGATAAGATGAGCTATGAGCCAATTGAGTACCCAAACAAGAAAATAATTATTTCCAAAAATGTCAAGTGAAGATGGGATCTCTATCACTTACAATAATCTTTGGGCTGCCATGTAGATTTTGAACTGTATCCATGAATGTGGCGGAAACTGTACTAGCTTTGAAGGGATGAGAGAGTGCACAAAAGTGTGCATACTAGGTTAGTCTATCAACAATCACCATGATGACACTCTTTCCTTTAGACTTCGGTAACCCTGTGATGAAATCCATGGAAACCTCCTCCCAACGCTGACTTGGGATGGCTAATGGTTGTAAAAGACCTAGGGTCTTAATTTTTTCCACCTTATTCTGTTGGAAAAAAAAAACATTCTGCCACAAACCTTTGAACATAATTTTTAAGGCCATCCCAAAAAAATTCCTTCTTGACCCTATGGTAGGTTTTTAAAATTCCCAAGTGCCTTCTTACTAGAGAGGTGTGCAATTTCAATAGTAACTTTTGTTTGAGTTGGGATTTCTTACATAAATATAAGCGATCTTTGTACCATAGTGAATCATTTTTCCATGTAAATGTATCTGATGTACTAGAATCCTGTTGCAACCTTTGAATGAGAGTCCACACTTTTTCGTCATTCTTCCATTCATCCCTTCCTTCTATTATCCAATCGGGTTGGATGATCGAGATAGAACAGAGAAAGGCCTCAACATATTCATCCTTCCTTGAGAGTGCATCTACCACAACATTTTGCTTCCCTTTTTTATAGATGATTTCAAAATCATAACCCAATATCTTGGTTACCCATTTTTTGTTTTATTCTGAATATAGTATTTGTTCCGAGACGTATTTAAGACTATCATGATCTATTTTGACCTTGAAGTGCCCACCTATTAGGTAAGGACACCATTTCTTCAATGAATGTAGTATTGCCATCATTTCCTTCTCATAAATGGGTTTGTGTAAGTCCTTTCCCTTGACTAGTCAACTTTCAAAATCCAGGGGCCTTCCTTGTTGCATTAGGACACCACCAATTCCATTTCCTGAGGCATCACATTCCACAATAAAGGTTTTTCTGAAGTCTGGAGTGGTCAAGACAGGAGCTTTTCACATCACCTCTTTAAGTTGTTCAAAAGCTTTAGTTGTCTCTGGAGTCCATGAAAATGCATCCTTCTTAGTTAGTGTCGTTAAAGGTGCTACTATTCTTCCATAGTGTTGAACAAACTTGCGGTAGTAACCTGTCAAACCCAAAAATCCTCTAAGATGCTTCAATGTTTTGGGAATTGGCTAGTCCATCATGGAATTAATATTTTTAGGGTCTACCTTGACACCTTCATGATATAAAATATGACCCAAATACTCTACCTCCTTCACTCCAAAGAAACATTTGGATGGTTTGGCATATAGTTGTTGTTCCTTTAGTAGTTGTAGCACCTTGTCAACATGTCGCACATGATCCTCCCAATAATTGCTATAGATTAGGAAGGGCTTGAAAATGGAATTCATCAACCCTTCGAATGTGGAAGGTGCATTTGTAAGGCCAAAAGGCATGAAAAAAAATTCATAATGGCCTTCATGAGTTCGGAATGTTGTTTTTGGGATATCTTCTTCCTTCATTCTATTCTGATGATACCTTGAACGAAGATCCAACTTTGTGAAATAGATTGCTCTATGTAATTCATCTAACAATTCATCAATGACGAGAATGGGAAACTTATCTTCAATAGTGATCTTGTTCAGCTCTCTATAATCTAGACACATATGCCATGAGCCATGTTTCTTAAATACCATTACCACCAGTGCAGAGTAAGAACTTTGGTTAGGTCTAATAATTCCAACCTCTAACATTTCTTCAACCATGCGCTCAATTTCACTCTTCTGGGCATAAGGGTATTTGTATGGCCTGATGTAAGGAGGAACACTCCCAGGAATTAGGTGAATATCATGATCATGATTTCGAGTGGGTGGAAGACCTTTGGGAATATCTTCAAATACTTTGGAATTCTTATCAATGATCCCTTGGAGATCTAGAGGAATAGATGGCTTAGATGTTTGAACATCTAGTGAGCATAGTTGAGAAATAGCACCTTGATTCCCCCTTTACAATAATTTTGTCATGCCATTAGAGATTATCACCTTATCGGGTTTCCCTATTATACTTCTTAACTCAATTTATTTTCCTTCTAATGAAAATTTCATGAAAAGTTCTTGAAAATTAAAACCCATTGTTCCTAATGATTGTAACCATTGGATTCCTAGTACAACATTAGCACCACCCATGGGTATGGAAATCATTTGAGTATTCATTACATATTCCCCCATAGTAAGATTGATCTTAATGCATTTTCTTGAGAAATTGATAGTTCCTCCATCTGCAATCATTACTTGAAACTGTGGTGCTGGATATACAAATCAATTGAGATCTTTGGCTAATTTATAGTGAATGAAATTATGAGTACTGCCAGAATCAATTAGGACTATTACCTTTTTCCTTTTGATATATCCTTCTATATTGAGGGTTTGGGGAGTGTTAATTCCATCCAATTCATTACACAATATCATGGGAGTCAACTCTTTAGACGAAATTGATTCTATGTTTTCATCTTGAGATGGTTCTTGTTCTTTTTCTTGTTCTTCTTCCTCTTCAGAATCTAGGTAGAACAATTTATTCTCACCACACTTATGTCTTTTACTGTACTTTTTGTCACAATTAAATCATAAACCTTTTTCTTTTCTTTCCTCCAATTGTTGAGATCTCAACCTTGTAGGTTGAGGTGTTTTAGAAGAAGGAACATTATTCTCTCTATAGATGTTAGGATTGGTCTTTCTAGTAACCATAGCCATATTTTTACTTTCAACATTTCTTGCCACCCTAAATGCATTCTACAATGATTTGGGTTCCCAAAGACGAACCTCATGTTGAATGTTATCTCTTAAAGTTCCTATGAATACATCAATCAAGTGCTCATCTGGAATATTTGTTACCTTTATATTCAACCTTTGGAAGTTCTCACTGTGCTCTATAACTGAACCCTTTTGCTTGAGATTTATCAATTGGTTAAAGAAGGTATTTCTCCTTGTATACTCATAGTGTGCTATCATTTCTTCTGTGAAAATTGTCCAAGTGACGAGTGATTTGTGAGAACAAAACCATATATACCATACAAATTGATTGGGTTCTAAATATAAAGAATCAATTTGTACCTTTTGTGTATGTGGCACTTTATGTAGTTCAAATAATTGATCCATCTGAAATATCCATGTGATAGGGTCCTTGCCATCAAACTTCCTCATATCGATCTTAGGAACGTGGTTGGTCTTCAACCTAAATTTAGAGTTTCTCCATTATTGATTCACCTTCCTTGTGTCCTTATCATGAATTTCATGGGATACATTTTCACTTTCAGGTGTCCTCTCTATTACAAAA
>ML776873.1:964357-977123 GCA_009831015.1 Picea engelmannii
GTTGAATTATCAAGTATAAGTTTTTGCATAACAGGTTTCCCTTATTGCAGAGATTTATAAATCATATAATTGTTATGATTTTTTATGTCTTGTTTGTCCTGTAAACAACTCAAAGAGCAGCACAGCCTATCGTTTACGAGAAGATTAGGGATTAACCGGTGCGAGTTTCCTTCCTCCGACCAGCTTCAAAGTCATCATACACAGGACAAATTAGGAGCATTTCCAGGTCAGTTTGTCACTTGTTTGTTTAGTATATTTGCTAGTATTTTTAGTTAGATATATATGTTTAATATATTAGATTGTTTAATTTCAGTAAGTTTTATTCCTTATTTATAAAAAATCAACAAAAACATATCTCGTTGTCTTAGGGCAGGAATCAAATGAGTTTTACAGGTTTTATTCAAATCTGCAAATTGTAGATATTGTATATTTGTGAATAAGTTGTAATTTAAATAGTAGTTAGACAACTAATTATTAGAGTTAGTGTAATTAGTAGTTTGTATATAGAATAGTTAGAGTAGTTTATATTTATTTTTAGTTTAATTTATTTAGTAGTTTGTTTTAATTAGATTAGTGTATTAGTTTGTTTTTATTTATTGTTGGTTAGTTTAGTTTCTTTTATTTAGTTTTAGTTACTTTGTGTTATTAGTTTTAGTTTGTTTTATTTGTTTTAGTTAGATTAGTTAGTTTAGATTAGTTTTCTCTTTGGTTTTCTTAGGAATTTAGAGCGGCCAATGGAGCCGTTAAACCCATCAAGGTGGTTCATTCCAAACGGCTTGGGTTATTAGACAACCCTGGACCGGCTCCACTCTCTTAGTTGATGGACAATCATTTTCGCCCGTCAACAACCCCCAACAAGCTGACTTTCCCACCTAAAACTGCATGCAACTACGTTGACACATGTCTTCCTGAAGTTGCATGATCTCCACTTAACACTCATTCCCTTTCCCAAGGAACTTAAGAAAACATATGTTATGTCAAACCTTAGCCTCTAGGAAATAATAATATAATATTATTCCTTTAGAGGTAAGCCCTCTAGCTTAGCCCCTATTTCTAGACACTTAGTTGGTTCCCTTTCCCTACCTAGTGGATTTTAGTCCCCCATACTCTTTCTTCATGGTTGGTCTGCACACAACGATGTATATTTTTTATTAATGATATGCATAATTACGTATAAAAAATAGGCTTTTGGCCTTAGCATCCTAGGCTCTATGGCCTAATGTTGTCCCTTGACCAAGTTTTGAGGATCCTTGGTCATGTTTGACCTATTTTGGGACTTCAACAGGTTGTTGAAGGTGGAGTGCAAGTCGAAGTGGAGATCGCGGGATCTCCACCCCTTGTTTAGGGATTTTTGGGTTTTGGGCTTATGTAACGGGTATGGGGATGTCGGCCCATCGGTTTACCCATGTTTAGGACCTTTTTGTAATGTATAAATAGAAGTCTAGGGGATGTGGGAAGAGGAGAAAGGAGAGGGGCATGGTATCTAGCCAAATTACTAAGTGAAAATTGTAAATGCTTTGTGCATGCTATGTTGGGAACTTGTAGAGCTAAGTGCAAGTCACTGTAAGAGATTGTGTAAAAGCTTTGTGTTGTAATCTAGCTCAGGGAAGGAGGATCTAGAAAAGTGTGCGCAAATATCCTGTCCTATGCGGAGTAGGATCTTCTGGCTCTGTGCATGTAGAAGATTGATAGAAGACAATAAAAGAGAAGAAGAGTTGGTGGACATAGCCCCAGGATGGGGGTGAACCACGTATATCTTGTGTTATGGTTGCTTTGTGCATTATGGTTGCGTCATTGTTCATATGATTAATTCTTAGTGCACTGATGTATGCTTAGATGGATCTGATATGATAAGATTAGTGCTGAATAATATGAATGAAGGCTAGATCTAACCTATGTGAATGTGATTAGTGCTTGAATATACTATATCTGGATGAATACTGCGTTGATATGTTGTTAGGGTTTACTTGCGTTGTAAATTAAGGATGAATACTAATTATATATAACTGTTAAGTGCTCTGTTAAAGTGATACAATCAAATATCTTTGTCCCAGCTAAGGTTGTAGACACTGGAGTCTTGCAACCACCCCTGCTTCTACCTTGAGTGAGACTTCATCTTCTTCGCAGGTTTTTCTGAAAGGGCCAGTAGTTAGGGTTTTTTTGGTGCATTGTTGAAGCGTTGAACCATGGGTCTGCCCCCTATTCCAACAAATGGTTCCATTGTCAGGTCCTAAAACTGTGATTGTTGGGAACTGAAAAAAAGAGAAAGCTCCATGCATAGATCTATTGCCCTAGTGTGCAATATTCTACTTGACTTGTGAATCTCTGTGCTAAGAAAAGAAGTTATATCTAAAGAAAATATGTAAGATATTGAAACTTTGTGCTCTGATAAAAGTAAGATTAATGAAAATTTTTGATTGAAAAGGTAAGATAAGTGGAAATTTTTGTTTCGAAAGTATGAATCTAGGTATGTTTGATAAATTCTGTCCTAGCCTGAAAACTAGGGCACAGCTAGAAGAAAGAAGATTTGATATGGGTAGATCTGATAGAAATAATGAAAGATATGTTATTCCTATGCATAGAAAGAATGTTTGGACTAACAAATGGATGCAGTATCCTAGAAATATTTTTTTGCAGGTTAGCTACTATGATCCTAGTGCACAGTACAAGAAGGGTTGGGGATCATTTAAAATAAAAAGAGGATTAATTATTTTTTACAGTTGTAAAAGATCGAGACATCTTGCTAAGGAATGCCCTGATAGAAGACCTAGTTGTATTTGTTGTAAATCTATGGACCATGAAGTTTTGGATTGCCCTAGAATGATTTCTAAGGTTGAAAGAATGAATATGAGACAAGAAAACCCTGAGGAATATCAAACAACTAAGACTATGAAAAAACCCCAGAAAGAATCAGAGAATGTATTTCTACAAATGAAAGAAACCATGAATGATCATAGAAACGTCAACTTATCAGATATCTTCAAAGAAAAAGAGTGCATAGAAACAAGAATAGGAGACTACGACATTGACTATTTTCTGGATGAGGAAACACAGGTGAATATCATCACAGAAAGAACATGGGGATTTTTTGGAAAGCCTGCTATGATTCCTTCATGGGAATGAATAGGATTATATAGAGAAAAGATGATAACCCTATGTGGAAGAATTACCCAGATATCTATGAGTGCTCAAGGAACTTTTATAGGGGAAGATTTTGAGTTTGTCAAATTTATTGAGAACAATGCCCCATTTGCTATGTTACTAGGAAAAACCTGGATTGAGAAGGATTTGTCCAGAAGAAAATAAGAGGAATCCCTAGAACAAAAAAAGCGAGAATTAAAAGATTTCATGACTAGGAGGATAATGTACTTGATTGAAGAATAGGAAAATAGATCGAAGTTGTTTAGAACCAGAAACTTGGATGTCGAAGTTGAAAGAACACAAGAAGACTCACAGAAGAGTTGACCACCTACCCCAGACATAGAATAAGTATTTCCCTTGAACCCTATGAAAGAGAATCAATAGCGTGAAGTTACTATTCCAAAAAGAGATAAGAATCAGAATGGAAAGAGGAATACCGAGATGAAGATCACAGGGAAGAAGGATAGAAAGCCTAGTAAGAAGGGAGCAAAGATAGAAAAGTTGCAGAAGGATCCAGAGGGGACTTCATAGAAGGAAGGCTTGCAAAATTGAAAATTCGTCGGGATGTCAGAACAACACAACATGGCACTTCACCATGGCAGAGTGATATGACCATTGGAAGCATTATAACCATTAGACCGACACCCCGAATGGTTATAACAATATTTATGACTAAAATCTTGTCATCAGACCGTTGGGACCGCGCTGCAACGGACATAACCACATTGATGAAGGCTTCTCACCCATTGGAGAGATCTGTTACCTCATTGTCTACTTAGTTCGTCGACTGTTGCATAGAGAATATTTTTTCGAATTGTATCCAAGCCAATAGAAGAAATCATTGCTACCACATTGTGTTTACTGAGATTTCACCACACGATCTATTGCATTGAGCAGTCATTCATCGACCTGATTTATTTGATCGAGAGAATGCATGTAGAATGAAATCAATGCCATAGAGAAGTTGGTTGAAGAAATCTGCATCGATATAATGACCAAAAAAGTAATGTCCATGGGGATTCAAGCCTCTTCAAAGAGAGGAGTGCACGCCTCTTCATAGAATGCTCACGGATTCAGACCATCCTGAGCTACAGCTGAGAAAAGAACCAATCATCGAGATGACTTGGTGAATGCGAAGATAATCCTAACTATCCTACCTGACTACATCCCACCTTTGGATGGCACAGTGATTCGTGATAGTGTCCCCAGAGACTTTGATTACACCCTAGTTACTGCGTACCTTCTGAAGGGGATACATGTAGTTAGAACACAACATAATAAGATCGTGACATTAAAATTCAATGACTTCAACCTAGGGGACCTCAAGAACCACAATATTCTCTCTCCTCACAGATACTTCACTAGGACAAAGGGGAAGAACTCAAAAATAATCCCCCAACCATGGACTATGAACCTCGCACAGTCCACCATCTTGAGTGTGATGAATATTCCACATTTCAGAAGGCACCAAGAGGTTAATGCCTGTATTAATCTCCTACTACCATGCTACCATGGCAGATATCTATGGCTATATAGATGCATTATAATTGATTTGACATTGATCCATAGGATCACCAGATTGATCATGCAAGGACCAGACCCACAATACTTCTACCTAGGGAAGGTTGCAGACCGCGTCGTGGCATAGAGAATTAAGGATACCTATGGTGATGTAGAAAAGGGGATGTGAGACTACAAGGTAGATTCCATCCAGAATGGCATACTGCACCTGGCCTACCAGCTGATCGCAGGAAAGATGGTGAGAAAGAACAGACATACGCAGGTCACAAGGTTCATTGTTGAATTTGTTGGAAAGTGTGTATAAGGACTCCAAATGAACTGGGTGAAGTACTTAGTCAACCAACTAGAATTGGATTGCCGAAAATCTCAGGATTATGGCTATGAGTTCCATTTCAGCTAGTTGTTGATCCTCATAGAATTTACTGCTTGGGAGATGTCAGAAGGTGTGACCTTCCCGAACATTGATCCACTCAAGCCACTCACTGCAAATTTCACCACGCTATGGTACTCGAGCGATATGGGAAAACAGTGGTAGTAAAATGTGGTATTCCACACATACTATCTCCAGTTAAAGAGGGCTATTGGGGTTGTCCCTCATATGACACCGAACATCCTGCATCGGTTCATACCCCTCATGAAGTTCTACGCATATCGACACTTTATTTATATCACTTCACGCGCATACGAGCATAAAGAAGAGCTCCAGTAATACTATAAGCTCATAGAGGAGTACCTTGAAGAGATAACTAAGGACTGGTCTGCAGAGCTCCTTATCCCTATTGACCCCGCAGAAATGTCTGATCCCAAACTAATTGGCAGCTCGGAGGCCACTCATGAAGAGCATGATACACTTGGACCTCATAGAAGGACAAAGACCGAAGAGGTACAAAACCTGAGCAGTGGATCGGATGAAACTACTTCAGAATCACCTGGACGAGGAGATAATGATGAAGTAGATAAAGAAGAGATCAATGGAAAAGAAGATCAGCAGAAGCAAGGCGAAGTAACACCGCCTAGGGATCCTTTTTATGAGACTGATATCTCTAAGAAAAGAAAGGTTTCCCCCACGAAACCTACCTCATGGAAGAAATACAAAGCCACCAAGACTAATCTGTAGACTGTTCTCATACTCGATGACTTCGATTTCATCATTGCAGTCATATCATACACTTTGCAGGATATTATGTAGAACATTGAAGCCAAGCAAGCAACCATGTATGAAAAAATTGAGATAGAGCTAAGAGGGGTATAACAGGCCCTTCACTCCAGCCACGGAGTATCCACTGTGCCCCTACCATCAGAAGAACCAGAGTTGGGAGATGAGCCTGCCCAACTCCGCAGAATATTTGATGTGACCGAAGCTCACCTTCATTGAGTGCAAGAAGAGAAAGAACAGGCCATGGTGGCCCTGAAGCAAGCACAACAAGAAGTGGTAGAGAAACGTCAAGTTGTGCAACAAGAGAAGGATGACCTACACACCAAGTTCGAAGAGGAGAGAGCATAGGTCAAGCAAGAGAAAGAGTAATTGTTGGTAGATCATCTCGGAGTCAAAGAAACAGTCAACAAAGCACTTTGCTCTATGACAGGCTTAGAGCGAAAGAACCAGTGGAGCATCAAGTAGCGCAACTTGCGGAAGCTATCCAGTAGCTTCAACAGAGAATCAAAGACCTAGATATACAAACAGTGCCAAGTAACCCATAGGGCATGCAAGACCAAAGATAAGCCACTACCCAGAGCACAGTTGAGAGGATCAAAGAATTCGCTCTGGAATGTAAACAACTTAGCAGTAGAAGTGCACAAACCTATGAGCGAATTATTGAAGACCTTGAACTAAAGGCATTGGAGTCACAGTGCCAGGAGGCAAAGCAACAAGAAACGATAGTACAGACGTTGAATCTCCTGTCAGTAGTTGAAAGGATGAATCAATCATAGGAACAATGCACTTCTCAACAATAGGTCCACACCATACAGAGAAAAGTCATGGAAGTGACTTAGAGGCTCCAACCAGTCCAGGACGAAGCATACCAACTATTTGAGGAGATTGAAGGCCGAGGAGCAGAACTAGAGAAAGTAGACACTGCAGTCGAACAACACTTAGAGGGACCTGTCAACGAAGCAGTTATCTAAGAGTTCACCAAGCAGGAGGCCTTGGCACAGAAAGAGGTCGAAGCAGCTGAAGCCAAGCTCGAGGCTTTTGAAAAAGAGCTACCTAGACTAGTGTGACTCGGAATGAGTCACAGGTGAGTTTTGGGGGCCTATTGTTCCTTGACCAAGTTTTTAGGATCCTTGGTCATGTTTGACCTATTTTGGGACTTCGATAGGCTATCGAAGGTGGAGCACAAGTTGAAGTGGAGATCGCGGGATCTCGGCCCCTTGTTTAGGTATTTTTGGGTTTTGGGCATATGTAACGGGTATGGGGATGTTGGCCCATGTGTTTACCCATGTTTAGGCCCTTTTTTTAATGTATAAATAGAAGTCTAAGAGATGTGAGAAGAGGATAAAAGAGAGGGGATTGGTATCTAGTGAAAGTGTTAAGTGCAAATTGTAAATGCTTTGTGCATGCTATCTTGAGAACTTCTAGAGATAAGTGCAAGTGATTGTAAGAGACTGTGTAAAGGCTTTGTGCTGTAATCTAGCTCAGGGAAGGAGGATCTAGAAAAGTGTGCATAAATCTCCTATCCTATGTGGAGTAGGATATTGTGGCTTTGTGCATGTAGAATATTGGCAGAAGACAATAAAAGAGAAGAAGAGTTGGTGGATGTAGCCCCAGGCTGGGGGTGAACCACATATATCATGTGTTATGGTTGCTTTGTCCATTATGGTTGTGTCATTGTTCATATGATTAATGCTTATTTCACTGATGTATGCTTAGATGAATATGATATGATAAGATTAGTGTTGAATAATATAAATGAATGCTAGATCTAACCTATGTGAATGTGCTTAGTGCTTGAATATACTAGATCTGGATGAATATTTCACTGATCTATTGTTAGGTTTTACTTGCACTGTAAATTAAGGCCAAATACTAATGATCTATAACTACTAAGCGCTCTGTTAAGGTGTTACAATCAGAGATCTGTGTCCTAGCTAAGGTTGCAGACACTGAAGTCCTGGAACCACCCCTACCTCTACCTCGGGTGAGATTTCATCTACTTCGCAGGTGTTGCCGAAAGGGTCGGTAGTTAGGGTTTTGTTGGTGAATTTTTGAAGCGTTGAACCGTAGGTTTGCCCCTTTGCCAACACCTAATCATCACATAAGCCTCCTATCTTATTATGACTCATCACACCAGCCTAACAAACGTATTTACAATTCATAATTACAACCCAAGCTCTACTGGGGGATATTATAGCATAAGCTCATGGGAAACAATACCTCGAACATATGGACCCCATGGTTTGGTAAATTTTATTAAGGCTATCCTCACCATAAAGTTTGGGTCCACTTTCTCTTCGACGACTTCAAGATCATCTTTGATCAGAGTGAATCTGCCAAGGTAAGAAGTAACTGACTCAGTCTTGAGCATCTGAATTCTCTTGAGTCTCTCCTATATAACCATATTCTGATTTTGGTTAGATATTTGGAAAATCTTGTTGTTGGCACAGGGGAAAACCTGGGGTTCAACGCTTCAACAATGCACCAACAAAAACCTAACTACCATCCCTTTTTCCAACACTTGCAAAGTAGATGAAGTCTCACCCGAGGTAGAGGAAGGGGGGGTTATAGGACTCAAGTGTGTACAACCTATATGGGACACATATCTGTAATAAAAACACTTAACAGATCACCTAGAAATTAACGTTCATTATTCTTTGACCCTAATTACATAACAACGCGGTATTTAACAAGATCTAAGCATATCTAACCATTTATCACATAGAATCAAATATATCTAGCATTCATTCATGTTATTAATCACTAATCTATTGCATCAGATGCATCTAACATACATAAAGATTCAACATTAAGCATAAATCACATCAAGAACACAAAAAAATCACAACACGGGATATACGTGGTTCACCACCAACGTGGGGCTATGTCCACCAACTCTTTGTCTTCTTTATTATCTTTTTTCAATCTTCTTACATGCACAGAGCCACAAAACCCACTCCGTACGGGACATGATATCTGCATGCACTTCGCCAACTCCTCCTTCCCCAAGTTTGGCATAGCATAGAGCCTTCTTACAATCACTTGCACTTAAATCTGCAAGTTTTCAACACATAGTATGAACAGAGCCTTTTCAACTAATAACACTTAGCAACCTTTACATATCTTTCACCAAGACAACTTAGATCTGATCGAACTTCAACCCCTTACTTACATCACCTAGCTACTTATTTATACATTTCAAAAGAGGCCTAAGCATGTGTAAACCCATGGGCCGACATCCCATACCCATTACATAAGCCCTAAACCCAAAAATCCCATGAAAGGGGGTGAGATTTTATGATCTCTGCTTCTCCTGGGCACTCCATCTTCGACCAGCCTATCGAAGTCCCAAAAATGGTCAAACACGACCAAGGTTCTCCAAAACATGGTCGAGGGCCAACATGACCCCAACACTCACCTGTGACTCATTCCAAGTCACTCTGACCTGGGAAAATCTAGTTTGAAGGCCTCAATCTTAGCTCGGGCTGCCTTGACTTGTTGTTTCACTAGGGCCTCCTGTAAGGCGAAGTCCTGAATGATTTTCTCAGTGATAGGGTCTTCCAAGCGTTGTTCCACTATGGTGACAACTTGTTCCAACTATGCGCCTTGTCCTTCGATATCCTCAAAGAGTGTGCAGCCTTCGTCCTGTATCGGTTGAATTCTGTGGGTCACTTCTAAGACTTTAATCTGGATGGCAAGGACCTACTTCTGAACTATGCGTTGTTCTTGGGACCTTTTCATCTTCTTGACTAGTGACAGTAGCTTCAATTGTTCTTGTACTATCGTTGCTTGTCGCTTGACTTCTTGGAGATGTGAATCCAATGTCCTTAGTTATGGGTCCTTTGCAAAGTGCTCATAGTTCTACACACTTCGATTGCTGAGTTGCTTGCATTCTTAGGCCAGTGCCTTGATTCTTCCGACTGCGCTCTAGGCAGTTTCTTCCTGTTGATCTCGTACTTCCTACAAAGTGCTCAACACTGCTTGCAATTCTAGTTCTGCTACTTTTTCTTGGAGTTGTTGAATGGATTCAACAAGCTTCCCCACTTGCCTCTTAGTTGTTTCCTCTTGCATCTGTGCCAGGCCCAACACAGAGAGAAGTGCTCTAGTGATTGCTTCTTTAAATCCAATCTACTCTGTGAGCAACTGTTCTTTTTCTTTCTAGAGCTTCTCTATGTCCTCTGCAAACTTCACTTGGAGATCGTCTTTCTCTTGCTGCGCAACCTGATGTTTCTCTAGGGCTTCCTCCTTTGCTTGCTTCAATTCCTATGTGGCCTGCTCTTTTTCTTCCTGGACCCGACGAAAGTGATCCTTTGTCACATATACTATTCGACATAGCTGGGTAGGCTCATCCTCTACTTCTATGCCCCCTGATGACAACAACGTAGTAGACACTATGCAGATTGAATAAAGAGCTTGTTGTACCCCTTTGAGATCTGCCTCGATCCTGTCATACATTGTCTCTTGTTTGGCTTCGCTTCACTGCAAAATGTCCTCATAAGTATCTGATACAGATGAAATGATGAGGTCAATATCATCCACCGTAAGTATAGTCTGTAAGTGGGGCTTATTGGCCCGTGACTTCTTCCACACTGAGGGTTTCTTTGGAGAAACCTTTCTTTTCTTGGGTGTCTCTGTCTCTGTAAGGGGATCTTTAGGCGGTGTTACTTCACCCTGTTCCTTCTTGTCTTCTTCCCCTACGACCTCTTCTTTGTCTACTTCGTCATCTCCTCCCCCTTCAGGTGAATCTGTTGTAGTCTCCTCTGATGCGCTATGCATTTTTTGTACTTCTTCCTTCTCTTCCTCTTGCTACTATCGGGTCCATCATACTTGTAAGAAAAACAGGACCATGAAGCAATAAAATAAAACAAATGCGGAAACAAAACAAAGAAGATACACAATACAATAGAGACACAGATTTACGTGGTTCACATAGTGTGGGCTACATCCACCAAAGAAATTTCCAGGTCCTTCCTTTATTATTATCCAGCAAATGAAGGGACACAACCTACAACAAAACCCGTTGTAACTTCCTCTTCTTTCTCTCACAGTCTCCTCTCTCAGAATACAATACTCGCCATAATGCATAGTTGCAATACATTTCCCTTATAACAAAGGGTTTCCTTCTAGGGAAAAAAACCCTAACATAATTTCTACCGTTAGATCTGCGACCTTATAATGAACAGTCCAGATTTACAATGAAATTACAATATACGTTTACAAGGAAATTTTTCCTTTGGGGGCTTCTTCCACGGACCCCGCATAGGGGGTACCCCCCTATGTACTCCCCCATGTGGAAGAGTGTACATACTTCTAGGGTGTAAAGTCTTCATAGGGTATAAACACAGCCGAAAGCAAGGACCTCTGAATCAGGAAGATAATCAAGCTCCACAACCAACAATCTCCCACTTGGAGTCTGATCTCAACAACTCCACCATTGTTGTATAGGATGGACTCTGAAACTTCTTGGACCTGGAAAATTTCTCATCTTCATCTTCATTCTTGAAGACCAACTGAAAATGAGCAGGAACTTAGTCTCTCTCTGGTTACTCCCTTTGTTAACATGTCTACAGGATTCTGGCTAGTGTGTATCTTTTCCAACTTCAAATGTCCATCTTCCAAGGCAAATTGTATGAAGTGGTACCTCAACTGTATATGCTTAGTCTTCGAATGTAAGGTTTATTTCTTTGCAAGATGAATTGCACTCTCACTATCACAGTACAACTTGTTATTCTCCTTCTTCTTTCCCAATTCCTCCATAAACCTTTGTAACCAAATCATCTCTTTACTAGCCTCTATAGCAACAACATAATCTACCTCTATTGTTGAAAGTACAACAACCTTTTTTAGTTTCGAAATCCAACTTACTATTGTTCCACCTATAGTAAAAACATACTCTGTGGTGCTCCTCCTGTTGTCTTTATCACCTGCCATATCTTAATTAACATATCCCTGTAGAAAAAATTTTGAACCTCCAAAACATAATGCATGAGTAGCAGTACCTCTCAAATACTTGAGAATCCACTTTACTTCCTCCCAATGTTCTTTACCTGGATTGTTCATATACCTGCTCACAACTCCCACTACATGTGCAATATCTGGTCTTGTGCAAACCATTGCATAAATCAAGCTACCAACTGCTGATGAATAAGGGACCCTGGACATGTATTATATCTCCTCCTGTGTCTTGGGACAAATTTCCTTAGTTAATTTGAAATGTCTAGCCAAAGGTGTACTAAATGGTTTTGCATTCTGCATTCTAAACCTCTACAATACCTTCTCTATGTACTCACCCTGATACAATGTCAATTTGCATTTTTTTCTGTATCTTGTTATTCTCATGCCAAGGATTTTGTTTGTAGCACCCAAATCCTTCATCGCAAATGAATTGGATAATTTCTTCTTGAGCACATTTATATCCTGCATATTAGACCCTGCAACAAGCATGTCATCTACATACAATAGAAAGATAATATAGCTTCCATTTTATAGCCTTTTAAAATAAACACAGTGATTGAAATGACATCTACTATAACCCTGTTCTGTCATAAACATGTGAAACTTCAAATACCACTGCCTTGGAGCTTGCTTTAGGCCATACACATTCTTCTTCAACCTACATGTTAAGAACCAAACATCAATATCGCATAGAAAAACCTCAAGAAAAGTACTCAACGCCTTGAAAAAGAGATAATATCAGATAATAAGCCTCTTCGAGGGGGAAACCTCATTTTACCCCACTTAAATGTTCAAGTACAAGATGATTCAAAATGAAAATGTCTCCTTGGTATATATAGGAGACTAGGATGTTTTAATGGCCTAAAGCCAACATAAATAAAATAACATTACTAATCTAAATCACAACTAATGGCCTAAAGCCGACATAAATAAAATAACATTACTAATCTAATATGCCCCAATTAAGTGGTAATGAGCCAATATTAGGGCTTA
>ML776873.1:999466-1015788 GCA_009831015.1 Picea engelmannii
CTTGTACTTGAACATTTAAGTGGGGTAAAAGGAGGTTGCCCCCTCGAAGAGGCTTATTATCTGAAATTATCTCTTTTTCAAGGCGTTGAGTACTTTTCCTGAGGTTTTTCTATGCTATGTTGATGTTTGGTTCTTAACATCTTTTGCATTGGCCATATGTTTCTTGTATTCAATAGGGAACGTGTCCATGCAATATGTTTTTTCATGTATGAATTTTTTTAGTTTGTGGTAAGTAATCTTAGTCTTATTACTAGGTCTTTCCAACTCTCATTGATTACATAGATTGAAACCACCATCTCTATTCATTAACATTGTTGTTCTTGTACAATGTCGATCAAGTACATGATGATGTTGTTCCAGTACATGGCCAATAAGAATAATGAGATTGTTTTTAATGTTGGATTCAGTGTTCCTGTAATTGTATGGTAGTTGACTCCATCCACCATGTTTGGGATTATTGCAACCTGGTTACAATGAAAAGTGAATTCCACATTGCAATTTTGTCTTACAAATGGTTCATAGTGGATGTGTGATGTATTTGTTTCAAATGGTATAACATCAATTGTTTTATCGTGGTTTGAATCAAGAGTGTAGTAGTTGACAATGTAATTTTCAAGGGACAACGAGACTTGGTTATTTACTTGGACTATGATTGATACCCACTACAAAAAAATGGCCTACCCTCTATATTCCCCTTCTCATATGGCATTGACATGTTTATTAGATACACTTTCCAATTCCCAATTCTTGGTATACTTTGTATGACACCAGGTGTCAAATGTTGATGCAAGCAGCGAAAGGAATTTTGATTTCCACCTATAATTGCATTGTGAAAGGACTGGACAATGTACAGTATTAGAGACTGTACATCGAAATTTTTCACAATCGAGTAGAAAAGTGTAGTGAAGAGACTTTCAGCACAACTAGTTGTACTATTTGTTTCTATTTCTAATCCATGAGTATATATGTCATGCATAATATGTTTCCAATGGAATTGAAGGTCTTAGCACATGAGGGACAAGTAAGTATTAGATCTTCCAAAATTTCAGATGGATGATTGTTTTATAGAGAAATGGTTCATAATGACCACTAAGAGGATTAGTCTCCTAGAATAAGATGTAATACAAATCTGTATTTTCATTTTTTTTTAATAGAAAGTAACTTCTCTTCTGCATTAGTGACCAAACTATGATTGATATACTTAGCTATTTGTTTATCCATCATATGAAAAATGTATTCCCCCATAGCCCTCTCTCATTTTCAGGTTGATTTGTGGATGTGGATAACTGCATCTTTGAAATATACATACCAACATCATGAATTCCATGCAACTGATATAGAAAGTCATATGTCAATTCATACTGAAATGATTCTAACGCATCAATGTTTCCATTGTCCAAATATAAAATGAAGTGATCTATCATCCCATGGCGTAGCTCAACTGAAGAATAATGGAAATACAACAGAACTTGTAGTGCATCAAATAAATATTCCCCCGTAGTGTATGAAAATGCAACTAATCTAAAACGATTGTTGTTACTTAATACTTGGTCAATGTTTGTATCTATAGTGGAGTGTGCATTCATTTGATATCTTTCAACATCTACTATTTATGTCATCTTCTAATTTTTTTGTATGAAGTTCTTTTTAAGTAATGTTTAGGATATTATGCAAGCAGGGAAGAAAGAAAAATGCAGACCTATTTTTTTTCCCTTTTTTGGCTACTCTATCTTTTTTGTCCTCAACTTGAACATTTCATAGTCACAATAATTTCTTCTTGGAGAGAAAAGAAGTAATGGGTCTGTAAGTATATCATATACACAGTACAAAATAAAAAATATTACAATCGAATTTCTTGTTATCTAGGAAGATTGAATGTTATAGACAAAAACATATATGAAGATGTCTCGAATACATAGGGAAAAGGTTGTGTTAGGAAGCCTGGTGCATGGTGTCCTGGTACCCTGTTGGGATAGGGTTCCAGCCCTTAGTTCCCATCCTTCATCGTATATCAGTGCGAGCAGAGAGAGGATGACTTAGCCATGATGTGTTACATTGATGTGCCCCTCAAAAACAATATTTTGGTTATAACACTCAGTATGGTGATGAAATAAAGTATTAGGCACTAAAGTTAAATGGGTTCCAGTGTAACAAGGAGTCATAAGGTGACTTATCACTTGTTGTTGGCAAACAACTATAACACCTGGTCATGAGGAACCATAAGGAAGGGTATTGAAGAAAGGAAAGGATTTGATATAGACAGCTAAGCCTTTGATTATGATGCATATGGTCCAATGAATATGTTTTGTTTAGTTTCTCAGAATGCTTCCAATAATTGATCTAAGCATGGATAGAGTGACTAGAACTCTATGTAGAAAAGGGGCTTAGCACCAGTCGAGACCCAAAAACTTTAACAGGAAACAATTTTTGAACCACAGATCGGTTATGATCATGGTGAAAAACTTTGAAAATTTCCTGACGAGCAGAAGACGATGAAACCCAAGGTTCCCTTCTACACAAAGAAATGTAGTAAATTGAGACTTGTAGTGATGAAAGTTGAAATTCTATCATGTATGATTTTAAAATGGAAAACATAACAAACAAACATTCATACAAGGAAATTATGATTACAATTTGCCTATAAATCCTTGAATGTACAATTTGATTGGAAATTTGTGTTGGAATACTGAGAGGGGCGGGACTGAATCAGTATGATCACTTTTATTACTTTTAACCACAATATATCGACTTTAATTTAATCAACATTATATCATCAATGTATCAATCAACAATATATAATCAATGAGCACATAAACATTGTTGGAGTTACTTCACACACACCTAGGATTTATTTTTCCTCGTGTTTTTCCTTTTTTATTAGTCATAATTAGTCATTATCCAGTCTCCTATATTTTAGGGGAGAATATTCCACTTGGAGAATATTCTCTTTTAGTTGACACTTCAGTTTGACTAGTTGAGTTGAGTTTATATTTTGCATTGGTTTTGTGACCATGCAACATTGGTATCATCACCAAGATAATGCAAACTTGCCTTGGGATCATCACTATACTAGTGCATTAACCTTGATTCCATAATCTACTCCTCACTACTCTTTGTTCATTCAATTAACTAAAGACTAGTTGACTAGTTAACTCAGCTAGGTGGCAATTCACTCTCGTAACTGCCTGAGAGACTAGGCTAGGTGGAATTTCACTCCCATAACTGTTGGTGTGTGTCCATATCACTCTATACCACCACTATGGTTCATTTTTTATCCTCCATTACGCACTCATTTAGCTATACAGAGTATATCATGTGTACATTATTCATTATTCATTACAGTTAATGAGAATTCTTCCATTATTTCTCTCCTTCTTCTTTCTAAATTTATATCTACAAATGTGTGTATTATTTTCTAGCTAGATATATTCTATGCAGGTTAAACACATTTACATGGTATCAGATTCGATGGACTACTAATAAAAGGATACACCAAAATTTTATTCAGGTACAAAAGATTGAAGACAGCGGAAAGATGGATTTCCAAAAAGAATTCATTCTTACACCTTACAATTATTTTGCATGGAAGGATAAAATAGCCATGCATATCCGAACTAGAGGGTTGTATAGGTTAACCTTGAATATAGATACAGAACCAACATCAAAGATAGAAAAATCCAAGTACTTAAATCAGATGGATGAAGCACTCAAAACGATTTGCAGTCTTATTTCTATCGATCTCCTTTTTCACATATCTTCCTGTAAGAATCCCAATGAAGCCTAGACCAACTTGGAAGGGATCTTTGGAAAATATGGTGATATGAGGGGACACATGCTAGAGGTGGATATCCTCACATTGCATCCAAAAAGATTCGACAATATCCAAGATTTCTTTACAAAATTCAAGGATTTACTGTCGCAACTTAAAGCTTGCGGGGTTGATAAACCTAAGTAGGAGAAACAAATGGTTCTCACCATTCTCTCCAAAATTGGTCTTGAATTATCTATATCCATTTCCAAATTTCATTCTGTTAGATTCACCTCTGGAGCCACCTGGAATATGCGTTCTCTTGAGGACTTTATCGAATCCATGACACAAGAGAAAACCAAGCTCATCAACATGGGAAACATCAAAGGCCCAAAGCTGCATGCACTTATTGTGAAATATGGAAGTCATAAATATCAGAAATCTAAATATAAATACAAAATAAAAGATCATGCACATCCAAAGAAGGAAGGGTACACAAAACCTTTCACTGATGCCTCCGGATCCAAAGGGGAAAAGGGAAGAAAAGGGAATAAATGCATGTGTTGTCACAAAGGATTCCATATAGAATCTGTATGCATGCAAAAAAAAATAGATATAATGACTCAAATACTTCAGTAAAACAACCTTGGAGATCACATCCCTGAGAGTGCCAAGAAGAAGAAGCCAGAAGATATGAATCCGAAGAAAGGAAATTATAGCCATGCCTTGATTTCCATCAAATCCTCTCTCAATGCTTGGATCGTAGATTCAAGAGAATTACATCACATGGCTGCCTCAAAAGTAGTATATTCCTCATTGGATGCATGCAAAGATCCTCTTATTCTGATGGGGGACAACTCTTCTATCGAAGTCACCAGAAACGGAGGGATTGAACTCACCAACAGAAGCTTTGAGAATGTGCTACAAGTTCCCAAACTTTTCGTCAACCTTCTCTCCATGTATCAGATGAAAAATTTCGGCACCAAAAATAAATTCATATTCACAAAAAATATCATGGAATATATATGAGATGGAAACCAACTCCATGGTTGTTGTCGGTGAGGTAAATCATCAGTCTAGATTGTATAATTTTTCTGAATTCATTGAAACTGATTATGCTTGACTGCTTACTCATGCTGATGAAAATAGTAGGATATGGAACGAAAAGTTTGGACATTTGAATTTCAGATACATGAAATAACTTAGCAAGAAAATATTGGTTGATGGTCTACCAGACATCCATTTATCCAAGGGAGTATGTGAGGGATGTGTTCTTGGAAAACACCCTTAAGAGAAATTTGAAAAAGAAAAGTCTCAGAGAGCTTCCACGCTTTTAGATTTGATCCATAGTGACCTTATGGGTCCTTTTCCACATCCATCTATCAACAAAGTGAGGTTTTCTCTCATTTTTTTGATGATTTCTCACATTTTACATGGATTTATTTTATCAAGAAAAAATCTGAGGTGTTTCAACACCTCAAAGATTTCAAAGCCCTGGTTGAGACATAGTCTGGAAAGAATATCAAATTCCTACGAACTAATAACAGGGGAGAATATTTAAATCATGAGATCCATAATATTTTCCATGAGGCAATGATTCAGTTGCAACACATAGTTCCCTATACTCCACAGCAATATGAAGTTGTTGAGCGGAAAAACAAATATCTAAAGGAGATGGCATCTTGCATGTTGCATGCAAAGTAACTACCACAGAGACTATGGGACGAAGAACTTAATTGTGAAACATACACCCAAAACATATCTCCCCATAGATATTTCAAGGATAAGACCCCCTTATGAGGCTTGGAGTGACCTCAAACAGAAAGTGACCCACTTTCACATTTTTGGTTCACGTGCATGGGCTCAGATTCCCTCTGGAAAGAGAAAGGCACTTGATCCACAGAGCACTAAGTGTATTTTTTTTGGATACCCTGATGGTGTGAAGGGATATAGGCTTATTGATCTTTCCTCGAATCGATTCATCATTGACCGTAGTTTCCAATTCGAGGAAAGTGTCTTGCATGTACCTCAGCAACCACATGTAGAAACCTTCATTCTTCCACCTGTTTGATATGATGAGCATGCACATGTCGAATATTCTTTAGATGAGAGTTATGATTGAGAGGAATGAAATGATTCAAATATAGAGTCAATACAGTCAGATGCAAATTCATAGCATCCAAATGTAGTTGCAGAGCCATAACAAAGGCCCAAGTGGGCACACACTACTCTTCAGGATGCAGTGGATCTCATTGGTGATCCATTCAATACTATAGGAGGACTCGATCTGATTTAGAGGAGCCTCCTATTGCACTCACTGCAACTGAACCATTTCCCTCTAGGCATATTTTCTTGGTTCAGTATTCAAATCCACAGTCTTATGGCGAGGCTGCTGGAAATCCCTTTTGGGAATCCTCCATCCGGGAGGAGTAAAACTCCCTCCTCAAGAACCAGACTTGGGATCTAGTTCCCCTTCCTTCTGGGAGGAAAATTGTCAGATGTATATGGGTATACAGGACCAAGAGTGCAGTGGATGGACATATTAGAATATACAAATCCAGGCTTATTACCAAATGATTTTAGTAGGTTCATGGTATTGACTATGATGAGACCTTCACTCCAGTAGTGAAGATGGATTCCATACAATTGACACTTTCCATTTCGACAACCAAAGGATGGGAACTCCATCAAATGGACGTGAAGAATGAATTTCTTGATGGTGATATCCTTGAGGAGATCTATATGGACCAGCCCCAGGGATTTATCCAGGACTCATCTTTGATCTCTTGACTGAAGAAGTCCCTTTATGGCCTCAAGCAGGCTTCGAGGGCATGGTATGCCAAGATGGAATCATACCCGTTGTCACAAAACTTTGTACATTGTAAATACTCGAATGTCTACATGTTGAGGATGGTTGATTCACTTCTACTCTTATTTCTATATGTTGATGATTTGTTGATCATCAGTTGCTCGACTTCAATGATTGATGCATTCAAGAGGATTCTACATGAAATTTTTTTGATGACAGACATGGGTCTGTTAGACTTCTTCCTTGGACTTGAGATCAATCAGGATGCATTAGGCATCAAACCGTCTCAGTCCAAGTATGCTCGAGATCTCCTTGAGATATTTCACATGACAAACTGTAAGTCTTCTCTAACTCCTTTCCTATCATGAGTCAAACTTGAGGATGGTGGGGAGACTCCATCGGTTGACAACACACTGTAGAGATAGCTAGTGGGGAACTTGTTGTATCTCACACACTTCAGACCATACCTCTCTTATGTTGTTGGTGTATTTTCCAGGTTCATGGAGGAGTTGCATGAGCTACATTGGAAGGTTGCAAAGCATATCCTTCGATACATATAGGGGACCATCACCTTTGAGATACATTATGCAACAAACTCTACATTAGATTTCATCGGGTTTATTGATTCTTAATGGGTTGGTGATAGCACCGATCACAAGTCCACATCTGGTTACTCACTCAGTCTTGGTTTCGATCCTATCTGTTGGTCGAGAAAGAAGCAAGTTTCCATTTCTCTATCTTCAGTTGAGGCAGAGTACAGAGGGGTAGTTAACATAACCATTCAGGATATGTGGCTACAACATTTTTTCACTGAGTTGGGCATTTGGTTTCATCAGTTGATCGTCATCTGGTGTGACAACCAGAACACTCTAAACATCTGTAGAGATCCAGTTCATATGCAGTGGATGAAGCACATCGAGATCCACATGCACTACAGTTGGGACTTAGTACATGAGGGGATCATCGACCTACAGTTTTGTCCTTCAGTAGAACAGACGGAAAAAAATTTCACCAAGACCTTAAATGAGAAGAAGTTCCATTCTTTATGAAGTCATCTTGGAGTGAAGGACATAGTTGCCTAGCAACTGTAGTTCTTATTTTTACATAAATTTTACCTTGAGGGGGGGTTTTTCCCATGAGGTTTTCCCTCGTTCCTCACTTTATTTCATTGTATCTTTTGTATCTGGGTACCTAACATGGCCTCGTTATCAGGAACCATTCTTTATTTTCACCATAGTGATGTTCAAGGGGGGTGTTGGAGTTACTTCACACACACCTAGGATTTTTTTTTCCTAAGGTTTTTCCTTTTTCATTAGTCATAATTAGTCATTATCTAGTCTCCTATATTTTAGGGGAGAATATTCCACCTGGAGAATATTCTCTTTTAGTTGACACATCAGTTTGACTAGTTGAGTTGAGTTTAGAGGCTGCATTGGTTTTTTCACCATGCAACATTGGTATCATCGCCAAGATAATGCACACTTTCCTTCGGATCATCACCATACTGGCTCATTACCCTTGATTCCCTGATCTACTCCTCACTACTCTTTGTTCAGTCAGTTAACTGAAGACTAGTTGACTAGTTAACTCAGCTAGGTGGAAGTTCACTCCCGTAACTTCCGAAGAGACTATACTAGGTGGAAGTTCACTCCTGTAACTTTTTGAGAGACTAGACTAGGTGGAAGTTCACTCCTGTAACTATTGGTGTGTGTACAGATCACTCTAGACCACCACTATGGCACATTGGTTCTCCTCCAGTGCACACTCATTGAGTTATACAAAGTATATCATGTGTAAATTATTCATAATTCATTACGGTTAATGAGAATTATTCAATTATTTCTCTCCTTATTCTTCTTTCTCAATTTATCTCTGCAAATGTGTGTAGCATTTTCTATCTAGATCTATTATGTCCAGGTTCAACACATTTGCAAACATAAGAAGCATCACATCACATTAGATACATAATACACTAGAATTTACATGGAAACCCAAATGGGAGAAAACCATGTAATGCTTTCTTATATATATAAGATTACACTCATTTGAAGAACCAACTTCTTGATTCTCTAGCTGCAACTGGAAGGAGGCTATGACCCCCTATTTACAAGCTCCAACTTGAAAGAATATACAACTCCCAAAATTCTTTGTCTCCAACTAGAAGGAGGATACAACCCCCTAATTCTTAGGCTCCAACTCCCTATGTTCTTTAGCACCAACCAGAAGGAGGCTACAACTCCCTTTCCTTGCCCCGCCCTACCACCCTAAAATACAAATGTAAACCAACTTTCACTACCATTGTCACTACCATCGTCACTGTCACTGCCTCTGTCAGTATCACTATCTCTGTCAAAACCACTATCATCATCATTGTCACTTCCTCTGTCACATCAACCTGTATCTTGTCACTGTATCTAAACTGTCACTACCACTATACCATCAAACTTTTATACCAAAACCTATTCCATACCATGCAGCAATTGTGTACTAACAATGCATCAATCATATACCATAAGATATGTCAAGTGTAGATATCATGAACTAGAACAACAACCACATATAAAACCAATACCATATACCATATATATATTTTTACCATATCATCAATGAAGTTCCTCAAAGAATCCAAACATATGCCTCATCCATATATCACCATACATCAAGTATATACCTCAACCATACAAACACATCTCAAAGCTAAACCATAATAGTCATACCATAACCAGATACAAGAATATACCTCTATCAACCATGTAGCCAAGGCGTACCACAATCATGTGCCAAACCAAACATACCTCAAGCATGTGTCATACCATAACCATGTATAACCATCACAACAAGCACATAACCATAGCAACACCTCTATAGCTGACTTGATGCACAATAGATATGACCTGTAATCTCACTTCTGACTTCTGGGACCTAGTATAAGCATAACCCCCAAACTTTTCTTGTCCTCATGGGACTAAGAGATCCTATCATGCAGGGCCTCGTGTGACAAGCATTAATAAACCCACATCGGTGCCTCATGGGACACTAGTGGTATTACTCGTGTGGGTCTACCAAACTAGGATTTTCTTAATGAACTTCACTCTCTTCTACAACCCTGAAACTCTCGCACTCCTTTCTCATCAATACCTCAAATTTATCCGTCACTAGCTTGACAAATATATCAGTAGTTCATTAGAATATGTTCAATATAATAAGTGAGTGAATTTCCTTATGAGTAAATCCTTGAGGTGTATTTATACTTTTTTCTATGTAACCTCTCTCCTTAAATTTATGGGCTTCTAGAATTCCTTGTCACACCCAATTTACCCTTTCATTAAAGACTTGTAACCAACCAAGGGCTTCTTGACCATTCTTCAAGGATTTTAACTTCATAAGACCATAAATCCTCAAATGTGAGGAACTACATGGAATACCACCTATCCCCAAAAATGGAACGACACATAAAATCCATCCATAAGTGATTTACCTACATTTACACCATCCTTTGTTACCATATTCTTCATTCAAATCTAGGTCCCATAATCACATCATCTAGGATTCTTCAAGGGTTGACATCAATGACAACCACTCTTTCAACAAACGCCCCCTTTGGCATTGATGGAAACACTTAGGCATGGAAATACTCATGCTCATGCACATCCTCCCCCTATCATCATCGCCCCCCCTATCATCGTTGCTCCCCCTATTTGCATGCCTCTATTATCTCCAAGTCTTCTCTCTCTCTCTCTCTCCATGTCTTTCTCTATCTCCCCCCCTTTGACATAAATGGAAAATGGTAATCCTCCTTTGTACTAATACCCTTATCTTCAAGCCTTTTATTTCTCTTCATGGTGTTTCCTCATGTAAATATCTGATGTATATGAAAAGCATTCAAAAGTTTCTTCACTTGGAATATTCATTTCTTCTTCATCTCTCCCTCTGTCTTACTATGTTTGAAGTCGTGTGAATCACTGTGGTGTAGAAAATACTCCAAGTTTCTATCACATATACTCAAAATTTCCCTTGCAAGTGGTTTGGTGAAGATATCTGCAATCTTCTCTTTTGTTTTGACATACTCTAGCTTTATGTTCTTCTTTGTAGCTTGTTCCCGTAGAAAGTGATACTTAAACAAAATATTCTTCATATTGTAATACATCACTAGATTCTTGGAGATATTGATAGAACTGGTGTTGTCAAAGAGTATTGAAATGGGCTCATCATACTTTATTTGTATATCCTACAAAGTTTGCTTCATCCAAAGATCACGAGTAACACATTTCGTTGTTGCAGTGTATTCTGATTTTGTTGTGGACAAAGATACAAATGATTGTTTCTTGCTCAACCATGATACCAAACACTCACCCAAGTAGAAATATGCTTCATTTGTACTTTTTCTATCATCAATACAACTTTCCCAATATTCATCTGTGTAGGAAAATAAAGATGGATCATTCCCTTTTGGATACCATAGTCAAAACTCTTATGTTCCTTTGAGATATCTAAATATTATTTTTACCCCCACAATATATGATTCCTTTGGTGTTGCTTGAAGCCTTGAAACCTTTCCAACTTCCCACATTACCTAGTCTAGATGTTATCACATAGAGTAAGATTCCAATTATCGATATGTATAGTCATTGATCTGCATCTTTAGAGTCATCATCCTTACTTAAATTTCAATTGGTTTACATAGGAGTACTTACCGGTTTGTAATCTTCTATTCCAAAATTATTTATCATTTCTATGATATACTTAGTATAAGAGATTAAAATACCTTTTTTGTGCTCACACATCTATAGTTCCAAAAATAAGGTTAGCTCACCAAGAAAGGAAATTTAAAACTCATTATGCATGTCTTTGGAAAACTTTTGACTCATCTTGTTATCAACGTTTCTGAATACGATTTCATCAACATAAACTTCAATTATCAATATATTTTCTCGATCCACTTTTATATAGATATTTCTATTTGTATTACCCTTCCCAAATCGTTGTTGTTGTAAATACCTATCCAATATTGAATACCATGGTCTAGGGGCTTGCTTGAGTCCATATAATGCTTTCTTCAACCTATAGAAATAACCTTCGTTTTTTGTGAGTATAAATCCTTCTAGTTGTTCGATGAATACTTATTCTTCTAACTCTCCATTTAGAAAGGATAAGTTTACATCCATCCGATACACCTTAATATTTTTGGAACATGCGTAAGCTAGGATTAACATAATTTCTTCCATTCTAGAAACTGGGGCAAAGGCCTTTTCAAAATATATACCTTCAACTTGAGTGTATCCTTTGCATACTAATCTTTCCTTGTTCCTAGTAACATGTCCATCCTTGTTCAATTTTCTTCTGAAGAACCATTTTGTAACAATCACATTCTTTTTCTTTGGCCTTGGAACCAATTCCCATGTGTCATTATTCTCTATTTGATCCAATTCATCATCCATTTCCTTGATCCAATCTTTTTTGGCTTCTTCAAAACTGTTTGGCTCAATTGTGGATAATAGTGCTAGGTGTTGTTGTTCTAGTGAATGTATTCCTCTTCGGGTTTCAATTCCTGTATATTTATTCCCAATAATATGTTCTAGTGGATTATTCTCATGCAATCATTTACTAGGTGTCTTTGGAGGTACCTGAATATATTTCTCCTCATCTTCCTCTTGCTCTGCTTCTAGTTGCTCTTGCTCTTGTTCCTCTTTTTCTTCTTCTTCCTTCAAATCCTCTTCATGATCCTGTTTCACTGAATTATTTATTCCTTATTTTATCTTCTATCCATATGTCTCATCAATCGTTAGAGTTATGCTTTCCACTATTTTTTTGAGTCTTAGATTGAATCATTTGTATGCTTTTCTTTTGCTTGAGTACTCGAGTAGTATTCCTTTATAAACTCAAGAGTCAAATTTTACAGGCCTACCATCTTCTTTTTTGATATAACATTTTCTTCCAAACACCCTGAAATGATTTATATTTGTTGGTCTTCCTTTCCATAGCTTTGTTAGGTGGAAATATTGTCGTTTAATTCCGTTGTAGTATTTTCCCAACCATTTAATTTTTCAATCCAAGGTTCGTAGGAACTTACGAAGCACACACACTATATATGTAGGAATGAAGTGGAAGTAATCTAATCTAAACTACTAAAATGAAATTAATCTAGGAAATCATTGAAAGACTAACTAGGAAAGCAAGAAATTGCATAAGGCAAAAAAATACAACATGTGAAGGGTTGAACGACAAAAAACAGATGTGAGCTCACACAATATATCAATCTCAAATTATATTACAAGATTCAAATGACAAAGCATGAAATAATAACAAAGCTAAGAATCCCCTTCTAAAACTTCAAGCTGATCTGAGTCTAATCTCTCATCTCTAACTCTAACTTCCCAAATTATCCATTACATGATGACTCTCCCCAATTATGAATAACATGATTATCCCCAAATGAAGAGAGAACACTCTCTTATATACATGAGTGTCATAATGACACATCCACTATTCTCTCAACTTATTCCTTCAAATCCTCCACACATATCTTGGATAAGATATTCTATCTATATCTCCATGATCTTCTCCTTGAAGTTATCTTAAATGATTATCTTCAAATCTCTTTCAAATCTTCAAAGTTTGAAGATGTAATTCGAATTTGAGGATAGGTGGTGAACTTTGACTTTGTTGGAATCTTCAAATATGACTGCACACATCATCAAACTCATCCCACCTTGATATATAATGGAAATATGTCATTTTTCTAATATTTAATCATAAATTCACTTATAATATTGAAATGAGTACAATGGAAAATAATAAGGAGAAACCCAAGTATCATTATGGAAATGGTATGATGGAAGGTTAATGGGACGATGAAATGTAAGGAATAGTGAAGAAAAAAGAGGATATAAATGTGACATTTTTGAGGCCCAACATGGCCCCCAACTCAACTTGTTGCATGTCCTCATGCAACCATGCATGGATCTTCTTAAGAACTTTTGGAATTCAAACTATGGCTTTGATTGATGATGTTCTTTTAACAAGGAATGTTTCCAGGGTATGTGATACAAGAGTAACAACATGCGAAATATGTGTAACAAAATGTGAAATTTTCTTATGGTTGGCTCTTGTGTGACAAACATAAATACAAGAGATGTTGGTTCTTGTGTTAACAACATTCATTTGACTTATTGATTTTCTTGCTGCAATAATTTAGCCATGTACTTCACTGAAAATAATAAGCTATCAATGTGCATAAGAGAGAATCACTGTGTATAAGAAAACCTTTTATTTAGATTTATGAATCATGCCAATATGTGTATCAATCGAAATGCAACAAAGTGTCGTTGGAAAAAGAATTTGGTAAACAGTAAATGAGATGGAAAAATGGAGTGATAATAGTGGAAAAATGGAATACTGGTAGTGAATATATTCGCCCCCTCTCCCCAACTTAATCAGTTGCATGCCCTCATGCAACTCAGTGTAGGTCATGGAAGGAAAGAGAGCATGGTGAGGAAATTTTCCAAAATATTCAAGTCATCATATAAGGAATTGTGTGATTAAAGCTTAGAAAAGAACATACCTTCACTTACCCAAAAAATAGATGTAGTTGTTGCAGCTGCTGGATCAAGAAAATGTGACTGGCGCTGTAGCTGCAACTGCTATAACTGCCGGAGAAAAAAATGTCTGAATGTAACTGATGGAAGATGGAAGGTGTCACTATTGCAAGATCGGCAAAATGGAACTGTTGATGTTGCTTCTACTGTAATTGGATCATGGAAAGTGAAGGAATCTGAACTGCTACTGCTGAATCATGAGAAATGTGGAAGGAAGAGAATATGGAACTATGGTACTCTCATAGATCCGAAATCAAACTATTGCAACTGCTGAGGGGATCATGAAAAAGTGTATAGTCTTCACCCGCTACAAAACCGATGGTACAATTCTCATCATGCGAATGAATCTGTCGATGTCGAGCATGAAGAGAAATAATTGGATTACCGGCCATTGATGAATGTTGTTAGCCAATGCGAGACAAACTCACCAGTGATGTCAATGAGTGTCAAGGTACCCGAGTACATCTTGTGAAGTGAGAATAGATGTGTTGATGTCGAGCCACTTGCAAGATCTAATGATCAAGGGACATTGATGTATTCCCATGATCGTCAACGAGAGAACTTTCCATTAAGGCATGCAAGCCTCAAGGTACTCAAAAAGGAACTCTAATCTATATCCTAGATAAGGTGTCGAGGTCAATGGGACAAGACTGTTGAAAGGTGGGTCATAAGGAATCCCACATCAGTCAACACGAGTTTATAAAAAGATTGGTAGGACTATAGATGTAAAGATCTCAGTTGCAACAGGGTCTAAGGCAAAGAAATATAATCATGGAAAGAGGGTTTGTTTTATTTAGAAGGAAAACTGGAAAGGCAAAAAGGTATTGAAAAAGATAAAGGAATGTATGCAATTCAGAAAAATAGGTGTGTGAAAGAATGAAGGTTAAGGCAATGGAATATGGCTTCAACACAAGGATGACCAATCGGCTTATGAAGGAGAAATCAGATAGTGTCTCATCATGAAATTTGGAAAAATGTTGAAATGTGGGTATCGCAGCATGGTCGCTATGTAACAACAAACATCAGGATGCGCAAAAAGTTTCTGTGTATCAACAAAATATTGTTGTGTATCAGAAAAACATTGTTCTGTATCAGCAAAATATTGTTGTGTAACAACAAATGTCATGATTTGTAACAACTCCTTCAAGCTATCTAGCAAACATGTTTTTCTGGGAAATGTTGTGATTCTTGAAGATCATTGTGGCATGGAAAATGAGTGTCTTATTACTGTAATCAGTCTTTAGTACTAATCCTGCAATCAAAACTTTGTGAGAGCATCAAAAAACATAAAATGCAAGAGATAATTACAAATACGAGCTAATTGAAAAATAAATGAAATTATACCCGTTGTCCGCACTTATTCGCTTCGTCATTGATTTCCACCAAAGTGACTTAAGAAAAACAAATGAATGTTAAACATGAAAACATGTATTTATTATTGTTTTCAAGAATGTTTTAAAATTTTCATTGCAATTCTTATATTTTATTTGTTTTTGTTTTTATTGTTTCCAATTTTTAAATTTGTTTGTTTGTTTTTATTATGTTTGGTTTAAAACAAAACAAAAGCACTATTTGTATTTTATTTATTTATTTGTTTTAAGAAAAAAAAAAAACAAATAAATAATTGTTTATTATTTTTTTTAAGCAAATGTATTATTACTTCAATGGTGATGGTAATGTAGATATTCATCCAAAAGGAAGTAGAAAGCATGCATAGATAACAGTGACCCAAATGATTCTCTAGCCAAAAATAAAATACAGATTATGGAAATCAAACCTGATCACAAAAAATAGTTTTTAGGTTGGAATTTTGTGAAGGAAACTGATCTGATGGGGGGATTTGGCCTTGATAAGGTACAGACACTCTATAATCAAATTCTGGAATATCGTCATCATCCAAATTTTGAGTATAGCCACCATTTCTTCTAATTGTTACTCTAGGCCCAAATCATTGTGATAACATTAGTGGGGCATAGATAGAGCTCAACTCCCTAAGTCGGTTCTGCATTGTTATCACTAAAATTTCGTCCGCACAGGGCGACAAGAACTCCGCATCATCAAAACAGAAAAAAGTCATTCATGGCACAAGATTAATTCCTCAGCATTGCAAAAGGGTCAAAAAACTATACAAATGACCCAAAAAATTGAAAGGCGCTTTACATCATCTGGC
>ML776873.1:1047363-1062273 GCA_009831015.1 Picea engelmannii
AATTGAGAGCTTTGGCTAATTTATAGTGAATGAAATTATGAGTACTGCCAGAATCAATTAGGACTATTACTTTTTTCTTTTTGATGTATCTTTAGATCTTGAGGGTTTGAGGAGTGCTAATTCCAGCCAATGCATTACGTGATATCGTGGGAGTCAATTCTTCAGACGAAATTTCTAATTCCAGCCAATGCATTACATTTTCATCTTGAGATGGTTCTTCTTCTTGTTCTTCTTCCTCTTCACAATCTATGTAGAGTAATTTCTTCTCACCACACTTATTTCCCTTACTGTACTTGTTGTCACAATTAAAGCATAAACCGTTTTCTTTTATTTCCTCCAATTGTTAAGGTGTCAACCTTTTAGGTTGAGGTGTTTTAGAAGAAGGAGCATTATTCTCTCTATAGATGTTGGAATTGGTCCTTCTAGTAGCCAAAGCCATATTTTTACTTTCAACATTTCTTGCCACCTTAAATGAATTCTCCAATGATTTGGGTTCCCAAAGGAGAACCTCATGTTGAATGTTATCCGTTAAAGTTATTATGAATACATCAATCAAGTGCTCATATAGAATATATGTTACCTTTATATTCAGTCTTTGGAAGTTCTCAATGTGCTCTGTAACTTAACCCTTTTTCTTGATATTTATCAATTGGCTAAAGAAGGTATTGCTCCTTGTATCCTCATATTGTGCTATCATTTATTCCGTGAAAATTGTCCAAGTGATAAGTGATTTGCGAGAACAAAGCCATCAATACCATACAAATTGATTGTGTTCTAAATATAAAGAAACAATTTGTACATTTTGTGTATGTGGCACATTATGTAGATCAGAGATTTGCTCCATCTGAAGTATCCAGGTGATTGGGTCCTTGCCATCAAACTTCTTCATATCGATCTTAGGAACGTGGTTGGCCTTCAACCCAAAGTTGGAATTTCTCCATTCTTGATTCACCTTCCTTGTCTCCTCATCATGAATTTCATGGGATACATTTTCACTTTCAAGTGTCCTCTATATTATGAAAATTTTCAATCCTTCCATGATCTCCCCTTTTAAACCCTCCATCATCTCTTGTAGTTCATCTTGTGTTACTGTCTTATTTTGTAAATCATTTATGTCCCTACGCATTTCTTCACCTTCATCAAGAGTCTATGAAGGATTATCTGGAGGCTTATTTGGTGTAGAAGTTCCCTTTTGGGTGGCATGTTGGCCAAGTATCACTTTTGAACCTTGATTTTGAGGAGGTTCTGCTAGACAATATTTCTTCTACTGTATCTCCAAAATTTCGGCCCTTCTGGGTGTGAAACTTTATTTTTTGTAGTTCTCTGATATTTCTTCTCTGCAATTCCATAGGTCTGATCAAAATTGGATGTGCCAAGTGGAATTTACAGTAACTTCCCCACAACTTGCTGATTTTTGGCCTTTCTGGGAGATGTCACTTATATAGCGTGCCCCACACAAAATAATTAATATAAAATTTGAAACTCGTACCAGACATACTACAGACTGTCCACTATCCAATACAACTAGTTTCACTCAATTTGGATACTCTGGGAATACATTATGAGTGTTTTTCCTGGAACACCTTCTTGAGACTAGTCAATAGGACTAATCAGATACCCTATCTTCCACAAGGTGTATCTACAAATGTAAGATGACCCAGAAGAGAAAATTTTTACCATGGATACCTTACTAATTTTTGTGAATATCATCCATAGTTCAGGGTCTGAAATGTTACAAAAATAATTTTATAGCAAAAATTCCGCAATGACTCAGTTCAGGATGATTCCAGAACCCTATCTTGAACAGGCTGTATCTCCAAAATTATAAGGCCTCAGGACATGAAATTTTAACCCAGCGTACCTTGATCCATATACTAAATATATTCCAAGTCATTCCTTCTAAAACATTCTAGAAAAAAGGTTATAGAGAAAATTCCAAGGTGCCTCAGATGTAGCAGCGAAACCCCAAGACCTTGAGCTCTGATACCATATGTTAAGAACCAAATATCAATATAGCATAAAAAAACCTCAGAAATAGTACTCAACGCCTTGAAAAAGAGAGAAATTCAGATAATAAGCCTCTTTGAGGGGGCAACCTCCTTATTCCCACATAAATGTACAATTCCAAGATGATTCCAAATGAAAATGTCTCCTTGGTATATATAGGAGACTAGGAGGTATAATTACAACTAATGGAATAAAACCGACATAAATAAAATAACATTACTAATTTAATATGCCCCAATTAAGGGGTAATGAGCCAATATTAGGGATTAACATCCTCCCTAAAGCATTTTCATGCATCTTTTAATAAGCATTGTCAAAGGTATTATTCCTCTGAGTTAATCTGTCATAACTATTGTAAGGAATGTGACGATCATGATCAATATATGGTTGCTTCTAATGAAAGTTATGAGGATGAAGGCTGTGAGGAGGAATGAAATGTTTTGGGAGAAGTTATGGAACTGGTAAAATCTCTCACTGCCCAACTAGAAATGTTGGAATCTAAAGAAAGTGCAGAGGATTTTCCAGTCCTTGAGGAAGATGTCCTTAGCATCTCTACTGAGGATGATAATGAATATTTCATAACTATAGAGGCCTTGATTTCTTCTCCTGAGGTGCCTATTGTCCGTAGCTTTGATTATTATTCAGATGAAGAGCAACAGAGCCCCACATCATAGTTTGTTGACTAGAGGAGCAACCATCCTATATATGACAGCTACAAATCATATTCTGAGCTGGATATGCAGGATTCCCAAGAACAAACTATAGATCCTTATCCTCTGTTCGCTAAAGAAAAATATTACGAGGAAATCAACCATCCTGGACCTATAGAAGACACTGAGCAGCATGAGGAAGAGCATAGCTTTTCCAAGGTTCCCATTTTTGATGATTATGAATCTAATCCTTGGGAGAGCTATGGAGAAGAAGAGGAGCATCATAAGGGGTATTTTGTCTCTTGTCCATATCCTGTCTGCAAGAAACCATCTCTTGGGACCAGTCAACCTACGTCGACTATTCACCCACCTGTGCCTACCATAGATATTCAACCATGTGTGAGCAGTTGTGTAGCTGGTGCAGACCAATCGGCCCTCAAGACTGATATCCACTCACAGGATCGTTCTATATTCCCTTGAGCAGGATCGGCTCTTTTGATTCCCACTACAATCTGCAAAATTATCGATCCACAGGTCCTTCTCGGAAATTCGCAATCTCACGAGTTCGCGAGTTGAGATTCTGACTCTTTCTCCTCCAAATCCACGATACCCGAGGTCATGAAATGATTATGGCTCCTTCTCTATCAGCACCTTCCCTGCAAGACCACCAGCTAGGCTAAGCACTAGCACCTTTCGCCTCTCGCACCCTCGCGAGTTCAAAGGTTCAACCTTTGGCACCTTCTTTCCCGAACCCCCGAGAAGCGAGATTTGAATTTTCTCCTCTCGTTCTTGCTACTTGCGACTTCGTGAGTCGAAGGCTCGAGATTTCGTTCCCTTATCTCCCGAGTTCCCGATACATGAGAGGTCAACGGGGCGTTGGCTCCTCCAAAAATGTGACGTGTGTCCGGCTGATTATTTCTCGAGCCCACCTTGCGGTTCTGCCACGTGTCTCTTATGTGCAACCTTGGCACTTTGCGACTTCGCTTCTCGCGACTTGGAGCATACAAATTTTGGAATCTCACCCAGCGAACCTCCGAGTTCGTGAGATCCTCTGATCTCTGCCACCTTTCCTCCTTCGATGGATGGCTTAGATTACTCTGCGACTTCGCTTCTCGTGACTTCAATCACCCAAGTTTTGGGCTCTCACCCGACAAACCTTTGAGGTCACAAGATCTTCTGATCTATGCCACCTGTCCTCCTCCGATGGATGGCTTAGATTACTTTGTGACTTCACTCCTCATGACTTGGAGCACTCAATCCTTAGGCCCTCACCCTACGAACCTCCGAGACATGAGATCTCTAGATATGTGCCACCTGTCCTCTTCCTAATAGACGGTTGTGATTCTCTCGCAATTTCACCACTCGTGAAGTTGAATGACCTCCCCTTCTGACCTCCAATGTTCGAGTCCTCGATACGGGTGATCTCACGACATGTTTTCTTCTTTTGGGGAACGACTCAGATTCTTTCTCTATCTCGGGACTTCGCACCTCGTGACCTCGCGAGTTTTGATGCAAAGTGTTCGACCCTTCACTTCCTGAAATCCCAAGATGCGATTTCGTGGGTGATCGAACAACCATGTTGGTTAGGATCCTACAGTCTGATTTTCTTGATCTTTCACTGAATGAATGCTACCATAACTCCCCTATTCCTCTACGAGATTTGATGGCTTTCGGGATTTCACGAATCCTCCACGGAGGATTCTGACCATCAAATTCCTCCTTGACAATTTTGGCGAAATGAATATAGTATCTTCACGAAAACTTGTTCGTCAGTGAACCAAAGTTGTTGTGTCTCCTTCCAATGTTCAAGACACAAATTCCTTTGAACTTATCAACAACTTGAATCTTCAAGATGACTCCTGCACGCACTCCTTGAGGCAACTTTCCAATACTTCCAAGTATTGAATCCTTCAACTCTGTGCACTCTCTGTGACAACGGTATTTCCACCACTTCACTCAGTTTGTAAACACTGAGACTTCACTCAGCCTGCGCACTCCTTGCATGGCTCCTGTGCTTAACTTACACTTCTGCAAGAATGAGAACCATTTTATCTCTCCTGAGTTTGCAGAGATGAACTCTGACTTCGGTCGACGCACACCTTGCGGACAATTTCACTACACTCCTTGCAGGAAAACTCTTACTCAGACAGAGAAATAATTGAAACTCATTCTCCAGTCTCCCTCTCTTCAGATTTCAAACATTAAATATGAAATCATATACACAGCCTATAAAGCAAATGTACAACAGAGAGTAAACATCCATGAGCATAACATTCACAATGCATACACAGAGAACAAATACGACACCATGAATTTGAATCGAAGATCTTTCTATTAATTCAAATCTATGTACATAGGTGTTTTTATCTACAACTCTCTGCTTCCTTCTCTATGCTCTATCTTACTTCTATTACAATGATACAAGTGAGGTTGCTTATATCCGTTTTCCCTCTTCGCTCCTAAAACTATCTAATCTGAGAATTCAAAGCTACCTACTAACATTAACTAACATAAATGCCTTCACCCAATACAGACGAGAGGGGGACGCTCAAGGTCTGTTTACAATCTACCAGTACGCCCTTTCTTAATTATCTCATTTAAGTTTGGCGCATCCAACGTTAAAACATTTCAAACATTTTTATCATGTGCCAAAATGTGTTGGCGTTGCTCCACGCTCGCTTGATGTGGGCGATGCTCCTGGATCATACTCCCTTGCTTGAAAATTTTCATGCTCTCCTGTCCATGAGCTCTCACACGGTCTGCCCATGCCTTTGGATCTCTTCTTCATTTTCCCAGCTGGCATCTTCAACTGAATGTCCCTTCCACTTGACCAAGTATTATTTTCTCCTGGTCCTCTTGCTAACTCTTTTGTCCAGTATGATTACTATACGTGGCTTCTCTGCAACTGGCATCTGTTTAGTCCACTGAACTTCTGTTTGTTCATCATTTGTTCTTGCTTCAGCTTTGTATGGGTACAAATGTGAGGCATTGAATATCGAAGAAATTTTGATCCCGTCGGGTAATTCAATCTCATAAGCATTCGCCCCAAATTTCTTCAAGACCTTACATGGTCTGATCTTCTTCATCTTCAATTTCTTATATGTCCCCTTCGGGAACCTTTCATTTCTCAGATGTGCCAGAATCAAATCACTAACCTCAAATTGAAGTTGTCTCCTGTGTTGATCTGCTCTGCGCTTATACTCTTGGCTCAAGTTCTGTAATCGCTCCTTCACCTGGCTGTGAAGTTCCTTCATCGCTTCTGCGAAATCCTCTGCACTAGCACTTCTAGTTTCATTCTATTCTGAATCTCTCAATTCCGAAACTCCTATTGGATACATCCCATAAACAATCTGGAATGGACTCTGCTCTGTGATTCTTTTGATTGAATCATTATAAGCAAATTCCGCCTGTGGCAGAATATTGTCCCATTGACTATGGTGTTTTGTCACCAAACTCCACAACAAGTCCCCCAAACTTTTGTTTACAACTTCTGTCTATCCATCCATCTGAGGATTATAAGATGAACTAAACGACAAGTTTGTTCCCATCTTTTTCCATAAGGTTCTCCAGAAGTGTCCCATGAACTTGGTGTCTCGATCCGAAACTGTGCTCCTTGGTAAGATATGAAGTCGAATGACCTCTTTGAAAAACAGATTCGCAATGTGAGTCGTGTCACTGGTTTTCTGACATGGTATGAAGTGTTCCATCTTAGAAAATCTATCTACCACTACAAAGATCGAGTCAAACCCTCTTTGTTTTCTCGGCAACCCCAATATGAAGTCCATACTGACTGCATCCCATGGCCTGTCAGGTATGGGTAATGGTTGATAAAAACCTACATTCTGCCTCTTTCCTTTTGAATGCTGACAAATTCTGCATCTGTCCATGAATCTTTTGATGTCTGCTCGCATTCATGGCCAAAAATATGACTCATTCAACTTTGCGAATGTCTTTTCATGACCGAAATGTCCGTCCAATCCTCCACTATGTTTCTCCTTCAGCAAATTCTCCCTCATGGAGCTTTTTGGAATACAAAGATGATTACCTTTAAACAGTAATACGTCCTGGATCATGTATTCTATCCATTGACTCATGTCCCTAAGAATTGGATTTCCAGCTGCTTCATATGCCTATTTAAAATCTGGATCATCTCTATACATGTCCCTGATATCATCAAAACCCAGTGTTTTGACTCTGAACTCCTGCAACAACAAAAATTTCCTTCTCAAAGCATCAACAACTTTGTTAGCAGTTCTAGAATTATGCTTGATTACAAAAGTAAAGTTCTACATGTATTCAACCCATTTAACATGTCTTTGATTCAACCTCTCCTATTGAGTCATGAATTGCAAAGCATGATTGTCACTATACAAAACAAACTCCTTAGGAATTAAGTAATGTCTCCATTTTTTCAATGCCTGAACAATAGCATAGAACTCCTTGTCATAAGTGGAGTATTTCACTTTCACTTCATTTAGATTCTCGCTGAAGCATGCTATCGACCTGTCTTCTTGACTCAAGACTTCTCCTATTGCAAATCCACTCGCATCACATTTTACCTGAAATGTCTTTTTGAAATCCGGCAACACCATAATTGGTTGTTCCATGATTTTCTTCTTCAAAAATTTAAGCTTTTCTCGGCCTCTTTTGTCCAGTGAAAAGACTTGTGTCTCTTCTTCACTATGTCCATCATTGGTGCACTAATTCCACTAAAATTCCTGATGAATTTCTGGTAGAAACTAACCAATCCATGAAAACTTCTCACCTCAAATATACTCTTTGGTGATGGCCAATTCTTAATTACTTCCACCTTATCTGGATCCATCCTCAAATTGTCTGAAGAAATAACAAAACCAAAATAAATGAGCTTTGTCTTCATGAATGAGGATTTCTTCATGTTTATTAGCGGCTTCTCTTGCTATAATCTCTTCATCACTGTAGCCAAATGTTCCAAATGCTCTGCCTCTGTTTTACTGAAAATCAGTATGTCATCAAGATACACAATGAAATTTTTTTCCGATGAACTCCCTCAGGACTTCGTTCATCAATCTCATGAAAGTACTTGGCGCATTTGTTAAACCAAACGGCATAACAAGCCATTCATACAACCCTTCGTTAGTCTTGAAGGTTGTCTTCCATTCATCACCTTCCCTCATACGAAGCTGATGATATCCACTTTTCAAATCAATCTTCGAAAAACAAAAATCTCCACTTAAGAAATCCATCAGATCATCCATCCTTGGCAATGGAAATCTATACCTGATGGTTATCTTGTTAATTTCCCTCGAGTCAGTACACATCCTCCAACCTCCATCTTTCTTCAGACTGAGTACTGTCGGAACAACACATGGACTCAAGCTTTCTCTGACTAAACCTTTATCCAACAAATCCTGGACTTGTCTTTTGACCTCTTCATTCTCCTACGGCGTCAATCTGTATGCTGCCTTGTTTGGTAAACTAGCTCCAGGTATAACATCAATTTGATGACTTATACTTCTAATCAGTGGCAACAAACGAGGTAGTTCATCCACTACTATGTCAATGAACTCTTCTAGCAGTTCCTGAATCTCTTTTGGTAAATCATATACCCTTGTGCTTGTTAAAATAATCTTTGGCTTCCTAACCACAATGAATTGTGGTTCCTTCTTATTCTTAACCTCTGTAAGAAGTTCCTTCCCACTCATGAGAAGTACAGTGTTTCTTACTTTAGGTTTCGCCTCTTTATCTTTGATTGGAAGTAACATGTGAGTTCTCCCATCCTTATCTAGGGTGTATGTGTTCATTCTCTCATCATGAATCACATTCCTGTCATATTGCAATGGTCTACCAAGCAATAGATGACAAACATCCATGGGAATAACATCACAGAGAATTTCATCTTTATACCCTCCTATTTTAAATTCAACTAAACATTGTTTAGTGACATTTACTTGATGTCCTTTTTGCAACCGTGAAACTCTGTATGGGATCGGATGTTCAATCGTCCCTAGCTCCATCTTTTCTACCATCTCTGTAGAAATGAGATTATCTGTGCTACCACTGTCCACAATGACTTTGCATACCCTATCCTTGGTTTTGCAAGAAGTCTGGAAAAGACTGTTCCTTTGCACTGGATTCTCGACCTCCTTCTCTAGCGTTAAGAGAACTTTTCACATCATCAGCGATCTTCTGCCTTCAACATCTTCTGCCTCAACATTCCGCCTCTGTGCTTCGGCAATGTGAGTTTCACCACCTTCTTTCTTTTTGTCTGGACACTCATAAGACTTGTGCCCATTCTTTCCACATGTCAAGCATTTCACTACTCCACCTCTTCCTCTTCCTCTACCTCTGGTACAAGAAAAAATGTTTGCATCAGCATACTAACCTTTATGTTCGGTATGTTTCCCTCTCTATGAACTTCCACCTCTCTCAGTTTGAGTCTGAGGTTTCTTCCAGTCTTCCTTTGGTTTCTGATTTCTATCCTAGGCAACTGGTTTGCCTCTGGCTTGACTTCTACCTCGGCCTCTTTGACCCTGATTTCGGCTCATCTTATCTTCAGCTTTTAGATCCATCTGACAAGCATCTTCCACCGTTCATATGGTCATCATGCTCATCTCATCCTGAATTTTGTATCTCATGCCATTCATGTATCTAGCAACTTTCTCATCATCACTTTCACGATGACCTGCCCTGATGTTCAGCCTGTAGAATTCTTCAGTGTATTCCTTCACTGTCATCAGCTTCTATCTCAAGTTCTGCATCCTTTGAAACAAAGTAATCTGGTAATCCCTGGGAATGAATTTTTCCTTCATCTTCACGATCATCCTATCCCAACTTTTGATATTCTTCTTGCCTTTGCAGCGTCTATCAGTTTGTAGCTCATCCCAACACAATGTTGCATGTCCTTTCAATCTTGTGACAACATGTTTGACCTTCTTTTCTTCCTCGACATCTTCATAGTCAAAATATGTGTCCAGAGCTCGAATCCAATCTAGAAGCTCTTCAACATCCAGGTTTCCCTCGTAAATTGGAATGTCCATTTTGGCTATTGTACCCATTATTGTAACAGCTCTAAGCAAGCATTCATTTGCTACATCTTCTTCTGTGACTTCTTCTTCTTCATGTTCGACCTCATTTTCACTTTCGGAATCACTAAGATCCCCAGCAATGGTTGTGCATCTCTGTGGTGTCTCCATGTCCTCAAATCTGGCATGTAGGTCATGCATCTCTCTTGCTATGGATGGATCAGGCATCTGCCTACCCCTTCTTCTTGGAATTTCCCTATCCTATGGCGGATTAGGTGTTTTTATATCTCTTCTTCTCAGTGGCATGGTGAATCCTCCTTTTCCCTACTACAAAAAGCAAAGAAAACTTTATGTGCTCTGATACCAAATGGTGTAGACCAATCGGCCCTCGGGACCGATATCCGCTCACATGATCATTCTATATGCCCTTGAGCTGGATCGGCTCTTTGATTACCACTGGAATCTGCAAAATTATCGATCCACAGGTCCTTCTCAGCAATTCGCAATCTTGCGAGTTCGCGAGTTGATATTCCGACTCTTTCTCCTCCAAATCCGTGATACCTGAGGTCGCAAAATGATTATCGCTCCTTCTCCATCAACACCTTCCCCACACGACCACCAGCTAGGCTAAGAACTAGCACCTTTTTCCTCTCGCGCCCTTGCGAGTTCAAAGGTTCAACCTTTGGCACCTTCTTTCTCGAACCCCCAAGAAGCGAGATTTGACTTTTCTCCTCTCGTTATCGCTACTCGCGACTTCACGAGTCGAAGGCTCGATCTTTCATTCCCTTATCTCCCAAGTTCCCAAGATACAAGAGGTCAACGGGGTGTTGGCTCCTCCAAAAATGTGACGTGTGTCCAGTTGATTATTTCCTAGGCCCACCTTGCGATTCTACCACGTGTCTCTTATGTGCAACCTCGACACTTCGCGACTTCGCTTCTCGCGACTTGGAGCATCCAAATTTTGGACTCTCACCTAGTGAACCTTCGAGTTCACAAGATCCTCTAATCTCTGCCACCTGTCCTCCTCCGATGGATGGCTTAGATTACTTCACGACTTCACTTCTCATGACTTCAAGAACCTAAGTTTTGAGCTCTCACCCGATGAACCTCCGAGTTCAAGAGATCCTCTGATCTCTGCCACCTGTCCTCCTCCGATGGATGGCTTAGATTACTTTGCAACTTCGCTCCTCATGACCTGGAGCGCTCAATCCTTGGGCCCTCACCCTACAAACCTCCAAGACGCAATATCTCTAGATCTCTGCCACCTGTCCTCTTCCTAATAGACGGTTGTGATTTTCTCACAATTTCACCACTCATGAAGTTGAATGACCTCCCCTTCTGACCTCTGATGTCCGAGTCTCCGATATGGGTGATCTCGCGACACATGTTCTTCTTCCGTTGAAGGGCTTAGAATATTTCGCTATATCGGAACTTCGCACCTTGCGACCTTGGGAGTTTTGATGCAAAGACTTCGACCCTTCACTTCCCGAAATCCCGAGATGCGATTTCGCAGGTTATCCAACGGCCTTGTTGGTTAGGATCCTACAATCCGATTTTCTCGATCTTGCACTGGATGAATGCTGCCATAACTCCCGTGTTCCTCTGTGATATCTAATGGCTTTCGGGATTTCGTGAATCCTCCATGGAGGATTCTGACCCTCAAATTCCTCCTTGACAATTTTGGCGAAACAAATACGGTATCTTCACGAAAACTTATCCGTCAACGAACCAAAATTGTTGCGTCTCCTTCCAACGTTCAAGACACAAATTCCTTTGAACATCTCCACAACTCGAGTCTTCAAGATGACTTATGCACGCACTCCTTGCGACAACTTTCCAATACTTCCAAGTATTGAATCCTTCGACTCTGTGCACTCTCTATGACAACAGTCTTTCCACCACTTCGCTCAGTTTGTAAACACTGAGACTTCACTCGGCCTGCACACTCCTTACACGGATCCTATGCTTAACTTACACTTCTATGAGAATGAGAACCGTGTTATCTCTCCTGATATTGCAGAGATGAACTCTGACTTCGGTCGATGCACACCTTGTGGACAATTTCACTACACTCCTTGCAGGAAAACTCTTATTTAGACAGAGAAACAATTGAAACTCATTCTCCACTCTCCCTCTTTTCAGATTTCAAACATTAAATATGAAATCATATACACAGCCTATAAAGAAAATGTACAACAGAGAGTAAACATCCATGAGCATAACATTCACAATGCATACACAGAGAACAAATACGACACCATGAATTTGAATCGAAGCTCTTTCTATTAATTCAAATCTCTGTACATGGGTGTTTTTAACTATAGCTCTCTGCTTCCTTCTCTATGCTCTATCTTACTACTATTACAATGATACAAGTGAGGGTTCCTATATCCATTTTCCCTCTTCGATCCTAAAACTGTCTAATATGAGAATTCAAAGCTACCTACTAACATTAACTAACATAAATGCCTTCACCCAATACTGACGAGAGTGGGACACTCAAGGTCTGTTTACAATCTACCAGTACGCCCTTTCTTAATTATCTCATTTAAGTTTGGCACATCCAACGTTAAAACATTTCAAACATTTTTATCATGTGCCAAAATGTGTTGGTGTTGCTCCACACTCGCTTGATGTTGGCGATGCTCCTGCATCAGTAGTAGAGAAGGATGACTATAACAATTTTTCTGGAGTTTTCCGCTTTGCCTATGAGCCTGTGGAGGAATACATGGAGTTGTATTTCCTTCATGTTTTGAAACCTCCCAGCTTTATCCTGGCCTCATCATTAGGAGGAAAGATGAGGAATGTAACCATTCTTTTGTCACGATTGTGTTCTCTATTATCAATCACAGGCAGAGTGAAGGAGATTCTAGTTAGGAATTTACTTGAATGGCTATGGTGGAAATTTTCTTTCACCTAGCACTGTGTAAAAATTTATTAGTTTAGGACTGTACATAAATAAGATCCTTGGAGCATGTGTGTTTATTTTATTTTTTACTTGTCAGCTTAATATTCTTCAGTAGGGTGTTTTTTAGCTTGAATCCATAGACCAATAGAAGATGACTAGTGTTAGGACCCTACAATGTACCATTTTGCTCACACTTTTTTCTACCTTTATATCCTTGTTTCACTCACATTTAAAATCACATTATCACCTTACCCTATCTTTCCAAAGGTATACAACGTCCCTTCTCTTTACTATATGTTTAATCTGTTTTGCATATAATTTTACATTACTCTTGTACTTAACCGTTGATCAGAAATATATAAGTGTTGAAACAGTTCGAACTGCAGATTAGCATTGTTTTTTAAAGGCCCGTTGTTGAAACAGTCAAAGCACGCAACCCCATGGATGAAACATTTTGTGGTCTACGATGTTGAGACAACAACTCACACAAGAGGAAGTTGTTACACTCCTCGTGGTCTACGATGCTGAAACAATAACTCCACAAGAAAAATTTGTTACACTCTCTGTGGTCTACGATGTTGAAACAACAACACAAAGTTGTTGCATTGACCACAACAGCCGCACCTTGAGCCATAATTAACCATCGTTGTTGCATGACCATGTTGTTGAAACAGTCAGAATGCAAATCTTGTTGTTGAAACAACCCATGATTTGCGATGCTGAAACAGCATACAAAAACAGTAACAAGAAGATAAATAAAAAAGTTGTTACTCCAGCCGCGACAACAACACCTCACTCAACATATTTTCAACTATTGTAATAGCATTTTTTTACGGGAGACCGGGATATCCTATTTCAGTATAGAGATCATATCTGACTAAGAATAGAATTCAGATGGACACATGTAATTTGTTGATCAAATTGTATCGAGAGGATTTCCCTCTTTAAATAAGAGGAAATCATCATTAGAGAGGACCTTCTTCTTGACTAAGAAAGGATTTACAGTGAGAGACATGTTTTGCTTCAGACATTGTAATATGATATAGTTGACAGATGAATAAAAGATTGTTCTGATCATTTCTTTCTAGTTCCTCTCGTTTCAGGGGAATCTTGTGAGAAGGGAGGGCCCACCTTCTTCACAAGATTCACCCATTAGCTTTGTAGTGTGTTAGTGTTATTTCTGTTCATGCCTTGATTAATTTATGTTTTGTTGAAACACTACTTTACTGAACTCTGTTTTGCTGAAACACTACTTTATTGAACTATGTCTTGCTGAAACTCTTCTTTACTGGTTGTTACATTGTTTTCATATAATTCATGCTTGGGTAACTGATAATCATTATAGTTAGCAATCCTTTTTGGTGAATTTATGAAAGCGTGATAATCAGGGATAGGTGTTGAAGATTCCTTCTTGGGGAATAGGGCCCTATTCTCTGTTAAGAAATAGTTAGTCTTCAATGTGTGTCAATCATTTCAATTAGCAATGAGTTCATGAAAGTGTGAGGATCGGAAATAGGTACTGAAGATTCCTGCTTGGGGAATAGGGTCTTGTTCTCTGTTAAGAAATAGTTAGTCTTTAGTGTGTGTCAATCATTTCAACAGTAATGAGTTCATGAAAGTGTGATGATCGGAAACAGGTGCTGAAGATTCCTGCTTGGGGAATAGGGTTATGTTCTCTGTTACAAGATAGTTGGTCTTTCCTTTTGCAGTGTCTTGAAGGATTCCTTTCCTAGGTTTTTATTTTCTTAATGTAATCCAGGATTCTTTGGACAATTATTTCTTTAAACTTTGAACTCAGCAATAGGTAGGTTTCTTTCCTGTAATTCAAAGTAGAACTTCAGTTTGTTCAAGGCAAGGTGTGATTAATGTATTTTTTTTACTACAACTATAGATTTGTTTTGAGATTGAGCATATACAATGCGTGATTACGTTTGAAATAAAAAAACTTCCCTGGGATGACAATTTATGTAGCACTTGATTGTTTAGTTAAATAAGCAATTACAGTGACCAACATTTTGGCGCCATTTCCAAGGAAGGTAATTATAGATTTAAAAAGAACTTATGTTCTTTCAGATATAAAGATTGCATGAGAGGACGCGGAGACCCCAAAGAAACTGACCCTAAAGGTGGCAGGGATAGAGGAAGAGGAGGAAGAAAGACTTATATTGACGAGATTATATCAAAATCTGAATCTGCTGCTCCTCAACGACCAAACTCTCGGAAACCAAAGTCCCAACCTTCCTTTCAAGCAAACTTTGAAACAGGGAAAGAGGTTTGGAGTCCTGAGACAATCGATAAACCAACAGGAAATATTGAGGACAGAGAAAGCGCATCAGAGGAG
>ML776873.1:1076901-1096213 GCA_009831015.1 Picea engelmannii
TTTCTTCTAGTGCTGAAATATTTGGATTAAATCTCATAGGTAGAGACCTTAGTACCTTTCAAACAATGATTGGTTCCTTCACATATTCTCCCAGACCTTTAATACTATTTACTATTTCATCAACTTGTAGAAAGTAGGCTACAATGTCTTTGTCTTCCTTCATCTTCAATTGTTCGAACCTATCTCTAAAGGTTTTGAGTTTTGCTCCCTTAAATTTATCATCTTCTTCATAAATATTTTGAAGCTTATCCCAAGGATTCGTTGTAGAATAACAATCCATAACCTTAACAAATATTGAATTAACAAGATTGTTTAGAATAATACTTTTATCCTTTGAGTTGTTTTCTTCGATTTCATTTCCATCCTTGCTTGTTGGGGGAGTAGTTGGTGCTTTGTATCCATATACTAATGCTCACCAGACATCAAATCATTGTGCCTATAAGAAGTTATTCATTCGTATACTCCATAATTCACAATTTTGACCATCAAATACTAGTGCTCCAATCTTAGCATATTCCATGATCTCCTTCCAGCGGTTAGAATGCTTCTTGAAGAACTTGCTCTGATACCAATTGTTGGAATCCCAATAGGGGGGTGAATCAGTATGAGCACTTTAATTACTTTTAACCGTAATATATCAAATTCAATTTAATCAACAATATATTCTCAATGTATCAATCAACAGTATATCATCAATGAGAACACAAACATATGAAGAACCACATCACATCAAATACACAATACACCATAACTTACGTGGAAACCCAAATGGGAGAAAACCAAGAAATGTTTTCTTATATATCAAATATTATATTCATTAGAAGCATCAACTTCCTGATTCTCTAGATGCAACTAGAAGGAGGCTACGACCCCCTATTTACAGGCTCCAACATGAAGGAAGCTACAACTCCCTGAATTATCTGGCTCCAACTAGAAGAAGGCTACAACCCCATGATTCTCAAGCTCCAACCTGAAGGAAGATCCAACTCCTTGTGTTCTCCATCACCAACCGGAAGGAGGCTACAACCCCCTTTGCTTTCCTTCTCTTGCCACCCTGAAATATAAATGTAGACCAACTATCGGTACCACTATCACTCCCACTGTCACTTTCACTGCCTCTGTCCCTGTCACTATCTCTATCACTGCCACTGCCACTGTTACTGTCACTACCTCTATTCAATCAATCTATATCTTGTCATTGTATCTGACCTATCATTGTCATTGTACCATCAACTTGCTTTACCAAAACCTATGCCATACCATGAATCAACTATGTACTAACAATGCATCAATCATATACCATAAGATATATCAAGTGTAGATATCATGTACTAGAAAAAGAACCACATATAAAACAAGTACCATTGTAACATCCCCTAGCCCATCTGAGAAACATTACGATGCGAAATAATCTTAAAAACAAAATGTCTACTAACTAAATTAATTCATTTACAATCAGTTGATTTCTTGTAGCTTTCAACTACAAATTAAAACATATTTATCTACTATCCATAACAACAAAAATATAAGCATTTACATCATGTTAATGATCAACATGAAATGCAGCTAAATAACTCATTACAAAAACATATAAATCACTTCCAAATACACATAGTTCATGCACAACAATTAAATACATAATTTAACACAACAACAAGATAAAACACTTATATTTTCACAATAGTTGTGCAACCAACTACTTCGGATGGACATTCCACCCAACCATAGATGACTGTCCCAAATATCAACAACCAATCACCCCTAAGCTAAGGCTAGCAATACACAAAAGAGGGTGGTCTCTCACAGTCCACTCACATGTCACAAAACTATCAACCCAACTAAAATTCTCCTACATCTATCCATATTTTCCATTATCTCTCTTGCTCTTTCCCTGTCCAACCTAAGGAATGCACCATTCGTTTATCAAGGATAACCCAAGGGAACTCAAGGGAAACTACTGCTAGGAGAAATATCAGCAAACACTTGTTGTTTTAGTGCAACTCACGCAGGAGTTCACTCTTCAGGCCTAACAACCTTGCTCTTCATTTTTCCATCTCCAATTCGCTCCAATTTGCTCCAATTATGCTCCATCTTGCTCTATAATTCTCCCTCCATGGATGCATTAGTTTCAAGCTTTGTTTCTTACTCTCTACCTACTTCCCATGCAAAAACTTGAATAACTAAAATTGTTGTCCCCACCCATACAAATTTCCTATCTTTGGCTTGCCTTTCTTGACTCACACTCTTCCCCAAGATGATTGTACTCAACCCCCATGTGCCCAATAAATTTGGGATGTGAACACTCACACCCACCCTCTTACATGTATTCAATTATTGGCTTTGGGAACACTCAGTAAAAAATGGGAAGGTTCATATACAAATAATTTTTTTAGGAAAATGGGTTAAATTAATATACATGGGTAATTTCCCCCTTGGACCCCTCTTAGAAATTATCCTATACACTCCCCTCTATTGTGGATTAATTCATACCCCATATCTTTTCCATGTCCCCTTAGTAGTTGACATCACATTTTATTAATAAAACAAGGAAATACAATTCACATGTTACATCGTTTGGTCGTAGGCACATATTATATCTACATAAACATTAATTAAATTGGGAATTATAGTGGGGATGTTACAACCATATACCATGTATAGATATGTACCATATCATCACTAAAGTGCCTCAAAGAACCAAAACATATGCCTTATCCATATATCACCATGTATCAAGTGTATACCTCGACCATACAACCACATCTTAGAGTTGAACCATAACCAAATACAAGAATATACCTCTATCAACCATGTAGCCAATATGTACCTCAATCATGTGCCAAACCAAACATACCTCAAGCATGTGGCATAGCATAACCATGTGTAACCATCACAAAAAGAACATAATCATACAAATACCTATGTAGCTAACCTGATGCACAAAAGTTCTGACATGTACGATCACTTCTTAATTCTGGGACCTAGTATCATCATAACTCCCAAACTTGTCTTGTCCTTGCTGGCCTAAGACATCCTGTCACCCAGGGCCTTATGTGATAAGCCCTAAGAAACCCACGGGAGTGCCTCATGGGAAACTAGTGGTATGACCCGTAGGGGCCTACCAAACTAGGGTTTCCTTAGAAAAATTATCTCTCTTCTATAACCCTGAAACTCCTGCACTCCTTTCTTGTCACTACCTCAAATTTATCCATCGCTTACTTGACAAGTAGATCACTAGTTCGCTAGAATATGTTCAATAGAATAAGTCAATGAATGTCCTTGTGAGTGACTCCCTAAGGTGTATTTATACTTTTTCTAAGTATCCTCTCTCCTTAAACTTAGGGGCTTCTAGAATTCCTTGTTACATCCACTCTACCTTTTCATTAAATACTTGTAACCAACTAGGGGCTTCTTAACCATTCTTCGAGGCTTCTAACTTTACAAGACCATAACTTCCCAATCGTGAGGCACTATGTGGCATACTATCTATCACTGAAAATTACACAACATGAAAAATCAATCCATGAGTGAGTTACCTACATATACACCATCCTTTGTGACCATATTCCTCAACCAACTTCAGGTCCCATAATCATACCATCGGGGATTCTTCAAGGGTTAACATCAATGATAACCACTCTTTCAATTGTTTGAAGATAAAAATAACAATATAACAAGTTGAAACACCTTTCACTCAAAAAATTAGACCATATGGAACTAAATGAGGAGAAATCCAATAAGAAAACAAATGTTGCAAATAATTTATCAAGGAATATTTTTGTCTCTATGTAAACCAATAAGACTGGTATTAAAAAACTATAAAATATTTTTTTGGTTTCAGACTGTCTCACATCTTCTGAACATGTCAAACTTGGTAAATATGAAAATAATGTTGGTTAAGAAGCAGGGTGATTATGTACGAATTTAGCAAACATCCTAGTGGCTTTCATCATTAAATTGTTGCAAAATGGTCTTTCATGGGGGGGCTGTTGAAAATTTATGTAATTAATTTTCTCCCAACATTCTATGCAAGAACGTTTCACATCCATATTAATTTGTTTCTCCTTGTGACTTGGTTTAATCCATGGTTGAATTTGAGAACAAATATCATTTTTTTCTTACATTAGGTCATAGGGTGTAAACAAATTCTTAGACTATACACTAGTCACTTTTTTTGTTACATTATTATTTAGAAATTTAAATTTTTTCAACAAAAAACCACTAAGACATAAAGATTGAGAAAACCTTCTAAAATGTCAAAGAATCAGTTTTATGTTTCTTTCCTCTAATTTCAGATTTTCATTTCAATACCATTGCCTACATGCAAGATGGTGAATGCAATATATCTATAAGGAAAAAGAATGTAAAGTTGTATCTCACCTCTCCCTGATTTATTGACAGATTCTTCCTTTTTCTTGAGTTGCAATTGTCCTTTCGAAACCCAATCATTTGATGAAAACAAATCTAATACCAAAATTATGGTTTATATGTACATAATTTTTATGGTGCCATTCAAGAACAAGAAGAATACGACTGAATCACCATACACATTCTATAGTTTTTGAAATGTGTGAAGAATGATCTGACTTGGATATGAAATAACACTTACTTTGTGCTATATTAACTACATAATACATGAGAAACACACATATTTACATTTAAATTTTTAAATCCAACACCGTCAATCATCCATCCATGTACATTGTACCAAGTACTACTCGGTAGTGCAATAAATATGGCCTTATTCATTTGGTGCAACAATAAATATCTATTTGTAGGAGTAATAAATATATGTTTGTAAGAAATAAGAAGTGTTAAATGCATGCCACCATTGGAGAAATAAGGCCAATAGAATTTCAGAAAATTAAATCGTGCACGTGGATTATATTGGCCCCGATGTATTGTTAAATCAAGTGGGCAATGGTATCCCAATTACCCGACACCTAATCTCTTGATCCCAGTGTACCAGTCTATCGCCCCCCTAGTGCAGTGTTTATGTAATTGCAAAGTAGCAATCTGGTGGCTCGATAGCTGGATATCTTGACAAGCAATCATACCAAAGAGGGACACATGTTGGATTCTGGTAATTGTAGGCACACCTCTGCATTGGGATTATAAATGGGAGCAAGCCCCCTGTAAACAAGCATGTGTTCAAGGCACTTGGTCTTATGAAACAGAGAAGTGTGTCGAATGCTTGGGTGATCAACGAGCCCTTGATATTGACCAAGGATTATGTAGAGAAAAGGATAATTCTTTGGGGTGTCAGACTGTGATTAGACAACAAAGGCAGTGATTAGATAGAACTGATCAATAATAAATAATAAGTAGAGGTGTTAATACACTCTGTGGTCACATCTACAATAAGAGGTGAAAGTCAAAGGCCAATGATATGGTAGAAAAATATATTTATTTATTTATTTTAATTAAAATAAAAGTATTATTGACACTTTCCTATGTTAGACATTGGAAATGAATAGAAAATTTAAAGTTGTTTTATAATCATTATAGAGTTTAAACTGGGTAGAGTGTTTTGAAGTGTCCAACATTTTGAGTGGACACTCCTCCCATCATAGGGAAAAATGAAGCTCATATGATGAAAAAGAGTGATGAGTTGGGTATTTAAAGGAGCAGATGATAAGGGATTGTTAAAGGGAGGAAGGAGGAAATAAATAAAATACAACCGTTGAGATAAAATAATATTAGAATAATAGTAGAGAAATTATAAATTAACAAAACTAGTTGAGGAAGTTAGGAAAATGATTATTAAATATTGAGTTGACCAAAAGAAAGGAGGTATAAAGATTAAACTAGAGCATCCAAACACAAATTTAATAATCCAATAATCAAGTTGTTGAGGGAATGTTGCGAGATTGGATAAATAATATATTGGAAAATGAAAAGGGAAATAATAAATAAATTATAAATTAGATTAAATTAATTTGAGTTAAAAGAGAAGACGAAAATAATTGAATGGGATTAAGTAAATGAAAAATAAAGAAGGGAAAAATAAGAAAGGGAGACGTAAGTATAAAATATGATTAAAGAGATATGGTTAATGAAAAAGGTTAGATTAAGAATTCAAGTTAAGAAAATGGGGGAAATATAAGAAAGAAAAATTAGAGGTCACTATTAGAAAAATAATTATAATAAAATGAAAGATCGGTGACCGAGGCAATGAGTGAAGGGTTTCCAGGATTGGTTAAGTTTGTATCCATCTTCACAAATAAAGTTATTGGAGTGTTTTTTTATTTCTAGGGCTTCTCGAATGATACATAAGGGTAATGTGGCACTGAGGCAAAAATTTTGGTTTGGTCAAAGAAAACTAGATGTTTAGATTTAATGGAATGTTCCACAATAATTGACTTTGCAATCCGATTGTGGTTTGTGTCATCTATGTGTTCTTTGAGTCAAGATTTGAAGGATTTGCAGGTTTGGCCTATGTGTGATTTTCCACAAGAACACGGGATTTGGTAGACTTCTGGGCCTAACATAGGGTCGGATTTTTCCTTGACGATTTTGAACAGATGTTCAAGGGTTTTAAATGACTTGAAAAATGTTTTGATATTATTCTTGGCCATAATTCTTGAAATGAGATCCATGGTACCCTAGATGTAAGGTAAAGGCAAGTGAGAAAGGGGAGGGGAGGGGAAGAGGAAGGAGGATTTTTTGATTTAGAAATTTGAGCTAAGCGAAAGGATTTGTTGATATGGGAGATAGAGTAACCATTGGTTAAGAGGGCCTTAGTTAAGTGGGATTTATCTTTCTCTAGAAATTGATGACATGATATTTCAATGGATCGGGTGACCAATTTTTTTAACATAGCAAATTTTTGGGCTAGATGATGGTAGGGACTTAGCATGCAGGTACCTGTCAGTATGTGTCTTTTTTATGTACACTTGGTGGGTGAGGGAACCATCTAGAAGGTGGGAGATGAGGATGTCAAGAAAGGGAAGATAATTATCCTTTTTCATTTCCATAGTGAATTCAATATGGGGGGAATGTTATTAAGGTGATGAAAGAAAGTTATCAAGGAGGGATTTCCATGGGGATAGATGAGAAAGGTGTCATCAACAAACTGAAACCAACATTTGGGTTTAATATGAAAGTTATTTAGGTCTAATGTTTTGAAATGTTCCATAAAAATATTAGCAACCACTCAGGAAATGTATGAGTCCATGGTGATTCCTTCCGCTTGTTCATAGCAAGTCCCTTTAAAGGTGAAGAAAGTGGAAGTAAGACAAATTTTTATCAGGTTGATAGTTTCAGAATCGACTAATTTGGAGATAAGGTCAAGGACTTCAGTAACAAGAATGTTGGTGAATAAATTATTGATGTTTGGGAAACATTGGGAATAAATTCTCTTAGAATAATAATTAATAATATAATCATTAATTATTAATATCATATATAATAAGTAAATGATAATAATAAATACTTACTGATTATTCAAGGGATGCATCCTTTCATGGATGGTCACCATATGTTCCCTATATATGGAACACTCATCATTGTAATAATATATCGATTATATATCATATGAAGAAAAAAAACATGGTATCAGAGCAGTACTAGGCTTGACTCCTTCACATGAGGGCCCAGGAAAATGAGAGTAGAGTAAAATGTTGGGGTGTTAAATTTATGGGGTTGTTACAATCTCTATGTACAACATATTTACTTTTTTACTCATACCTAAATTATAGAAAGAATTCCATAAGTTATGGTGGGCGGTAATTTCTAGTAAAAATGTCTAATTACCTAAATATGACGAATGTAATGCATATTTACTTCTACCTATATTTATGCAAAGAATCATATGAATTATGGAGGAACAATTTAACAAATTCAAATGTTATGTGGATGGATTATAACAAAATTAATCTTTCGTTAGTTGCGAAGGTATTCTCCAACTATTTATATGAAATAAAATTTAATTTAATTTTAAATTGAATTTTTCAAAGAGACGTGTCTGTTTTGGATCAATCTAATATTACTATAAAAAGACACTTGAAAGACACAATAATAGACACACATATTTTTTCTCTCTCACATGTGGGATTAGTGATCTAAGGAAGAGACTAAGAAGTTGAAATTTTCTAAGTTACTTACTAACGTTCTAGTGTTTACTAAAGTAATATTGTATATCATTAGAAGTAAGTACCACTTGCAGAAAATTGTGCTTGTTTAATTTAACACTAGAAAATCAACATGGTAAGTCGTATGACATCGAGTATATGATGGATGTGTGTTGGTATCTGTATGACATCGATTATATGATGGATGTGTGTTGGTCATAGTAGAAGACATATTATTTACAGGTTCACTGTATATAGTTGTGCACAAGATAAATTGATCTCCTCTAGGAGATTCTTTCTGTTGTTCTTGTTTCTTGCCCCGGGAAGGTCACATGTAATAGCTCTACGAAGGAGCTGTAATGACGGTCGCAAGAAGTAGACATGGATGGAAAGACCTTACAATATGATATAAAGGAGAAACATTTCCATACATGATGCTTAGAGATAGGAAGTATCTAGGAGCAATGTACCTCCCAAGACGGGACCATGCAAGATAGCAAAGACAATTCTAATGATCATGGATACAATGAGTGAAGATAAATTGTAGAAAAACTATGGTAGATCCAATTGAGGAGGAAACCATATTATTAGACTTAGAGAGTAGGTGTACCATTCCTAGTACATGAGTTGATCCATGATATGTTGAGGAAGAAGGCATGGTAGCAGTTCCAGTGTACGTAGAGGCATTCCTAGAGAAGGAGGCGATACTATATCCAAAGGGAGCAGAGATGGAGTTACCTCCAGAGAAGGAGGAAGAGCTACCATCAGTGTCAAAGGGAGTAGATACATAGGAGGTGTCACCTCCATCTCAAGAGGTAGTGTTGATGTTTTTCAGCTTCCTCAGACATTGGTTTCATGAGGGAACCTCGATATATCAAGTATGGTCCAATATGAATTAGAATGATCAACATTTACCTATGTTTATGTGGGCAAAGGCATCCATGACTGCAGTGTATGGTCAGAAGATAATTCCTCATAATAATTTGAGGAACATGATGCTCGAGGAGGCCTTCACGAGAGTGAACCCTGAGGTTGGACACTTCAAGGTATATGGGTGTCCAGTATACATTCATGTACCCAAGGATAAAAGGATCAAGATAGACTCTTCAGGAAGAAAGGGTACATTTATGGGGTACAATGAGTCTTTGAAGGCATACCCGATCTACATCCCTGGTCAGAGACAGATTGAGGTGAGCAGAGATGTTACCTTTGAGGAGGAGGTATCCTTTAAGAGATCTAGAGGATCTCACACGGAGATTGATAAAATTGATCCAATTGATCCCGTTGATCATGTATCTCTAGTTGATTTTCTGAGAGATATTGCAGTAGGCCATAAGAGACCTACATGGACTCATTAGACTCTACAAGAGGCAGAAGGATATGCATCTCCTCGTGGTATCTTCCGAGTGAGCAAGATACCTCAGAGATATTCATGCTATGCCACAACTCTGAGCCACATCATTCATTTTGAGCCTTCCTATTATGAGGAGGAAACTAATCATCCAGTATGGAGAGATGTCATGATGGAGGAGTATCAATACATCATGAAGAATGATGTGTGGATTGTTGTTCCAAGACATGAGGGGAAGTCTATAGTGACTTCCAAATGGATCTACAAGATAAACACATAGTTGACAGGAGCATAGAGAGGTACAAAACAAGATTTATTTCTAGAGGATTCTCTTAGGTGAAGGGAATATATTATGACGAGACATTTACTCATGTTTCTCGATACACTTCTATCTAGATGATTATTTCCCTTGTAGTATCCATGGGTTAGAGAGTACATGTGATGGATGTAAGGACAACCTTTCTCAATGGAGAGATTAAGGAAGAAGTATACATTGAGAAGCTAGATGGTTTCATGATACATGAGAAGGAGTCTCATGTGTGAAAGTTGAAGAAGGCCTTGTATGGACTCAACCAGCCACCTCGAGCTTTGTATGCAAGGATTGATAGACACCTGATGATTTTTGGGCTTCATAAAAAGTGTTTTCGATCCCAGCCTATACTACAAGATTGTTAATGGTGAGTCCATGATTTTGGTCCTCTACGTTGATGATTTATTCCTCACTGGTATAGAGAGACTTAATGTTGAATGCAGGTATGTGTTGGCCTCTAAGTTTGAGATGAAGGACCTTGGTATGATGCACTACTTCTTGAGACTAGAGGTGTGGCAGAGAACTGATGAGATCTTCCCAAGTCAGGAGAAGTACACAGTTGAGATATTGAAGAATTATGGGATGTTGAACTTGAAGCCTGTGGCTACACCAATGGTGACAAGTCTGAAGAAACTAAGTGTGTATTCTTATGATTCTGACGAAATTGATCCAACTCTATACATACAAGTGATTGGATAATTAAGGTATCTGGTTAACACCATACCAAATATTTTCTATGCAATGAGTGCACTTAGCTAATTTATAAGTCAGTCGAAATAGACACACTAGATTGTTGTGAAGCATGTGTTGAGATACTTGCGAGGAACAATAGGATATGGTCTAAGATATACTTCGAGTATTGATATGATATGGCAAGAATATATTGAATCTGATTGGGCAAGGACCATAGTGGACAGAAAGAGAACCTTCGAGTGTTGCTTCACTTTGGGATCTTCCATGGTTTCTTGATGTAGAAGGAAACAAAATTTTGTGGCTTTGAGCACAACAGAAGCATAGTACATTACATTAAGTATGACAGTTCATAAAGCAGTGTGGCTTCGCAAGCTCCTTGCAGATATATCCGAACATGCACTGGATTCCACTATTATTCATTATGGTAACCAAACTTGTGTCAAGATATCAGATAATCCATTGTTTCATGAAAAATCGAACCACATTGAGATCAAGTACGATTACATCTTAGGCATGGTGCAAAGGAAGGAAGTATTGGTGCATTTCCTTCCTACAGATGAGCAGGTTGTTGATGTTCTTACCAAATCAGGATGAAGTTCAAGTACTTCTGTGACAACTTAGCATGGCAGAGAATTCCTCCCTCGCTGAGAGGGAGTGTTGATGTTTCCATCTTCCTGAGACATTTTCCAGATCGTACTCCTCTATGACTGAGTTGAGTTTATTTGTGATGACACTTATCTGAGAAGGGATAAGTGTGTTTGGGCTTATAGCCCAACATCCCTTGTGGAGAGCACATGAGGACACATCCCATGTGGAGAGCACATGAGGAAATGTCAAGGGAGTTTAACCTTGACGTCATATACTATGGGAGTTCACCCTGGTGTTTCTAGAGGGTCTAGCCTCTATAAGCCCACATGGGTGTGTCATGTGTGACAAACATTCTCCAAATCGTACTCCTCTGTGAATTGAGTTGATTTAATATGTGACGACACTTATTTGAGAAGGGATAAGTGGGACACTTATTTGATAAGGGATAAGTGCATTTGGGCTTATATCCCAATGTCCCATGTGGAGAGAACATGAGGACATGTCAAAGGAGTTGAACCTTGATGTCACACACTATGGGGAGTTGACCCTGAATGTTCTTAGAGGGAGTAGCCTCTAGAAGTCCACATGTGAGTGCCATGTGTCAAAAACATTTTTCTACTATGGTGGTTGTGTACCACTAGAGGAGATTGCATGCCTCTGGACAATAGTTTTGTACTATTATGGAAAGATACCTCCCTATCTAAGAGGGAGTGTTAATGTTTCAACATCGGGAGAAACTTCTCCTAGATTGGGATGCAGACCAAGGGAGACAGGATACATTTATCATAAAGGTGCACTTGTGGTAAATGGGCCCAGACGTAGTCCTTCCATGATCATGACAAGTAATAATATGGACTCGAGGTGTTTGAAGTGATTTCCACATGTCAGTTAGAATCAAGATGACATTCACTCACATGTGTGTACTTGTGGTGAAATATCCTGGTGTTGTCTTTGTACTAGTCATGGTGATTTGGAAAGGAATAATTAAGACTCAGTATGTTATATGCTATTCAATGTGAACCCAAAGTGAGCTTGATCTTAGAGAGAGTTAATTGGCTCAGAGGGAGATTCACAAAAGGAGGTTCTCCTCGATTCAGGTGGGAGAGAAACGTCTCCCAAGACTGACATACAAGTGTCATGAGTCTAAGGTGAAGTTTTTATACTTCAGAGACAAGATTGAGATGATGCAGAATGTCTCCCTTGTTGAGAGGGAGTGTTGATGTTTGGGAAACATCAGGAAGACATTCTCTTAGAATAATAATTAATAATATAATTATTTATTATTAATATCATATATAATAAGTAAATAATAATAATAAATAGTTATTGATTATTTAAGGGACACATCCTTTCATCGATGGTCACCATATGTTCCCTATATATGGAACACTCATCATTGTAATAATATATCAATTATATCTCATATGAAGAAAAACAACATAAAGATACAACATCAAAACTGACCATAATGTCTTATTCATCAAGGAAGAAGTTTAGGTTTTTTAGTAAAATTGGAGGAATATTTGATGAAAGAAGGAGTTTTCCTAATGAATTATTGAAGAGTATTAGTGAGAAAACAAGATAGGCCATGGGTTGGGAATCTTATGGAACTGACTATAGGTCTAAGGGGGATATATTTTTTATGAATTTACGCTGACCATAGATTCTAGGGGTTTGAAGATTATGAGGTATGAGATTCTTTTGAATATCAAGATCAAGCGAAGAATATTTGATGGATTTAGTAACTAGTTTAGTAATGATATTAATGGGGTTTTTAGGGAAAGGTTTATAGGAGGATGAAGAAAGAAGGTCAAGTAGTTTGGATTCGTAGTCTGAGGTATTGATTATCACAATAGAATTTCCTTTATTGGCTTTTAAGATGGTGACGTTAGGGTTTTTTTTAAGATGATGAATGGATCAAAATTCATCTTTGAATAAGTTCGATTTGGGAGGTTTGGAAATATGAAGAATCCTTCCACATTGTTGGTGAATTTATCCGGCTTCATGTATGGGGAGATGATGCGTAATAGATTCAATGGAACCTAAAATATCTTCAAGTGGGATACAATGAGGGGGGTAGGGGTGAAGTTGAAACCTTTCTTAAGGAGATGGAGTGAAGGTTGGTCTAGATCAAAGGATGAGAGATTTATAACCGTGGAAAGAGAATTTCGATGAGGATCTTCATTGGATTTAGTGTTCACTTTGTTTACCTCAGGCGAAGGATTAGAAATTAATTGATTGTCTTTATAATAATTTAAGTCGTTGGAAGATAAAGGGCACATTGATATGTTGGTGTTATTAGAAAATAGGACTATATTAACTTGATTATTGCAAAGAGAAGGATAATTTGAGGTTTCAGACGAAGAAAAATGGCTATAATGGTTTCTAATAGAAACCTTTGAGTTAGGAGAATTAAGAGAAAATGAGGTGGGTGATTGGAAAGGAGCCAACAAATCAAGGGAATTAGATTTAGGGTTCAAGATAGAAAATAATGAAAATGCATGACTGGTTTGATTAGGGTTTATAGCCTGTTTTTTTTAGCAACACCCACCCGAAAATACTAAGGGAAATGAAGCAATTGTGACTAGATTGTTGGAAGGTTGATGGTTGTTGAGGGTAAAGGAGAAAGTCGAATTAGTTGAAAATGAATTGCTGGAACAAAGAGTGACATATAGAGTCAGGGAGGATAATGAGATAGTGGAAGGATTTAGGGTTACAATTAGAAGGAACATGTTGATAAGGGTTTTGCAAGCTCAAACCAGTGGTAATCGCAGAGGGCGGTGGAGAACATAAATCAAAGTTGAAGGATGGTGGAATGCTTCGTTGGAGCTTGAGTAAGATCAATCTTGATTTCATGTGAATAAACCAACCTTCTCGGTGGAGAAAGGAGGAGTGTTCTTCCAACAAATCATACATAGGCCAAATCGACAGATCCTTCAACGCCCGGCTCAAAAAACACATTGCTGACACTAACCACAATTGAATCGCAAAGTCGACTATTATGGAACATTCCATTTAATCTAAGCATCTAATTTTCTTTGACCCAACCAAAATTTTGACATTGACGCCATATTACTCTTCCTGCATCATTCGAGAAGCCCTAGAAATAAAAAAAACACCCCAATAACTTTAATCGTGAAGATGGATACAAACTTAACTAGTCTTGGAAATCCCTCATTCATTTCCTCAATCACTGATCTTTCATTTTATTCTAATTAATTTTCTAAGAATGATGTCGAATTTTTTCTTTCTTATATTTCCCCCATTTTCTTAACTTGAATTCTTAATCTAACATTTTTCATTAACCATATCTCTTTAATCATATTTTATACTTACCTCTCCCTTTCTTATTTCCCCCCTTTATAATTTTTCATTTATTTGATCCCCTTCATCTCTTTTAACTCAAATTAATTTAATATAATTTATAATTTATTTATTATTTTCCCTTTACATTTTACAAATTATTATTTATCCAATCTCACAACGTTCAAAAGATTTATTCTTGAGTTATTAAATTAGTGTTTGGATGCTCTAGTTTAATCTTCACACCTCCTTTCTTTTGGTGAACTCAACATTTAATAACCATTTCTCTAATTTCCTCAACTACTTTTATTAATTTATAATTGCTTTACTATTATTTTAATCTTCTTTTATCTCAATTTCAATCGATATATTTTATTTCTTTCCTCCTTTATCCTTTTCCATCATATGGATTTCATTTGTCCCTACTAATAATAATAATAATTAACAATAATAATTAAAGTTTCTATTAAATTTCAAAACACTCTACATAGTTTAAACTCCATAATAATTATACAACCATGATGTAAAAACATACATACAAAGAAAATTTAAAATCAACCCTTCAACTACAATTAATAGCCATTCAATACAATATAGTTTCTAATTACACCGAAAGGTGTACACCTATTGACAATGGGCACAATTAATGATCTTTTAACCTTATTTATCCTTAAACCCTAATCTGATGGCTATGCATTGAAGAGGATGGCATATTCTTAGTCGTCCTCCAAAATCAATGGATCAGATTTATTGTTCATAACTTTCTTGTATTTATCAAGGCATCCGTTAACATGTTTACTTTTTAACATTTACCTAATCACATTAAAAAATTACTGTAAGGATATGTAATTGCCACGTTCCATTTATCAACCTAATGCACCCAAACGTTTCATATTACCACAGACGAATTACCACAAACATTTTATATTGAAGTCACGCATTCTCAATATATTACAAACACGCGTTCTCAACAGCTACCTTTCAGCGTTCTCAGCCGCCAGTTAGCGGCTGTGCTAATAATATAACTAATTTAAAATCAACCCTACAACTAATAGCCATTCAATACAATATAATTCCTAATAATATAACTAATATGTTATTTAAGGTTCTTAAAAGGCTTAAATGCTACGAAATTTTTCTCACGGTAGTTCAATCTACAATATGTCCTTTCGTGTTTGATGTTCTTCAATCTACAATATGTCCTTTCGTGTTTGATGTTCTTTCATGTTTGAGTAGGATTAGTCACTCAATGGCTTATCTTTCCATTTGACTTATCTTTCTTATGTAATAGTATTTTTTTTTTTTTATTGAAATCAGTGTTTAGGTGTTCATCATTCATTGGAAGTGTTTTACGTACAAAATTGCTCAAGCACCTTGATTTAATTAATTACAAAATTTACATATATATTATTATTTAATGCGGAAAACAATGTAAAAAAAGATGATTCTTCATGCTATTTATTTTGACTTTTCATAATATAAAATATAAAATTCATATTTGACTTTTCATAATATAAAATATAAAATTTATATTTGACTTTTCATAATATACAATATAAAATTCATATCCTTATCCATATCTCTATCAAATTCAATATATTAATTTTAAAATGATGATCTTAATTAGAGTATTTTTCAATTGAACATAGTGCTTAGGTGTCCATCATGCATATCTCAAATATAAAAATTTTAGATACAAAAGCATATTCTAAATGCTATACATATCTCAAATATAAAAAATTTAGATAAAAAAGCATATTCTAAATGTTATATAGGAATTTATTATTTTATAACCATTTAAAATAATTTAAATTTAAATTGATATTTTTTTAAAAACATTTTAATTGAGGAAATTGTAGATATCAATGGTTAATATTGCATAATCAAGGATGTTGAATCTATTTTTTACATTAAAAACAAATATTTTAATAATCTAAAATTACAATTTGAACAAAAATTTTATGGCTAGATTTCAATGATGGAAAACTAAAAAATGTCAAAATGATAGAATGTTTAACAATCTTCAATAAAAAAGAAGTGAAACATGCCAAGGAGACTCTCTAATGAAAGAGAAAAACCACCACTTATTTTTCTGCTACATTGAAGATATCAAAGTTTGAAGATCTCTAATTAAATAATAATATATGATGCAAATATCATAATAAGTTAAATAAGAGAAAATGAATTACTCTTGTATTTTGGGTTTCTATTATATATTCACATATATAGTGATAACAAGGTATGTGATAATTAATATTCATTCTTAATAATGAAAAAAAAAAAACCTCGAAATTTCATAAGATAATAATAAATATTGTGAAAGAGCTAACCTTTAAGATTGCTTATTCTAAAGATGAAGTCATTTTCAATTTAGAAATAAGAACATCTCATGATAAATATGATAACTATTTATTAAAGTTCCACCCAACTTTGAGGGAAATGAGCATTTCAAGTAGCTAAAAGTCTCTAGATTATATAATGTATGACTCTATAACAAAATATACACCCACACATCCATCCAATACAAACATATATATAAGTGGCGGTGAAGGTGTGCATTGGATTTGAGGTATGCTTAACCATCTCTTTGGGGATTGGCAATTTCCTTACCATTCATATTTAAATGGAGCATCCTTGATATGAACCTATTTTAGAAGGGACTTCTCAAATTAAAGTTGTCCATTACAAATGGAGAGATCGCAAGGGAAACCTCACTTAATTAGAATGCCAATGATGTCTAATAATAAAAATGATAAAATGACATGTCGGCATACATGTCACAATATCATGTAAGAACCACATTGTATATCTCCTTCACATTTGATCACATACGATATAAGTTTTTTTTTCTTGCTGGACAATGTGTTAAAATTTTCTTCTTTAATAGTATATCTAACACAATGAGAACCAAACTTCCACTTCCAACATAATAGAGACAATTATCTCACGAGTTTCATTGATCTATGCCTTTGTGTGTTTTTGGTTCATGGCATGAATTTCTTAGCCTTGAATGTAACCATCATTGACCTCTTCTTGCCATGTTACTTTCCTTTGAGAATACAATAATATCTCACAAATGGTCTACACTGCATCATTGATCTTACTTGATCAAAGTTCAATCGACATGGTGACATTAAAAAATCAACATTCAATTACATGCACTATCTGAATTCTAGATTTTTTGCTTATGTTAGTAAGATTTTACAACATGAAAATTAGTATGTTTATTGTTTTAAGTTATCAATTTTAATCAAATTTCATCAGAAATAACATTTCTATACAACTAATTTATAAGAATGATAAAACTTGTATTTGTTATTTAATGTGAACACGAAAATTTGCTTCATTAATTATATTCATACTTATATATCATTCATATATGAACGTAATATATAGTTTTTAGGTTATATCCTTATTCTCTTCAAAAGATGGATCTGAATACACTTATCAAACATTGAAGTACAATAATATCCTACATTTCTTTTATTGTGCTCCTTTTTAAGCTTAATTCTTTTATACTTATAATCGATGTATAGTTTGACAATTTATTTATGACTAAATTTGGGATTGTTTAGTGATAATATTGTTTTGTTCCATGCATGCACTACTATTTAGTATTGGTGAGATTATATCAAGTTTATATTTTCAAGGTTACTATTTATAATCATTGTGTTCTTGTTGTAGTAAATCCTTTGTTTTAACTAAATTGACTTGTTGAATTTAGCATAATTCAATTATTGCAAGCTTTGTGACACAAAAGAATATCTAAACAAATATTAACATAGATCAATGTGAAAGATAGATGTTCAAGTGAGCACACCAAGTATGGAGGCACACCTAGAATGTTGGTGTGTTGAGAAAACAATAGGTACAAAAAAATGCACTCATTAGAAGAAAAATTGGTGTAAGCACAAAAAATGATGAGAAGTTAGGTGTAGGATGCTAAAGGGTTCCTAAGGAGGAAACTAAGTTGAGCTAAGAAGATGAGAAAGTGAATCATTGTGAGGAATTGGTTGAGATAATTATAACCCCAAGAGTTATGGAGATAAAGGTTAAAGAAGTACACTACAAAGAAAACTGGGTTGGCTTTATGTTAAAGAGATTTGATTTCAAGGAAAAGGTTGACTTAAAATGGTTTCGAGATCATAAGAGAGAAGGTTACCAAATAATTGTTGCAAGTGAGAAAGAAGAAAGAGGTGACTTCAAACCAGATGAATAATATTAGTTGTGGGAGAGGAGATTGACATTGGAGTGATTAGATGTAATAGTTGTGAATCTCAGAGGTGTGTAAAAGAAGAATCTAAGAGGGGAGATAGTGCATAGATGAGAAGAAGACATAGAGTCTTTGATTTGTGTAAGAAAGTGAAATTGAGAGACTTTAAAGAAAAATTATAATCACATGGGATATTAAAAAACAATATTGTCTAACATTGCCTAAAGGTTTTTAAACTTTTCCACTAGAGATAAAGATATTGGTGAAATGACCATTTTCTATTATTTAAATTTCATTTTTGAATGCATAAATAGATTCAACATCCTGAAAAAACCTTAGGATACTCACATTATAGAGACTCAACCATTCAAATTTGCATTTCCAACAATTTCTAACCTAATTTCTAGAAAAATTGATAAGAAAATATGCAACTTCTAGATAAAAATGAATTGATGATTTTAAATGTTCTCCTATTTATTTAGACTTTCCTATGTGATATAGTTGTGTAGTGATACCACAAAACATAATGTTAATTTGTTTCCTCAAGTTAGATTTTTCTAGCTATGCATTGTTTCTTTATAAAAATATTTAAGAATTAAACACAAAAAGTTTAAAAAAATTGTTTTTACAACATTTTTTCTTTATTTTATAAAGATGAAAGGTATAAGTTGTTCTTGGATAAAATTGTGCTTTCTATTTACCCCTTAAACCAATTTTTTTTAAATGTATATAGATATTTTTAAATTGAAATTATATATATATATATATATATATATATATAT
>ML776873.1:1096303-1118515 GCA_009831015.1 Picea engelmannii
ATTTTAATTGGTCGTAAAAAAAAAAAAAAAAAAAACTGTTCATATTCTATTTGGTATTTAGGAGATATGGATTTTTTTTTACTTTATTGTTAAGGATATATTTATATTTTATTTGGTATCTATAAAATATATATTAAAGAAATATGTAAGCCTTACAACACTTAAAAACCTTTCATCTATTCTAATTTATTGAATGAGCCTTTGATCTTATTCATAATTTCCAAATGTCTTTCTTTTCTTTACATTATTATTATTACTTTATTATTAAGGATATGTTTTATTCGGTATCTAGGAGATATATTCTCACATGATTAAGGAACGATGTAACCCTTACATAACACTCAGAAATATAATTCGACGTTGATGTGATCAAGATGTTTACATAAACCTTTATGTCAAATTTGCAGATGAAGGCAAGTCCCATGTACAAAGTTTAATGAATTTAATAGAATATAATATGACTAATAAAGTAGTAAAAAAATGGTCTGAGTAATAAAGTAATTATTATTCGTTATTATACACCGACTAAACATAGATAGCTATGATGCCTGTCTCTCCCAAAAACGAAGGAAAACACTGAAAGGAAAGGGGCGTCGTGAGATCCCGTGTGGCGGAGGTGGTGGGAGTCACATTCACCCATGTGGGAAGAGTGAATCACACCGGCACTACTTCCAAGAAGTCAAATCATCATCTTAGGGATCGACGAGAATAATCGCTGAGAATATCTCTTTCTTCCTTTTGTTCCGGTCAATCTCCATCCTTATATACAGAAGCGAAGAAGAAAGGCATCTTACGCCTCAAGTCTGATTTTTATTGAAGTGGAGCGTTTTGACCTTGGATGTTTGTTGACGGAGCATCGGGCCATCCGCTGGGTTTGGGGTTATTTCTCAAACAATTATTTTCTTGCCGCGCGGAATCTTGCAATCCACGGTATGCCCGCAAATTTGAATTGAAATTGCTTCGTTTTTTTTCGCAAACAATTATTTTCTTGCCGCGCGGAATCTTGCAACCCACGGTATGCACGTTAAATTTGAATCGAAATTGCTTTTCTGTTAAAAATTATTCTGGAGAAAGAGCATTTAATGTCGAATTTATAAATATTGAAAGGATTTGAAATCGCTTCTTTGTTAAAAGTTGTGTGTGGAGAAAGAGCATTTAAAAGTCGAATTTATAAATATTAAAAGGATGTGAAACAACATTTTAAGCTTGGGATGAAGCTAAAGGAGAATGAAACGGCATTTAAAGCCGAATTTGTTGAATATTGCAAGGGAGTGGAGCAAGAAACTCAAAGCCCGAAATCTTTATATATTTTTCTTCGCTCTTTTGATCTTCTCAAGATCAAGAATGTTGCTTTTATGGTCACTTAAAAGATCCCTCTTTCAACTGTTTTAGCTTTAGCCGCCGTTCTTTCTTTCTTAAAGAAAGAATAAATTAATGACGACACTCACACGCAGAAATTTAATATTCCTCGTAAAAAATGAAAATTAAAATCTGCGTCACCTGGACTACAGAAATTTAATCTTCCTTGTAAAATATGAAAATCTGCCTCACCTGGACTAGAGAACGCTTCTTTCGGCGAAAGGATCACAATGTTTAGCGCTTCGACAGAAGAATTCATGATGCACAGCGCACAGCGCTTGCATCTAAATGTGATGGAATTTTCTAAATCCTTTCCCGTTTGACTGCTTTATCGGCATTGCTTACGTTTAGAATTGCATCTGGTACTTTGCAATCTGCATGCATGTTGTGCTTTTGCCCTTAAATCAGGTTTAAGTGCCATGGATGCTTTTCTTCTTTCTTCTTAATTTGCCTTTGCCTTAAAAAAAGCTTTAAAGAAGTTACGGCGCTCTGATTTTTACGAAGGTAACGTCGCTCTAATTTATATGCTGGTAGCTGCATTTTCATACAAAACTTTTGTTCTCTCTCTTCGTTTTCATCATGAACAGGTCTGCTGTGCTTTTTATTTTTAAAGTTCAGGTTCTATTTGCATTCCATGTGCTTTTACTAAATTATTTATAGAACTTCGAATATATTTATTTAGCACGAAAACCTGGAAAATTAAAGAGTTGATATTGCAGATTTTTTTGAAGAGTTGATGTTGAAGATTTTAAAGATTAATTGTAGGGAAGTCAAGTTGTGGAATATTGAGAACAACGTATTATCTCTGCTGATATACCGTGAGAAAAAATTATTTTCAGGCTTTAAAGACGCGTGATCTGTGAATGTTTGTTTTCAGCTTTTAGGAGTAGTGTGTTTTGTGAAGATACGAACTCGGCACCATGGCGAAGGGTCAACTGGAGGTGCTTTCTGCCCTGGACCAAGCCAAGACACAATGGTATCACTTCACGGCCATCATAATAGCGGGCATGGGCTTCTTCACAGATGCCTATGATCTCTTCTGCATCCCGACCGTCACCAAACTACTGGGAAGGCTCTATTACGGGGACCAGAATGATTCGAACAAAGTAGGTACTCTCCCAGTCACGGTCTTGGCGGCAGTGAACGGCGTCGCTCTTTGCGGAACTCTGGCAGGGCAGCTATTCTTTGGTTGGCTGGGCGACAAGTTGGGTAGGAAAAAGGTCTACGGGATGACACTCATGCTCATGGTGATCAGCGCCATCGGCAGCGGTTTGTCCTTTGGTAACACGCCCAAGTCCGTGATGACGACTATATGCTTTTTCAGGTTTTGGCTGGGCTTTGGCATCGGCGGCGACTATCCACTTTCAGCCACGATCATGTCGGAATATGCGAACAAGAAAACCAGGGGAGCCTTCATTGCGGCGGTGTTCGCCATGCAGGGATTCGGAATTCTGGCCGGGGGAGCTGTTTCCATCATAGTCTCAGCGGCCTTCAAGAGAGCTTATCCCACCCCAGCTCCGTTAACCCCTCCACAGGCGGATTATGTGTGGAGAATAATCTTGATGTTCGGTGCTGTGCCTGCTGTACTGACATATTATTGGCGCATGAAAATGCCGGAGACTGCTCGATTCACTGCACTGGTTGCAGGAAATGCCAAGCTGGCCGCCACCGACATGTCCAAAGTACTGCAGGTGGACATCCACGAAGATCAGAAAGTCGTAGAAGCCATTTCAGTGGGCGAGGATACGAGATTCGGCCTGTTTTCCAGGGAGTTTCTCAACCGCCACGGTTCGCATCTCCTGGGCACTATGACTACATGGTTTCTTCTAGATGTCGCATTCTACAGCCAAAATCTGTTTCAGAACGATATCTACAGTACCATCAAATGGGTGCCTGCAGCGAAAGATATGAGCGGCATAGAGGAAGTTTACAGAATTGGACGAGCGCAGTCACTGATCGCCCTCTGCTCGACTGTTCCGGGCTACTGGTTCACGGTCTTCTTCATAGACCGCATTGGGCGTTTTAGAATTCAGCTAATGGGCTTCTTCTTCATGACAGTCTTCATGCTCGCCACAGCGATTCCATACCATTACTGGTTAAAATATAACACTACAGCTTTCATAGTTCTCTATTCCTTCACCTTCTTCTTCGCCAATTTCGGTCCCAACAGCACCACTTTCGTTGTCCCGGCAGAGATATTCCCGGCGAGGCTGCGTTCGACGTGCCACGGGCTATCTGCAGCAGCTGGGAAAGCCGGAGCCATCATCGGGGCCTTTGGGTTCTTGTACGCATCGCAGGATGCAGATAAGGCCGTTAGTGGGCCTAAAGGTTACCCTCCAGGAATCGGGATTAGGCATTCTCTCCTGATACTCAGTGGAGTCAACGCACTGGGCTTCCTTTTTACTTTTTTGGTGCCTGAAGCCAATGGCAAGTCGCTCGAGGAGATGTCGGGAGAGAACGAAGAAGGTCAGGAAATAACTGGATCCTCCGGTCGATCGAACCAATCTCTACCCGTCTAGCCGTGGTTAAGTAATCGATGTTCGATAATGCATGCCTTTATCCGCAGGGCAAGCAAAGTGCGTGGGTTTGTAGTGACGGAATAACCATTCCATTGTATGCAGTTATTTGCAGTGCAGTCAAGGTCTGTGACAGTGCAAGTGAAGGAGGAATGATCAGGATAGTTAGTTTCTAGAATATATTTTTATCATTGTGTGCATGTCCATATAGGAGGGTATTATGGTGGTTGGTTGTGGTTATGTTTTTTTTCTTTCTATTCTCATATAGTTGAGATTTTATGTCTAACTAAAGTTCTTATTTTATTTTATATAAGTTTAGAACATTTCTCTTAAATGTGTTGAATTAGTTTTTATAATATAAAGTTATGTCAATTTGTTAAGTTAACCTTATAATATAAGGTTATGTCAATTCATATTTCACTTAATATAAAGTGAATTATAAAAATTTATTTTACACAAATTGTCTAGTGATTTATACCACGTCGCTGATTTGGAATGGAAAGTGGCAACGCTCTCATTTCATGTTGAGGTTTCTACTTTAAGATTTAGAACTCGATATCTGCTTCGGTTTAAAATCTTTTCATAGATTGTGCTCGGAAGAGATTATAATAGATCATTTAGTATAAATTTATTTCGATGTATCATGGAATATAATACATAGAAAGTAGTAACGCTCTCATTTCATTTAGAGGTTTCTACTTTAAGATTTAGAAATCTATTTCTGCTTCAAAGATTTTAAAATGTCTTCATAGATTATTCTGGGAAGAGAATATAATAGATATTGAATATAAAATATTTTCATAGATTATTCTTGGAAGAGAATATAATAGATTATTGAATATAAATTTTTTCCCAAAGATTTTAAAATGTCCATAGATTATTCCTGGAAGAGAATATAATAGATATTGAATATAAAATATTTTCATAGATTATTCTTGGAAGAGAATATAATAGATTATTGAATATAATTTTTTTCCGTGATTGATTTGATTGCAAAGTTCGCAATACATAGAAATTGTAAGTAAATTTGAATAAATGTCGATCAACAAAAGTTCGAGAGTTGACACATACATGAAAACATTGCAAAATTTTTAGTTTTCTAATTCTGTTGTTAATGATTAACGACTCATTGTCATATTGAACTTTGTAAGGTGAAATGCTAGTTGTGGCCAAAGGTGGGTGTGTAAATAAAGCGTTTTCAATTCGTTGTGGTTCCAACTCCTGCCAACGGTAGAACGGCATTTGCCAAAAAGAGAACGTGAATCTGAAATAATTAGAAGTATTTTTGTATTTTTAATATTTATTTTAGTAGTATTTCTTTTCTTGGAATTCTGCAATTTCAATGTTCAATTAATTATATGAATAGGCAATTTTGTCATTTTCAAGCTAAGTATAAGTTAAGAAGAGTTCAAGTGGCCTAATGTTTAAGAATATATGTTTCTTATTATGAGGTTATAGGTTCAAATCTAGAGGAGCTAGGGTATGTACACCTTCCTAAACTTTAGGAAATTCTGTATAGGTAAGGTTTCAATGTAGGTATTTTGGAAGGGATGCCTCATCTCAAATTTTAACCATGAAATCTTAGAAGATAATTTTCATGTATCATTTGCAAAGTAGATTTAAAATTACTTTTTGCAAATTAGAAAGTTAAGGACATAAAAGCAAAGTTGTATATATCAATAACATTTCTCGATTCCTCGTATGGGGTGTTGGTGATGCAAACCTCCGGGAGCCCCATCTGCGAGGATGGATTTATTGTTAATCAAGTGGATCCATCCACCAAACGAGCACTCGTGCCCTTTGAGGATCCTCCTGCCAACATTCTCCATCGAGCCAAGTGGGCTCCCAAGGGTCAACTGATATAATGGATGGTTTTGAGTCCAGTTAGCATAGCCACATGGCGGGGGAACTAAATGCTCATAACTCAACATCCTTAAGCTGAGTCTGGACATTCTCTACCTAAGCTCAATATTATTCATGACATTCTCTTCCTCTCTCCCACTATCAATCTCCATGTGAGATCCTCTAGATCTCTTGAAGAATACCTCGTCCTATGTCGTTGCTCCTTCATACATTGAAGGTATCTCTTCCTCCTTCTCTAGAGGTAACTCAATCTATGCTCCCTCTGGATGTAGTACCACCTCCCTCTCTGGGAGTGCCTCTAGATACACTGAAACTGTTGTCATGCCTGCTTCCTGAACATCTCATTTCTAGACTCATGTATTGGGACTGCTACACCTGCTCCCTCTGAGTCTCATAATGTGTTTTCCTCCTCTACTAGATCTATCTCCATAGTTATGCTACAGTCGATCTTGACTGGCTATATCCATGATCACTGGAACTGTCTCTACTATTTGGTATGATCGAGTCCTGGAGGTATACTACTCCTAGAGACTTCCTGGCTATGATCATTATGTCCTGTAATGTCTCTCCTTGACATCATGTTAGAAGTTCTTGTCCTCCATGTCCGTCTCTCTGCATGAGCCAACTGGCTCCCTCTTTCTAGGAGAACCCGGGTCCAAAACAAATACTGCCACACCAACCATGCTTTTGTTCCCTATCTGTTTAACCATCACATTTATGGATTCTCCAAGTAGATCTCAAAACATACTATCAACTTATTCCCTTGGGGATGATCATGCTAAGTCATCTTGGACCATACTTGACATATCAAGGTTCCCTCATGGAACCAATGTCTCACAAGACATATAAAGGTTTTCTCGTGAAACCAATGTCTTGGTTCCTTCATCTAAACCCTATGAGGCACATCAGGATGAAGTCTACATTCCCTCCTACTAGTCCATACAGGACCCTCCAGGGATAATGTCTCATGATGTTGCCTCAAACATCAACACATTGACACAAGCTTCATGTGATCTCGACTAAGAGGGTTTGTCACTACTTCTCATGTCCATATTGATCAATCCACACCAAATACTTGCTTTGATCTTGCCAAATGAGAGAGAACTTGTTACACATGCACCCATGTCCAACTCAGCACAAACTGATCCCGATTAAACCAATGAGGATTCTTGGGATTATATCTCATGATCTCATCCCTGTACCAAATTGTATGCAAAACAGTAAATACTATACAACCAAATACTTAGATCTCACATTCTCTTCTCATATGTCGTTATTTTGTATCTCTATATTTTAATTTTTTTTGGACAAATTTCAAACAATATATATGAAATGATAACATTCTCCTTTGTTGTTGGTCTGGTTTCCCAAGTGGAAGGCCAACAACCAAGAATTTTTGCTTGTATGATATTTTGAAAAATTAATAGAATCTTGCATGTGAATTTACAAAAAAAAAACAAACATTTCTCAATCATTTAAAAGAAATATTTTTTGATGAAACAATCATGGAAATAGTTTTGAATATACAACATATGGGTTTTTCTCTTTGAAATCATTGGTACAACTAAAATTAACGTTTTCTTTAATGTTTTCTCGGCATTTAAAAACATTTCTAATATAAAAATACAAAAAATCTCTTTTTTCATTTTATATTCAATTCCATATCTAAACATAATACATGTGTGATGTGTTTTGACTTGGGAGGAAACACAAGAGGTTGCACTAGTTTCTCAATAATCAAAGTGTTAAACCATAAACATCATCTTAAAGGAAAAAATAAACATTTGGATAGTTGTGTCTCATAAATCAAAGTCACCTCAAACAATTACTTATTCCATTTTTTTATTAATAACATGGATATTTTGCAAAATGTAGATATATAATATATAACCATTGAGGAACATAGAAATTTGACATAATTCAACCAAGATGAACATCACAATATGGCATAATAGAAGTCATTTAAGATCAACTATGGTAAATTGTGTTGATAATTACAGATGCGTGACACATTCTCCAGATGACTCTCCTATGTAATGCAGTGGGAAAGAAGATCTGTTGAGTGGACGTGCCTATGGACAAACACAGATGAACGTGATCCTAATGGCTGAGCACTAGTGAGTGTGGTTCTCTTGTGAGACACAGTGAGATAGAGATATTGACATCCCTATGGATGTGCCCCTAGTGGCTGATCACTAGTGGGTGTATGATATCCCTTGCTATATTTTTCAAGAGTTCGACCTACCTGTAACCTTAATTGTAATGTAAAGGGTACAGGTCAGCCCCACCTTAATGTAATAGATAAATAATATGGTTATTATTAATTATATTGTGAGTTAGAGAGGTCGGCCCTGTTGTGCCAATAGACACTTATATTGATAGGTTCAGTATAATATAAGTAAAGGTAAATTCCCCATTGAGAAATCATATCTTAAGTGTGAGTTTGGAAATTTCAACAAGTACGTCTTCTTGGGAAAAGTGTGCACCTCACTTGGGTGCTATTCATCTAGGGTTTGCAAGCACCCTTTTGTGTGCTAGGTTTTCTTGGTGGTGGAGGTATTTCTCTTGAAGAATATAGAAAAGAAATGGATGGGTTTTCTCCCCTTGTTGAGAAGGGTTTCCTAGGATACTTCTTGTGTACTTGTGCATGGTGTTTCTTCTTGTGATCTTGGTTGCTGCAACAAATTGTTTATGGTTTAAGTAAAATGCTAAAATGGAATGAAATTCATGCTTAAACCTTGTCCATTGAAAAATAAACATGGTATCATAGCATAGGTCTTGAAGAACCCTTGCACAAACACTTAAAAGGCTAATTCGTCCTCCTTCTGTAGTTTCGGGCGTCCTCTAGGGTTTCTGTAGAAATCCGTCCGACCCTCACTTGATTGGCCTTTTCAACACCTTACATGTGGACGTTGGAGCTAAAAATTGGAGCAAGTTGTATGACCTTCCTCAGCGCATCTCCAGATATCTTCAAAGTGAATTTATGAGGATTTTGAGTTTTTGTCCCTAGGGTTTCTAGGGTGCCAAAATTTTCTACAGAATCTTGATCTTAGGGTTTCTGCAACTTCTTGAAGAAATGTTTCAACTCAACAAGCATTCCCATGACACTCTCAAAGTTGACTTTTGGCAGTCATAAGCCCAAAAAAACATAAGGTTACTAGTCCAACCTAACCACTGGGTTTTCTCAGTCCAATTGGCAAGAGTTTGAGAAGAAATATGAACAAATGAGGAACAAAACTTTAGAAGAAGATAGGCTTGATGGAACATGCAACTTCAGCTCCTGGAATTCAAGGCTTCAAGTCTCCCTTGAAGAATATGACCTTTTGGATGTGGTAACAAAAACTTTACCAGATACAGTTACCGATGAAGAGAAGAATATAAGAAAGGAAGAAGATGTCAAGGCAAGAAAAATAATCATCTACTCAGTAAGAGATCATCTCTTACCTCATATTTCCAACCTGAAGACAACTTATGAAATGTATGAATCATTAAAAGAAATGTTTGAAAGTGACAACACCCTCAGAGCTCTTACCTTGAAGAGCCAGCTTCAAAGTACCAAGATGACGACAGGTGACACAGTTGCTACCTTCTTTATGAAGATATCAAAGATTAGATAACAACTAGAAGCCATTGGAGAAATCATGTCTGACAGAGAACTTGTCTTATCCACTCTCAACGATATTCCAAAACATTGGGAGCATTTTCTTCAAAGTATCAGTGGAAGAGAAAATCTACCAACCTTTGATCGTCTGTGGACAAACTTTACTCAAGAAGAATTTAGACTTAGAAATAGAGGAGTGGAAGATTCCCCTGATGGAAACCATGCTCTTGCGCTTCATACAAAGAAATGAGGAAGATTTAAAAGTAACTTTAGAAAAAAATTCAGAGAGAAGAAGTATTCATTAACCTCATGTCATAATCAAAGAAGAGATGTTTCAGAAATTCAGTGCTTCAGATGTGACAAATATGGGCACTATGCAAGAAATTGTCCAACCAGTAAGAAGGGAATACAATATGCTTCCACCACTGACATTGATCCAGACCCACCTCAAAATAATGAAGATAAGAGAGAGGAGAAGTACTTCCTCTAAACCCAACACAGAACTAAACATGACTACAAACCCAGGTAAATTGTTTGATCTTTAAATTTTATAGTTGATTGCATTCTTCATAAGTGAAGGGTATTATCTCTAGTATGGGAGCCCTCATGACTTGGACCATTATCCCTGGTATGGGAGTCCAAACCTTATTGATTGATTACTATGCTGGTCAAGAAGACTTAAAAGATATAGCAAGCAATAAAAGAAGACTTCCATCCTCCAGAATTTAGAGAGAGTTACTTGACTCAGAGGGAGTCAAAACAAAATGAAAAGAAGGAAGATATAATACCTTCTTTCCCTTCAATAGTTCAGAGGGAGATAGACATTTTTCTAGCAAATTCAGCTGCTCCATTTGATATGAGCAGAGATATTGCAGTAGGGCATAAAAGGCCTACTTAGGGTCAACAAAACTCTGCAAGAAGGAAGAAAAACATACAAGTCCCTCAAGGGATATCATGAGAAAACATATTTTTTTTTAATTTACTCTTCATCCATGAGCCACTCCTTTGACTCTAAGACTCCATGTCATGGAGAAGTGATAGGTGAACAAGTATGGAAAAATGTCATAAACAAAAGAATACCAGTATGAGACACCGTTCCGAGACCAGAAGGAAAATCTATGGTGACTTTTAAATGGATCTATACAGTTGATGGAAATATCAAGAAATACAAAACTATGGCCAAAAGATTCTCACAAGCAGAGGCAGTGAACCATGATGAGACATATTGATCCAATATATATATGAACCTTCATATGTACCACCATTCTTGAGTTGGAAAATATATCAGATAGATGGATTCTTGATAAGCTTGGGTTTAAGAAAAAGTGTTGTTGATCCAAACCTATACTATTACATTGTTGGAGATGACAGCCTGATTTTGATGACATATTCAAGAAACCGTGTTGTTGGATACAAGAAATCCTCAACTTATGAATTAAAGATGAAGGATCTAGGTATGATACACTACTTCTCGGGACAAGAAGTATGACAGAGGATTGATGAGATTTTTCCTAAGTCAAGGAAAATATATAGTGGATATTAAAGAAGTTCAGTATCACAGAACACAAATCCATGTCTACACCGATGGTGATGGATTTGATGGAAGAATAAATGATGATGATTTAGACAAGATTGATCCACATGTGTACCAACAACTGATTGGATCATTGATGTATCTGGTTAACACCAGACCTAATATATTTTATGCAACAAATGTGCTTAGTCAATCCATGATTCAACCGAGACAGACTGACTAGATAGCAGTAAAGCATGTATTGAGATGTATACAAGGCATAGTTAGATATAACCTGAGATATGCAACTAGTTTTGACTTGATTTTACAAGGATATGCCGATACAAATTGAGCAGAGAATATAGTGGAATGAAAGAGCACATCCGATTTTTGTTTTACTGTGAATTTTTCCATGGTTTCCTAGTGCAGCAGGAAACAAATACCTGTGGCCTTGAGTACCATAGAAACAGAGTATATAGCATTGAGTGTGTGAAGAAGAATAGCTTCACAAGCTTCTGACATATTTTCTTGATCATGAGATGGATTCTATGATGATAGCTAGAGCTGTGTGTAAATCTCGTTAAGAATCTTGTGTTTCATGATAGATCGAAACGCGTTGAAATAAAAATCACTTTCAGAGACATGATGCAGAGGAAATAAGTACACATGTTGTACCTTCCTACACATGAGAAGATTACAGATATCTTCACCAAATTGTCTTGGTGAAGAATACCTCCCTAGTTGAGAGGGAGTGTTGATGACTACAACCAAGACAAAGTTCGAAGTACTTCCGTGTGAGACTTGGCCTGATGAAGAATGCCTCCCTAGCTGAGAGGGAGTGTTGATGACTACATCCGCGTGAGACATTCTCCAGGACACAAACTATTTGAGTCAACTTGAGAGAGAGCCCCTGATATGGATGTGTGGTTCCTATCTAAGACAGAGATGGAATGTAAAGATGACCTCCTCCTTACAGAGAGTTAAGAAGAAATCCATATGATTCTCTTGTGTAACGCAGTGAGAAAGGAGATCTGTTGATTTGGATGTGCCTGTGGCTGAGCACAAGGTGAACATGTGAATTCCCATGAGTTGGGTGTATCGTTATGAGACAGAGATGAAGAAATTGTATTATCCTCCTCTGATCAAAGAGTTGAGATGATGAAATACAGATGACTCTCTTGTGTAATGTAGTGGGAAAGAAGATCTGTTGAGTGGACGTGCATGTGGACGAGCACAGGTGAACGTGATCCTAGTGGCTGAGCACTAGTGAGTGTGGTTCTCCTATGAGATGCAGTGAGATAGAGATATGGACATCCCTATGGATGCACCCCTAGTGGCTGAGCACTAGTGGGTGTATGAGATCCCTACCTGTAACCTTAATTGTTATGTAAAGGGTACAGGTCGGCCCCACCTTAATGTAATAGATAATTAATATAAAAGATAATTAATCTGGTTATTATTAATTATATTGTGAGTTAGAGAGGTTGGACTTGTTGTGCCAATAGACACTTCTATTGACAGGTTCAGTCTAATATAAGTAAAGTTAAATTCCCCATTGAGGAATTATATCTTAAGTGTGAGTTTGGAAATTTTAGCAAGTACATATTCTTGGGAAAAGTGCACACCTCTCTTGGGCTCTAGTCTTCTAAGGTTTGCAAGCACCCTTTTGTGTGCTAGGTTTTCTTGGTGGTGGAGGTCTTTCTCTTGAAGAATATAGCAAAGGATTGGCTTGTTTTTCTCCCCTTATTGAAAAGGGTTTCCTAGGATATTTCTTGTATACTTGTGCATGGTGTTTCTTCTTGTGATCTTGGTTGCTGCAACAAAATGTTTATGGTTTAACTAAAATGCTAAAATGTAATGATCATGCTTAAACCTTGTCCATTGAAAAATTAACAAATTGTAGTGTATCTAGGGGGATAATATGGGGTCCTAGGGAGGTACCCAAGGGGAATAATAGTAGAAATATATTGTTATGTGTGGAGGCCACTTTTAGTAAATAAGGCATAGTGTGCACATAATAAATGTAAGAGGACTTACTAGAAGGTTCCACCTACTGGTTGATTCCTCCTCTATAATTTTCTTAGAAGGTAGTTAATATTATATAGGGAAGTATGAGCTATGTAATGGTCATAGTTTAAGAGTATCATATTTGGAACATAACTCATTATGAGGTTTTCCCATTGAAGAAGAAAGTGAACAGAAGTGGATCCCTTCGTTAAAAAGATCAGTTGTAAAGTGTTGCCCTACCTTAAGGGTTTCGGTAATAATAAACATCAGAGAATTTCTATCTTGTTCTCATATATTTTTTGTGTTATTCCATATTCAAATATATTTTACCTAACAAGTTGTAACAGAGAACTTTACTCATCCAATAAAAGGGGCATTTTGTTTTCTATTTTTGCGGGTTTTCAAAAGAAGAAGAAAAAAGAGGGCCACAACACTTAGATTTAAATTCCTATAGCTTTCTGGAGAAAATTTGCAAAAAATGGATGTAGATATTAATTATTCTCAGAGAAAAAACCAATTTCAAAACAAAAATTGTTTGAATCGATGTTCGGGAGGTCAAGATATTGCTAATTTAAAATCAACAAATTTTCATGGTTTTTCTTAGTACAATCGTTTGATTTTGCAATTTTTTGTAGAAGTTTGTGAAGATTTTTCCCTAACCAATTGTAGATCTTAGTTCCTCTCACAAAATCAACCAATTTAAAAAAAAAAACTCATACAAATTAGAGCTCCATAAGTGGTGATATCGTTGATTTAAAATCAACATTTTTCAACATTTTCCGTGACAGTCGTGACACTGCGGAGCTCATAACTTTTGACAGGGTACTAAGAATTTTGTCGGGTCAGTGTCATTGGATTCAAATATTTATTTTGGTATATTGTATGTGGCTCTTTCTATGGGTATTTCGCATGTTAAAAAAATCCTCATGAGCCTAAACAACACTATGCAAGACATCAACGGCTATATTTGAAATATTTAAGAGGTCATAGCTAAATGGAATGAGAGGTGTATTATAGAGACCATATGTCATTTCATCATAGAAGAATATAATCAATAAATATATTCTTGGTATGATTTCAATGCCTATTGGGATGATTGGTATATGGATAGTTGTCATTTATGGGATGACAACCACTTTCATCTTCTATTTGATGACTACAATCCACCTTATGTAGAGCACATCCTGGAGAGTAGTCAAGAACATTCTATGAGTACAATTTTTCAAGTTTTTTATTCTCCAGTACCAGTGGGTGATTTTTTGGATGGATCTACATATTTGGATCCATATGACCAATGTAGATATTTGGAGCACCATTTTCAGCTGGCTATTGAGTTCCGATATATTCATTGACGAGTTCACTTGAGAACTTGAAGATGGAACCTAGGATTATAGTGGAGCTTGGAATACTTCAACATGGTGTATAATACTTCTACATGGGACCCCATTTCTCCAACCTACTTTATCATTATGGTCCACACTTCTCCATGGGACCCTGGTATATGGTTGCAATTCCTCATAACAAGCATTGACAACAAAGATTTCCTAAGGGGGATGGAATGTAGTATACGTAGGGAGATAATATGGGGTACCTTCGGAGGTACTTAAGGGAAATAATACTAGATATGTATTTTTATGTATGGAGACAAATTTTAGTAAATAAGGCCTACTATGAACATAATAAATGTTACACACAGGCTTACTAGAAGGTTCCTCCTCTAGGATGTTCTTATATGGTAATTAGTATTATATAACAAAGTATGAGAAATGTAATGTAAATATTTTAAGAGTATTGTGTTTTGAGTGTATCTCATTAGGAGGTTTCCCCCTTGAAGAGGGAACTAAACATGAGTGGATCCCTTCCTTAGAAGGATCAGTTGTAAGGTGTTTCCCTACCGTAATGTTTTTGGTAATAATAAACAGTGGAGGATTTATATATTTCTCTCATATATTTAATGTGTGATTCCATATTCATATATTTGGTACTTAACAAGTTCTATCAAAGAACTTTCTTCGGCCAAGAAACTGGTCATTTTTTTTTCTATTTTGTGGGTTCTCAAAAGAATAAGAAAAAAGAGGGTCGTGACACTCAGATAAATTACTATAGATTTTTGGAGAGAATTTGAAGAAGCTAGTTGTATATATAAATTATTCTGAAAAACAACCAATTTAAAAAAAAAATCTCCTGAATTGAAGTTCAAGAGGTCAAGATATTGTTAATTTAAAATCAACAATTTTCAGGGGTTTTCCAACGATAGTCATGCGATTTTGTATATTTATGTAGAAATTGGTGAATGATTTTCCCTCACCAATTGTAGATATGAGTTCCTCTCACAAAATAAACCAATTTCAAAAACAAATCGCCCGATAAGAGCTCCATAAGTGAAGATATCACCGATTTAAAATCAATGATTTTACAGGATTTTTCGTGATGATCGTGAGACTACAGAGCTCATAACTTTTGATAGGGTGCTTTGATTGCTACCAGATCAATGCCATTGGATAGAGGATTTTAAAAGAATCATTTTGGTATATTATATGTGGTGCTTCTATTGGATATGTCATTCATTACAAAAATCCTCATCAGCCTAAACAACACTATGAAAGACATCAAATACAATATTATAAATATTAAAGAGGTCATAGATAAAGGGAACGAGAGAGATATTATAGAGATGACACGTTGCTACATATGTTGGCAAAAAGTTGTCAGAAAAGGGTCCTCTTTAGGTTACCAACAAAAGGGTGCTGATGTAGTCTACTGCATTGGAATTTTCATGTCTCCAAAAGGAAATAAGTCTCACCCGAAGCGCAACCGAGACAACATAACTAAGGGAAGGGCAAGAAGAATGCTAAACAGATCTAAAACCCATCTATATTGTTACCATTCTAACGCAATATAGATTACTCATTTCATATCCTTAACACATCATGCATTGATACAAGAGAACAAAACTATACAAAACATCCATAAGTGATAAAGACATGTAATTCATAACAGACATCAACATAATGATATTTCAGAGATACAAAAAGTATTATAAACCAGGAGCATTTTTAAAATTTGATCTCCATTCTCTTTATATTATATCAAAATTCTTGGACAATAAGCATTTGCAGATTTACATTAATAATCTACCCTACTCATCATAGAAGAGATCAGTAGGTACATCTCAATACAATACTACAACTGGTAGTAATCAATCTAAGCTCTTCCCTTACAAATTACATTCTAGATCTAGAGTACAGATCCAACTCTTTCCTCTTGTTCCTCTCTCCTATAATTTACACACCCAACCATTACAATACAGTACAATACACCAATGGATCAATATAATTGTTTCCTTCCTCTCCTACAGAACCCACAGGCCCTCTTCTCTTCTTGATTATGTTATAATTGTATTGTCTCAAAACTGATTTTGCGTTGGCTTCAGACTTTGTTCTATTCCAACATATTTCTTTTGTGAGTTTACTTTATCGACCTTCTTCACGTGGTTGGTTGTCTCTTTAATAACTTTCGTAAATTATTTTATCAAGAAAAAGGGCTCGACAGGCCTCGACCACAATCCTTGACTCGCCCTGAGTCAAGTCTTTGGTTCCTCTATGTTCTTCGATTCGTCCTTTTGTCCTTCTGGAATTTTGATTGCTTCCACCTTGGACCCTTTAAACAAAGGGCCCAACTCTAAAACTAGATTGAGATATTTTTCTCTGACCTTGTGGAACTGTTCAAGTTTGCCTTTCCACTTTCTAGCAAGCTATGAGGCTTCTGTAATGAATTTTTTTGTTGCGTTGAGGTTGAATTCCTTCGGATTGGATGCAATGAGGGCATTCCATTCCTCATATTCTAATATCTCAAATTGATGCATCTGCAGATATTTAGTTTGAACGAAAAGTCTAAAGTCTCTTAGTTCCTTCTTTTCTACTGTTTGAGATTCAAACATCGCATTCAAATAATTGTCTTCTTTTTGCATTTCATCAAAATTTTCTTGTTGCTCCATATGATCGCGTGTTTTACCTACTTTTTCATTAAGGGTCTGGATTCTGGTGCACAAGTCTTCTAGTTCCTAGTTGTAGAAGGCTATAACACCCATCCAATCGATGACTTCCTTGAAGACAGTGGTACATTCGACATTATTTTTGTGCAATAGGGCTCTGGAATCATTTCCTTCCAAGAAAATTATTTCTATCTATTGTTGAAGTTCTCTAGGCTGCGCCTCGACCTTCAACTTCATCCCATCCAACTATGTTTTAAGGTTCTCTACTCGATCTATTAGTACCTCCCATGATTGCTGAACCAACCCGGGTTGTTCCTCTGGTTCTGCAGTTGCGTTGTACTCTGGTATCTGATCTGTTGCTTTTCTGAAAGTTGGTCAAATATCTGTGAGATTTCCCTTCATTTTCTCCATTTTCTCTTCTGCCTATATTTTCAAGTATTCTTCCTGCGTTCTTTTGGTATGTTCCAAAATTACTTCTTGTCGCCAATATTCATCTTGTTGAATCTATTTATCTAGGTGATTGGTTGAGGCTCTAATCAAGCCTACTAGTTGCGGTGTTGAAAAATGAGAGAGATCTCTGGATGTAACTGTGGCCTCTAGAGGGAGTCTAATATGAAGTGGAAGCCCGCTAGACATGGATTTCTTTGATGGTGTCTCAACTTCTTATTCTCCTTGGAGTGATCCTCACAACTGTTGGGGTAGTTTATTCTTCAGTGCTAATGGAAGAAAAGGGATAGCTTCCACCTATGTTAGGCAGAGATGTAACAACTTTGATCATTATTGTGGATATTGTAGTACGGGTTAGAGTTTTTATTTTAGTGATGTTGTAACTTTTCCTGATTGAGTCTCCTGTGGTGCTTGAGACTCTTCCTCCTTTTGTGTTGTTTCCTGCATTGTGGGTGGAACTTCAAGGGTTTAGCTCTGATCCTTCGGGACTTCTGTGCCACTCTCTATTATCAAAGACTGTGTATCCAGGAGGGGGATGTGTGGGAGTTGTCTGAGTACTAGCATTGTGGATGTTTGGATCTCGTGGAAGGGAACCATTTCTGGAGTATCAAGTTGCATAGGTTTTGGGGAATTGGGCGGTATTGGGACTGTTGTATATGGAATTGGTGATGACGGTTATTTCTCAGTGACTATGGTGAAAGGTATATTGGGGTTAGACTCAGGGTCATTGATAATATGGATAATATTCTGGGCTACTCGAGTGGTTTATCTAGTTCGAGGTAGCACAGTTGATATAGGATACAGGTTGATGATTTTAGTTGGGTTGACTACTGGGGACACACTAGTTCTAGGCTTCTTGGCTGGAACCTCCTATATGAATGCGAAAGATAATTTTTTTTAATGGTTTTACCTGAGAATATGGCCTTTTCTGGAAGCTTGAGACATCCTGGAAAAGGCCTCTTTTTCCTCTAAAACTGGTGTTCTTCCTCTTCTTCTAATTCCGAGGCTGTTGGCAAATCCTGGGGATGTTCTACCTTTCCAGAGTGTGACCCTTCCTCTTCTACTGAAATCTTCTTCTTTAAAAATTCAGGTAGAAATGAGCAATGCATCCCTGACTTGAAAAGGGTGTGTTTAAATCTCGACCAATGTTACCCATGATTTTGGTCATCTAGATGGTGTATTAACAATGGTGTACTCAGGCTCTCAACAAGAACTTTCTCCTGAGAAAAGTGGAATTCATCTCCTTCCAGAAAACATGTTTTTGAAGAGAGTTCGCAGGTTGCTTATAGCCTAGGGTGAGAGAATGAGCCATTCTCGCAGGCTACCTTCATCTAGGGTGCGGAATTCTCGCATTGTGCTCTATACATAGGGTGCGAACTTGATGTCAAGCTTGGAAAAAAGATGAAGTCTCGATGGTTCTAGAAGGGAATCTTCTAGAAAATGGGTTGGCATTCAAATGGTTATCATTTTACTGGTTTCCTTGATTTGGTGGGATCATTCTGATCCATGTAACCATCTCATCCTCTCCTATATATTGATGGGATTCTCATGGAAAAGGTTAAGCAAGATTATTTGGAGAATTGGTAAAGGAATTGTGTGAAGAACCCATCTTGAACAAGAGCTTGGAGACTCTAGCAAGTCTACCAAGAAGAATTGGATCTTCTTCATGCAAGGATTGAGAAAGTGTGTGTGTTGGAGCCAAGAGTCACCGAAAGGAAGCTTGCGACATCAAGGCGATCAGGTTGTATCTTCTACTTTCGATTAATATGATACAACAGCATGTCCTTTTCCCATAAAGTCATTCTTACTTTATTGTGTAATTCGTTGATCACACACATAAGTTGACGATTGGATACGTTTAGCCATCTTCACTTTGGTTGGTTTTTGTTGTCTTGGTCTTGACCTCACGAGAGCACCGGAGCGAAGCAGGAGCAACAAAGACCCAAGGAAGCTATTCAAAGGTATGTTGCTTGTTCCTCCTTATTAGCTATTTCAATGGTCATAACTTAGGGAAAGAGTCGTGTCCTGTCCTGTTTTGTTCTAGATCCAGGTGGATCTAGAGAGATATGTTAGTGTCTGCACCTACCAATTAGTCCGATAACAACCAATAAAGGATTTCCTTGTCCAAATAGAATGGTAGGGGCCATGTATGAAATTATGAAGGATTTTCATGCCTTAGCCAGACGAATGTGTAATGCCAATTTAGAGAGAATGAGATATTCCTTATATGAAAGTTCAAGAGCTCCTGGGGTATAGGCATCCTTTGGGTGGCATCAATCAACTGATTTTACCACTTTAGGGACGCAAAGTTGTTGAACTCCATATCTTTTGAGTCTTCCCTTGCATGCCAAGGCTCAAAAATATTTATGAGGTGGCCTTTGTCAATAGGTTCTAACTATCTACCCATGGGTGGTCTCCAATTTAGGATTGAAAAATCCAGAAGTAGATATATGTATGTGAAGGTGCCTCCATTCTCTTGAACTTCCCTGCGAGCGACAAGGAGTTCTTCCAACAAGTAACCACACCCATTGAACACTGCACCATTTGCATAGAAGTCAACCACTGACATGGCATCCAATGTACATTCATCCTTATAGTAAGAGCACATGACCTTGATAGCGGTCACATAGCAGGCCGTTCTCATCTTCTCAAGGAGGATTGGTTCAATATTTGTTGTGCGACCCCCCCTTTGTCCATGGAAGTGATAATATAGGCTAATATCATCTTTCTAGTTTCCATGCTTGCTTGGTCCTTGAAATACTTTGGATACGTCCTTGCCCTCCAAAGATGGTCCTATAATTTGGTGGATATCTTCAGCATGAATGGGGTATCTTCTATCGAGCCCTAAAATCATATCATGCACCTTATTGATTAGGAACTAAGTGCATCGCGCAACTTCACCACTGGCTTCGAACAATGGGAGGTCCTAGAGGTTCATGATTGTCGAGTGGAATAGATTCATAAACTCATCCTTCAGGAGGAATTGCATCTCCCCTGTCAGCACGGATTCCATCTCATAGAAAATGTCGATGTTTGTTTGTGGGAACAATGCCGTGTCCATGAGATCCAAGTCAAGGAGTTTTTTCTTCTTGAATTTTCCTTTGACATCACCTTCGACCTCAATCCTGGGATCATAGGGCTCATACATAACTACTTCTTTCGATATGGAGCCTCTTCCTCCTAATATTCTCGACATTTTCATGATGGAGTGATAGTAGCGGCACTAGCTCAAGAACTAGGTAGCGACCGACTTCTCAGAATGCACTAGGATGCAGGGACTCAATAGGAGAAGGAAAGTGGGTTAATAGAATGTCATTCTAAAAAATCTTACAGAGTATTATAGTTAAGGTAACGGGATATACCATTAATGAATCATCAATGAGAGAGTAATTAGGAAAGCATCCAGATTTATGGTGTAAATGTGTGATCCATATTTATTAGAAGAATTAAATGAATAACCTATTGAATAAAATAACACAGAGATATGTAGAACAACAAAAAATATCCAGTGAACAATAACTTCTATTGAATAAATCAAATAGGTTGAAACTGTAAAACTATAGAAATGAAAACAACTTGCTTGAATGGTGGTATCTATCTATGAGAAGATATGTGGTTTCTACATGCATTCTTCTGCGAAGAATGATTACAATGAGTCTCTAGAGGCATTTTTAAAATTACTCATGTGTAACACCTTGTTTCCCCCAGCTTGTAAATATAACTAGACTGGCCAAGGACTATGGAAAACTCATAAATGTGAACATGTGATGTAAATGGACCTTGAGGAAGAGGTCAATGAATGTGAATGATATTTTGAATTTATTGCAGGACTGCTGAGAGGGGATGTGCAGAAAAAGAGACCACAATGGCAGTGGAAGGCCCCTGAAAAGGTGGCGTTAACTTCCACTGAGAATTAAATACCGTATTTGGACTCCACTGGCCCGAAGAACCAAAAGCGGCTCGCTGGACCTAAAATTTAATGCCTCGCAGGCTAATAGGTAGATGGCTTGATGAGGGATGGCATGGTGAACCGCCCATCTGTAGAGCTATCAGGCCTGATCGACGCGAGGGTAATCGTGCCACATACAACCTCGTGAGAGGATAAGGCGTATGGTAGAAGCGATTGAAGGGAGGCTGACGCAAGGGGAACTCTGGCATTATGCAGAGTGAGTGATAGCAGAGAGGAAGGATTGCAACCTTCGCTCCTGGTCATTGGCAGACAGAGAGACGCAGTCTCGGAGCATCGTGGTCTCATCTCGGGGGTGGCTAGTGGTAAATCCGTTGGGAGTCGCTAAGCCTACGGTTGGGTGGAAACGAGCACCCCTCTCAGCAGTTGCCCATTATTCCAGTGTCATTTCTGATAAGTGTTTTATATATATATTGCATCTTGAAATTCATAGACGGATATATGTATACATATGCTCATAGAACTGTGAAATTGTGAATGATTTCAGTGTTAGAATGTATGTGCAGTGTTTGATAAGAATGAATAGATATATGCTTATAATAGAGGAAACCATGCATGACTTATGTTGATAAATGGATTTGCTTATGCATGAGCTGAACCAAGTCAGAATTCCAGTCCATCCTAGGGAGTTTGTTCCACTTTGTCTGTTCCTAGGAATGCCCTGGATTAGATCTCTTCACAGAGATTCCCTTCTTAGAAAGGTTCACCAAGGACCCCGAAAAAGGATTTGAATGCGGAAGTCTTATTAACTCTGTACGAGGAGGAATGACCCTGTTAAGAACCAAAGACTGAATACAAAAGTATCACAACAGATATACAAGAAAAATATGCAAAATCTTCTTTATTACTATCAAACCCTTAGGGTAGGGCAACACCATACAATGGATCCTATTATGGAATGGATCCTCTCCTGTTCGCTTGCCTCTTCGAGGGGGCATCCTCCTA
>ML776873.1:1123493-1135642 GCA_009831015.1 Picea engelmannii
AGGGGGGGGGGGGGGGTCCGGAATAGTGTGGCGTGTGAAGTGGGACCCCTCTCTGTCATGACGACCACCGTGTCGCGCTTCCCTCTTTCCACCTATATTACACCTAACGACGCAACGGGGCTTGCTCTCATTGGCGGATCTCTACCCCTGTTGAGGTTTTGTTCCTATTGGCCATTCACTGACCTCGTAGGGATTCATCCCCATTGGTCGCTCGCTAGCCTGTCAGGTTTCGGTGGTTGCAGAGTCGAATGTTTGAACATCACTGTAGCACCGAAGCGCGAAATACAAATAGGCACTGCGTCTGAATTGAATCGTGATCATGACCCGCTATCACATGAGAATGGAATAAAAGAGAATGAGAGTCAGTTTACATTGGGTCTCCATGGTTATTTAGGGGTTCGAGTCTGACATAGGTCCGAAAAAATTTGATTTAGGTAGTGGGTATGTTACATCATGAATGCCAAAACCCTATAAATCCAAAAACCTAACCCTAGGAGATGAAACACCAAAAGTTATGTTGGCCCGGATGGGTATGTTGGTACCTCAACTTCCCACAGTTGTAATTTTTTCATACGACCTCTTTTTTCAGCACGTGATAGCCTGTTGGAAAGTTATTTTAGATATATACACATTATGCCATCAAAATCTGAGTCTATCTATAGTTTGACTATGGAAAGACAAAAAAACATGGTTTAGGGCCCTAAAATGACCCCAAAAGTACATAAAGATGTACTGACATGAAAAATTCCAAAATAAGCCAGTTAGATTAGGTGGGAAGCCACTAATATCCACATGGACATTGTGTAGGGATTCAGATGGCCCCAGAAGTGTAGAAACCACAATTACAAAGAATTACGGAAGAACATGCTGAACTATAAACAGTTAGGAGGAGCCAGTTGGAATAGGTGGGTGGCCACCAATATCCACCTGGATCAATCCTTCCCTCTTAGGAAGCAATGGTATCCATTGCATTGAGATCCCCCATCAGGTGAGGAAATTTATGTTGAATTTTACTTCGGGTGAGCCACTTTCCTTGGTGCAGGAGTTGTCATGCCTTGACAGCCCAATAAAGTTGGATCCTCTGTTGGCGAGTACACTTGACCTGTGTGTCACTATATGATCAGTGGATGTCTATTCCATGTAGTTAGGGTTGAGGTGTTTTGGTGTCAAATGTTCTGTGATCTCTAAGGTGTTGAATAATTGTGGAAAATATGGCAAGAGGAGGTCCACATTGAACACTGGGTGAAAGCCAAGGAAGGGGGGAGTGTTGAGCTCAAAAGCATTGTCACCCAAAAACTTGGTGATAGTGTAAGGTCCATAGAAAAGTGGATAGATCTTTTGATGGGGCCTTGTAAGGTGTTATTTCTACAAATGTAATGAGACCTTTTCTCCCACTGAAAACTTGTGCAATACTCGGTGTTGATCATGGCGCTGCTTGTACTTATCATTGGATTTCTACAAAATCTCATGGACCTATTGGCGGATGTGTTGAATCCTCTCAATGAATCTGGTGGATTTGTTAGCCTCGAAATGAACATGGGAAGAATTTGTTTGTGTGGTTGCAAGCAGTACTGCAACATCAACGAGACCCAAGGGTTGGAATCCCAGCCCCACCTGAAAGGGGATATGGCCGATGGAGATATGGAGATCCTTGTTGTAGCTATGATGAACATATGGAATACTCTCATCCCATGCACATGGATGCTTAGAGTTATACATGTTCAGGATGTGCACAATAATCCGACTGATGACCTCTGTTTGGCCATCGGTTTGAGGGTGGAAGGAACTATATTTGGTGATCTTGGTTTCCAACAGTGACCAGAGACTCGACCAAAATGTGTTGAGGAACCTAATTTCCTGATCGGATATTATGGCCAATGGTATCCCAAAATGGACCCACACTCATTCGAAGAAGAGCTTGGCAATATTTTTTGTTGTGATGATCTTCTTGTAGGCTATGAGAATGGTCATCTTCAAAAACCGATCAACAACCACAAATATGCAATCATTGCCTTTCTTGGTGGGCGAAAGACCAAACATGTAATCCATCGAGATGGATTCCCAAGGCCTCTTGAGAGTAGGAAGATGGGTGTATAAGAATTGCTTCTTGATGGATGGCTTGGAAATGGAACAAGAAGTGCAATATATGATATACTTGTCGACGTCCTATCGAATTTTTAGCCAATAAAGATGTTTATGTAAAACGACCACAATTTTCTCCACGCCAAAATATCCTACCATCTGACTCTAGTGAACCTCCCAAATCATCTTTGCACGCCCATTTTCAGGAACATAGAGATGGCCCATATGGAATAACATTCCATCAAGAATGTGGAAATCAGTGACATTTGTGCATGTAACCAAGAGCTGATAGGTGGTGGCGAAGTTAGGATCTTGCTAATAAAGTTGGGGCCACTTAGATGCCTCATTCCCACATGAATGGAGAATGATGGTTAGTGCAGCCCCGAGAGGTCGAATGAGGTAGTCGATGACATGATTTATGCTCCCTGTGTTATAATTGATGTTGAGATGGAACTGTTGTAGGTATGTGGACCACTTTTGATGGCGTCCATTCTGCAACTTCCCTTGTGTCTGTATGAACTGCAAAGGCTTGTGATCAATGTGGATGATTGTCTCCTTTCCCAGAATATAATGCTTCCAATGACGACATGGTGACATAATGGAATACATTTCCTTCTCATAGGTGGGGTATTTTATGATGGTATTTGATAGTGTCTCATTATGGTATGCTACTAGATGATCGTGCTGAGTGAGAACTGCACCTACAACATAGTCAGATGTATCATTCTCAATATCGATTTTTTGTTGCATATCGGCTAAGGAGAGTACTAGATATGAGCACAAGAGATGATTTAGATCATCAAATGCTCATTGTTGTGCCTTCCCCCATGTGAAATTTTCCCTGCCACCACCCTTGGTCACTTGGACGAGGGCCCATGCAATATGGGAGAATCCCAATATGAACCATCGGTAGAAGTTGGCAAGTCCCAAGAAGCTTTGAAGATTAGTTAGTGTGGTCAGGGCTAGCCAATCATGGATGAATTGGATCTTAGCTGGATCCACATGTACCCCATGCTCATCAACAATGTATCCCAAGTATTGGACCATGTTAATGCCAAAGGATCATTTTTTCAAGTTGACATATAACTTGTGTTGTCACGGAGTGATMAGAACTTGTTGAATATGTTGCATGTGCTCCTCACAAGTTCTGTTGAATATGAGGATGGACTCTAGATATACCAGCACAAAAGAGTTGGTGAAGGKTCTCAATACATCATAAATCAACCTCATGAAAGTGGCTGGTCCAGACAACTTTAAAATATGAAGATAGTAGTGTGTGGTGTCATTGGTAGGTCCAGCYGTTTGACAACCTCTGTTGAGGTCAAGCTCTTCTGACTGCTACTATCATCAATGAAATGAAGTAGATCCCCCTTTACCCACATATGTGAGTGAAAGAGGCATTCCCCTTCCTCTCGTTCTTCTGGATCCCTTGGATGGACTTTGSTGGTAGTGACAGTGTAACTGGGTTTGACATCGATAATCCACTTCCATCCTTCTGGATTTGATTCAGAGTTAGAATATGCCTATGACTCAGAATCTTTCAACTTGGCCACCAGGAGCGACATTCTTCGATGTTGTGCTAAGGGATTTTATGGTATTCAAACCACTTTCCTATGTCCTTCTTCGACTTCTCATTACCCTTCTTGTGTTGCAACTTGTACTGTTTGTCCTGAGAGTGACCATATTTGATATGTCCCTTGTTTTGTGGGTTGGGGCCACCTTTTCCTTGCTATAGCTGTGAGGAGTTTGTAGATCCAAAATCTAGCCTCTTCTTCTTAAATTTCTGCTCGATCTTGACAACATATCTATAAGCCACACCTAATGATGCAATGTCCAGAAACTCCATTTTTTTAATGTATCTATGTAGAAAGCCATGGTATTTGAGCACCAAATATCATTTATAGTCTTTTATACCCAATTTGGTGCACAGGGTATGGAAAATATTGGTGAAATATGGTACTGTCTAATCCCTTTCCTGATGCAGCATGGTCCATCTTGTGTACTAGTCCTCGTAGCTTCTAATAGGGTAGTATTTTTATTTAATGGAATCCTTGAAGGAATCCCATGTGTGAGCGACCAAAATTATTACAGATTCCTCTATGGCCCTTTGCTCAGAGTAGGTATCCCATCGGTCCTTAACATGGGGAATGACCTTGAGGAGTGAAAAAGTAAAATTTTCCCTATCGTAAAAATTGTGGACTGAAAAGTTCCCTCCGAGAAGACTTATCCATTTATCTACATCATCTGCATCTATTAGTTATTCAAATAATGGAATATCAAAATTTACTTTTACCTTGAAGGGGGTTGTTGTTGGCATGTTTTATAGGAAAGCGTGTGCTTGTCATTGATGGCAAGAACAATAGCGAACCAAACCTCAAGAGCGCAGAAGACGAGAAAGCTCATAAGAGATAGTGGTTTCCAGAAGTGCAGAAGAGGTCCAAGAGACGGACTCACAGGAGGAGAAAAGGTCGAGACTCGTGAAAACTTAGAAAACCTTCTAATTCAGAGATATCAAAAGCTCAGGAAGAAGAGCGACAATGGCCATTGGATCGAACACCGTGAAGAATATGGACTGTTAGATCAGAGTCCAGATAGGAGGAACGAGTGCACAAGAGAGGAACATATCCCATATGTTGGATATGAGCGCAAATGACCAACAACCATTAGATCCAGTGGATTTGCAAGGAGGATAAGCTCAAGAGGAATACCTGACAACCATCGTGCTGAATTAGTGGAAGGACATGATAAGAAAGGGCTGAGATCTGAGATATCGATCATTCGAATACCTGTCTTTTGTCGGATCAAACCCAAATTCCCATCATCCATAAAATCATTCTAAAATTGAAGGATAGGATAAATGGGGCTAAAGGGTTGAGAATTTGATTATCCGAATACCCACTAGCCGTCGGATCAAACCTGAATTCTCGTCATCCATCAAATCATTTTCGAGTGGAAAGATAAGATAAGCGAGGTAAGATCTGAGATCTCATTTATGAAAATTTTCTTCATTCATTTGATCATTATAAGTGGAAGGACAGGATAAGCTAGAAGAGATGCATCGCAGATAGATTGAACTATTGATCTGAGATCTTAATCAAATGAACTACATTCGTTTCAAGTATAAAGATGTGAGGAGTTTAATATTCGTAAAAATCTCACCTCAATAATTTAAAGTTTGAGATTTGAAATACCTGAAGCCCAAAGATATAGAGAGTTGAAATACACTCTCAACCGTCGGATCATCCAAAGTGAATTTCAGCCATCATATCATTCTAAAATGGAAGGATAGGGTAAGTTAGGAAAAGGATGCACTAATATTAGCGGTCGAGAATCGGGGACTCATATATACGGTTGATAGGGCATATCATACCCCCATGACCTTTCTGCCTTTAACCATGGGGGGGGCGGTCTGAGATGTTGGTATTTTCCATGTGGGACCCTCCTATGTGTCACCTTCCTGTTAACTTGGACCCCCCTCGCTCATTACCACTTACCACCTAACACCCCCTCTGAGTAAACCACCAAACCACTCATACATACCACCTCCACACTCTAACGTCACACTCCACTATGTGTTACACATCACACTCCACTACACCGCCTACACGTCTCACCCACGTCAGCAGACCACCTCAGTAAGGACACGAGTTGTCTGATATGAAAGATCACTTCGGGTGTATTCTCAACCATTGATCATAGTACAGTGGAAGAATAGTGTAATTTTGAAAAGTTGAAATCCCAAAGTTTCGAAGGGTGAAGTTTCGATAGTCATCCATATCGATGTTTTATTAAGTCCTATCCCTTGGATTGAACAATGAAAGGATGAGTGTAAGGATCAAATATAACCATTGATTTGTTTCCATGAAATAAACTGTCCAATCTGATCTGTCCACTCAGGAGCACCATCAATATTGTAAGATCGACGGTCCCATCGCATTGTAGGGATTGAAGATGCATGAACTTTAAAGATTTGAAGGCAGGCTGCAATCAAAACCATGGTTTTGGAGAAAGGACACATGGAGGCTCAAGATAAATTGTGGGGCGAAAAGCAGTTTGTTCTACACCACCTTTGGACGTGCCCGCAATCGCGTTGTCACATGAGTTCATCTCCTAAGGTCATATTGAGGGAGGAGCTAGCACGTCTCTAAGCTCCACTTTGGAGTTCGGGAGATTGGGAAGCACATTTTGAATAGGCGTTTGGTCACTGCCGATGGTCACGTGAAGGAACGAGATTAGAAGCCAAATAAGCCAAAATGACTCTCTGTAATTGATGGAATGGAGTGATTGTATCTACCAGAGAATTCAAAGAGCTTTATGGTGATCGCCAGAGGAGATGAAGAGTCTCAAGGTAACTTCCAGTGGAATGAAGACTCATCATAGAGACAATTGACAAATGGAAGAGAGTCAAAGACTGTAACTTCCATAGAAGCTAAAGAATCTCATGATAATGTCCATTGATGAAGAACAGACTCAAAATGATCACCAGAGAGAACGCAGAGTTAGGTATATGATCTGACAAAGGACTTGGCATGCTAAATATAGAAGAATAGAGAAAAGATGGATTCTTCTGTTGAGACTTATTCATGCAGGTAGAAGCATGTTGTGTACAATAGCTGAAACACACAGAGGAGGCATAATGCATAGAATGGACACAGCGCACATAGTATAAAATGTTGAAGAACAAAAAGTGCAAGTGAGGGAGCAGGAGGAAATTCATGCAGGCAGAGGAGAGAAATGTAGCAGAACAATGATGAGACTGGTAATCCATTGATAAACACTGTATCACTATAATAAATTTCAGTAAGTGAATTTTTTATAATCAGGGTGGTAAGGAGGTGCTAGGGAGGACTATTGTCCTCAGAGTTTCAAGTGGGTGCTTGAACATAGGGAGTTGTAGCTTCCATCTGGTTACATCCAAAAAAAGTAGGGTGGTAAGGTGGTGCAAGGGAGAACTATTGTTCTCTGTTATACAAGTTGGTGCATGTATGACTGGTAGTTGATGCTTCCATCCAGTCGGTGCTGGAACACTCAGGGAGTTGGTGCTTCCTTCTAGTGGGTGCTAGAGAAACCAGAGAGTTGGTGCTCTCAACAAGTTGCATCTTGTAAAATAGAGGTGGTAGCCTCAAAAGGATTTGGAGCTCATAAGAATGATAATGTACAAAAAATAAAGACTACTTATCATATCAAGAAGAAGAGGTTTTCTTCCTTTATGGTTTTCCTCAGGAATATGTGTCTCTGTGTATTTCATGTGTGTGATTGATGTTGAATACTCCATTTCTTACTTCCCTGAATTATTGTGATCATTGTTGAGTGTTTGGTAATGAGTTTAAAATGGGCATAATTGTTTAAGAACAATAACAATTGATTCACCCCCCCCCCTCTCAGTTGTTTGACAATTGGTATCATAGCCAGGTTCCTTTTATTTAAAGGTAGATCAGTAATCTTAAACATGACAATTCATGAAGGAACTTCAACCAATAAGGCCCCCTCTATTCAATGGAACAAACTTTGGCTTCTGGAAAGTTAGGATGAGAACCTACATAATGGATTTAGGTGAAGAAGTCTGGGATGTGGTAGAGACTGGTTATGTAAAGTCAGTTGTACTAGATAATAAGGATGACAAGCTCGAATTCAGCTTCAACGCTAAGGCTATGAATGTTATTCTGAGTGGGCTTATAGAAGAATAATTTGTAAAAGTTATGCACCTAGAATCTGCCAAAGCAATGCGGGACAAACTCATTAGCAGTTATGAAGGTAATGAGAAGGTAAAGGATGCCAAGCTTCAAACCTATAGATTACATTTTGAACAACTAAATATGAATGAGGATGAAACAATTAATAAATTTTTCTTAAGAGTTGAGGAGCTTTTGAATGCCATGAAGGGTCTTGGTGAGAAGATTGAAGATGTATTTTTAGTTCAGAAGATTTTAAGATCTCTACCAAATAGATTTTATCCAAAAATGTTTGCAATAGAAGAACTGAATGATATTAAGACTTTGTCTATTGATGAACTTCTAGGAATTATAATTTCTTATGAAATGAGGATTAGTAAGGATAAACCCACCTCTAGAGAAGAATCATTTAAAGAAGATAAGAATGAATATTATGAGCTTGATGAAATTGAAGAAAAAATTGTGAGAAGACTAAAGAAAGGATCAGGAAAGTACCAAGGCAAGTTTCCCGTCAAATGTTTTAATTGTGGAAATATAGATCACTTTGCATCTAAGTGTCCACACAAGAAGAAGGACTAGAACTATGAAGGTGAAGAGAAGTACAAAACCAAGAGATTTGGTAAAAAGAAAAGTTTATGTGTAAACAATGATGACTCTTTAGGAGACATAGATAGTGATTCTTCTTGTGAAGATAAGGTTAATGACTTTATGCTTATGGACAAAGAGGATTATGGTAATAAAATCACAAGAAGTGATTTAAATGATGAATAAGTTGTGGTTGAATTAGAAGGAGAACTGATCAGTTCCCTAGAATAAATTGCTAGACTCAAATTTAAGAAGAAAAAGAAAAAACAATTGCTGATACAGTTCGAGAAAGACAATGAAAAAACCCGATGAAGACTTTTCCCTTCTAAAAGTGGAGTTAGAAGAGGAAAATAAAATAGAGGACATTATGAAACAACAGTTATCAGAGAAGAAGGCAAGATGTGAAGCCTTGGAAGAAGAGGTAGTAAAAACTAGGAAAGAGATGGAGAAGTTTAAAGAATTGTATCTCCAAAATCTTCCAAGCATTAAAGCCTCAACAAAACTAAATGACATTTTGAGAAAAAATATATATCCTTTGTTGAAGACTGGTTTAGGCTATGTCAGTGGTTCAAGGAGAAAAGATCCAGTAAACATGATCAAGTTCCAAGTCAGTAGACAATCATACCATGTGAGTACTCCACCACCAAAAACTAATAAAGACAAGATGATCCCTGATAAAAAACAAAGATATCAGAAGATGGAGACAAATGCCAAGAAGAAGGCCATCCTCCAGGTACAAAAATTTATTCCATGGTTACTATTTTTACTGCTCTAATTTTGGTCATAAGATTGAAAATTGTCAAATTAAGTTTAGAGACATGCAACTGAGGAGATCAAGAAATAAGCAATCTTTACAACATAAAAATAAACAACCAATGAGTAGACAAAGTTGCACCAATAACTTTGACCTATTGAACAGTGAGATCCAATGCTATAACTTTCATAACTTCGAGCACAAAGATGAAAACTTCCATCCGAATAATTACAAAGCAGATCCAAGGATAAAACCCCTAGCCAGAAATGCCAACACTTGGAAAAAGAAAGATAGTGAAAAATGTGGTCTGGTACTTTCATCTCAAAAAAAAAAAGACCCCTGGTATATAGACAGTGGATGTTCCAAGCACATGACTGGAGACTAGGATAAGTTTCTGTCTATAAGTAAAAGCAAAACAGGAAATGTGACCTTTGGAAATGATGAACTAGGTAAAATCAAGGGTAAAGGGATGGTGAGTTTGAGTAATGGTAAAGGAAAAGCCCAAAATATTTTGCTTGTAGATGGGCTAAAACATAATTTGCTCAGTGTAAGTCAAATGTGTGACAGAGAATGTGAAGTAGTGTTCACTTCCAAATATTGTAAGATAAATTCTGTAAACTCAGGAAAACTAGTGGCTAAAGGCATAAGGACAGATAATAATGTATATGTGCTGAAAGAAGATAGATAAGAGTGTCATCTAAGAAAAATTGATGAAAGATGGTTATGGCATAGGAGACTTGGACATATAAACTTTGACCACTTAATCAAACTCAAAAATCTTGAGGCAGTAAAAGATCTTCCAAGAATATCAAAGCCACAAGATTCTGTGTGTAAACCCTAGCCAAGTAGGAAATCTAACCAAGACACAATTTAAATCCAAGAGCTCTACTTCAACAGAGAAACCACTCCAATTAGTTCATATGGATTTATGTGGACCATCAAGACAGGAAGGCACATGGACGAAAAAATACTTCATGATGATCATTGATGATTTCTCCAGAAACACTTGGGTTTCCTTTGTCAAAGAAAAAGATGAAGCATTTGATAAATTTAAAATATTTAAGGCTTTAAATGAGAATCAAACAGGAAACAGATTAAAGGTTGTAAGATCAGACAGAGGAGGATAATTTATGTCAAGTGATTTCAAGGAATTCTTTGATAAACATGGGATCAAAAGAGAATACACAATCCTAGGAACTCCACAACAAAATGGAGTAGTTGAGAGGAAAAACAGAACATCTCAGAAAATGGCCAGGTCAATGATGAATGAGAAGAACATTTGTCAAACCTACTAGGTAGAAGTAATACACACAACAATCCATATTCTTAACAAATATCACCTCAGACCACACAGTGACAAGACACCTTATGAACTTTGGTATGGAATACCTGCTTCAATCAAACACTTCAAAGTCTTTGGGAGTAAGTGCTACATAAAGAATAATAATGAAAACCTTGGAAAGTATGATGATAGGGCTAGTGAAGGCATCTTATTAGGGTATGCTAAAAACAAAAAAGGATACAAATTCTATAATAAGAGGCTACATAAATTGGTTGATTATATTGACATATAAGTTGATGAAGGAATCCCAGTAAGAGAGGTGAGCAATATTGAATCAACCACAAAGGATATAGTTGAAGTTGAATATGAACAGGTCCAAGGATCATAAAAAGAAGACTCCGAGTCAGATGAAGATACAAACACTCATGCAGAATCAAATAAACATACATCATCAAATCCTTCCTCCAAAATTACTCAAAAGAATCATCCTGCAAGTCAGATAATTGGTGAGAAAGACAAAGGTGTACAAACCAGGAGAAGGATAATCAAAGACACCAAGAAATCACATATAGCCTTCATATCCATGGTAGAACCCAAGAACTTCAATGAAGCCAGTGAAGATGTAAATTGGTTAAAATCAATGAATGAGGAATTGGATCAGATTGAGAAGAACAATACTTGGGTGCTTGTTCCTAGACCAAAAAATAATAATGTAATTGGCTCCAAATGGGTGTTTAAGAATAAAATGAATGAACAAGGACAAATAGTTAGGAATAAAGCTAGATTGGTCTATAAAGGATATGCTCAAATAGAAGGACTAGATTTTGATGAAACATTTGTGCCCGTAGCAAGATTAGAATCTATTAGAATGTTTCTTGCCTATGCTTGTCATAAGAAGTTTAAAGTCTATCAAATGGATGTCAAGTCAGCTTTTCTAAATGGAGATATAAAGAATAATTATATATGGAACAACCATAAGGTTTGCAACTGCTAGATAACCCTGACTTTGTCTGCAAGATGAAGAAATCCTTATATGGGTTGAAACAAGATCCTCGTGCCAGGTACTACAGACTGGATAAGTATCCTCAAGACAAAGGGTTCAAGAGAGGAACAATTGACAACAATATATATATCAAAATAGAGGGTAATGATTTGCTCATTGTGTTGGTCTATGTAGATGACATCATATTTAGAAGTAATAATGCTTCACTGGTAAAATGGTTTGCTTCTGCCATGCAGTCTGAATTTGAAATGTCTATGATAGGGGAACTGCCATTTTTTCTTGGTCTGCAAATTACTCAGAGGTATGGATGAATATTTCTTTCTCAGGAGAAATATCTAAGAGAAATATTGAAAAGGTTTCAAATGGAAGATTATACAGCTATGAGCACACCTATGGTCACTGGATGCAAGCTAAGAAAGGATGATGACTCACCTAATGTTGATTAGAGTTCATATAGGTCTATGATATGCAACATGTTGTACATCACAACATCTCGTCCAAACATAATGCATGTTGTTGGAATGGTAGGAAGGTATCAATATGCACCTAAACATAGTCATTTGATAGTCGTCAAAAGAATATTCAAATATTTGAAAGGAACGATGAACTATGGCCTATGGTATCCTAGGAATTAGAATTTTCAATTATCAGTCTATTTAGATGTTGATTGGGCTAACTGCATGTATGAAAGTAAAAACACGAGTGGAGGTGAATTCTTCTTAGGATATTCCCTTGTAGCATGGTTGAGCAAGAAGCATGGTTCCATTTCCT
>ML776873.1:1143965-1173760 GCA_009831015.1 Picea engelmannii
TCCCCGACAACATCACGAATTGGAGGGTCTTCGACGATGACCAACAAATTATTAGTTTCCTGCATATGGAAGAAACCTTCCAAGGTGCAGTGATCGACGAATGCACTCATGACGACAATCTGCACGATTTCACGGTAATACCAGATCCGAGATCTCCTGAATCTTCATCGGACATGGTAAATTCTATTCCTAAATCTGTAGTTAGATTAGAAAAATTTTATGATCTTCAAGACAAATTCAAAAAAACGGTCAACTATAAAACAAATAGTTCCTCTTTATTATATGAAAAAATAAACTTGGGAACAGATGACAATCCACAGTGCATTAACTTAGGGGTGGGGTGTTCTGAAAAAGAGAAAGCCGCGTTTATTAACTTATTTAAGGAATTCAAAGATGTTTTTTCATGGACGTATGACGACCTGAAAACCTTTGATCCCAACATCATAAAACACGTCATTCCTATAAAACCCCAAACCTTGTTGTTTCAACAAAAGTTAAGAAAAATGCACCCTAAACTCGAACCAACCGTTAAAAAAGAATTAAATAAACTCCTAAATGCTAAGATTATATTCCATGTTAGGCACACGCAATGGGTCTCCAATCTGGTCCCTGTCCGGAAGAAGAGTGGGGAAATCCGACTATGCATCGATTTTCGGAACCTTAATCGAGCGTCTGATAAAGACAACTACCCTGTCCCACCCATGGAACAGATCCTTCAACAGGTATTTGGTTCCAAAAGATTATCCTTATTGGATCATTTTTCAAGGTATAACCAAGTCCTGATGTCTCCCCCAGACCAACTTAAGACTACCTTCCGCACTCTATGGGGCACATACGCTTACATGAAAATGCCTTTTGGACTCATTAATGTTGGTGCCACTTTCCAGAGAGCGATGGACATTGCTTTCCAAGGCTTAATCAATCATTTCATCGTAGTTTACCTGGATGACGTTACCGTCTTCTCAAAAAACAAAGCTGATCATTTATCTCATTTGAGATCCATTGTACAGCAATGTCGTAAGCACGACATTTCGTTGAACCCTAAAAAATCCATTTTCATTGTAGAATAAGGTAAACTCTTAGGATTTATTGTGTCAAGCGAAGGGATGATTATTGACCCTGAAATCACTCAAGCCATCACAAAACTTCCCCCTCCCTCATCAAAAAAGTCTATGCAGTCTTTCTTAGGCCAGGTAAACTTTGTTAGAAGATTTGTCCCCAGCTTTTCAGAAATGGTAAGGCCATTGCAAAACCTGATAAAGAAATATGTACAATACCATTGGGGATCTTTAGAAAGCCAGGCTTTTGATTCGATAAAAAAGGCCATAATCGACGCTCCTTCTCTAATGATCCCTGACTTTTCAAAAGACTTTACCCTCTACACATTTTCTTCTGACCACTCCTGCGCTGCTGTCCTAACTCAAAAGAACACTGAAAACAATGAAGTCCCAATCGCCTTTATGAGCTCAGCTTTCAAAGGTGCAGAACTTAATTACCCAGCGGTAGATCAAGCAAGCCTATGAAGTCCCTTACCCGACCGTCAGAAATCTGTTGGTGCAGAAAGAAATAGGGGAAAAGAGGGCGAACTGGGTTACTTCCTTACAAGAGTATGACATAGAAATTACCCCAACACATATAGTGAGAGGCCAAGGGATATGAAATTTAGTTGCTAACTCAGCAGCAGGACAATAAGAAGAAAACGATATGTCAAACCCAGGACAACACAATCAAAATTCAATCTGTTGTTCACAAAACTCTGTCAGTCCCTGGTATGACAATATAAAATTCTGTCTTGAACATGGGTCAGCCCCCCGTCACCTGGATCCCACTAAAACAAGAGCGTTAAGATTAAAATCTTCCTCCTTTCATCTGATTAATGGTATTCTATTTCGTCAAAATTTTGATGGAGTACTAATGTGCTGTCTTGAGAAAGAGGAAGCAGAAAAGGTCTTACTAGAATTGCATGCAGGAGAAGCTGGTGGGCATTTTGGTGGTGACACCACTGGCCATAAAGTTTTAAGAGTTGGTTATTACTGGCCCACACTTTTTAGAGACGCCCATGCCTTTTGTCTCAAGTGTATTATTTGTCAAAAAGCATCCAGGCGGATACAGAAACCAGCCTTTCCTTTGCAGCCTGTCTCAGTAGACTTCCCTTTTCAGTAGTGGGGTCTTGATATTATTGGCCCAATCAATCCGCCATCCTCAAAGCAACATAAGTTTATCATAACAACCCCAGATTACTTCACCAAGTGGTCTGAAGCTGCCACATTAAGAACTGTGAATACCAGTCAGGTAATTGTCTTTTTAAATTCAAATATTATTACTCGTTTTGGTATCCCTGACTATTTAGTATTCGATAACACTTCTTATTTTTCGTCTCTTGAGATGAGCGAATTCGCTTTAGAAAAAGGAATTAAATTGAAGTATTCTACCAGCTACTACCCTTAGGGCAATGGATTGGCAGAATCAACAAATAAGAATCTGATTAAAATCATCAAGAGAACGGTATATGAAAATCACAAAAATTGGCATAATGCACTGTTAAATGCAGTCTAGGCTGACAGAGTAACACCAAAAACTGCTGTGGGTAATTCTCCCTTCTTTCTCATCTATGGTAGAGAAGCAATTCTGCCACCACATATTCTTCTTCCCTCACTACAGTTATCACAGAAAATACAAGAAGAATACTGCCCCCCTTTGGAGAACCGAATTAACGCTTTAATGAAACTAGAAGAGGTAAGGGATCAAGCTAAACGTAAGTTAGATCAGCATCAACTAGTGGTCAAAATCTGGTTTGATTCTAACTCTACCTCTGATAGGAACTTTGAAGTAGGTGACCTTGTCTTGAAATGGGACAAACCACATGAGGGAAAGGGAGAGCATACAAAGTTTCATAATTTATGGCTAGGACCATTTTTAATTGCTGAGAAGTTGGGTCCCAGCTCTTTTCAATTACAGAATCTAAAGGGACAGCCAGACACCTATCCGGTGAATGGCCAAGCTATGAAAAGGTATTTCGCTTGATGGAAACCCTGTGTATATTGTGTAAATATTTTTCTTTTGTTTGCTTTTCTTCTGCTGTTTTGGTTTTGATTTTTGTAAATATCAGTTTTTTCTTTTTGGAAATACACATACTTGCATTTAGAACTGTTCAAACAAAGAAAACAGAAAATTCTTTCTCTGAAATGACTGCTGAAATTTTTTCTAAACATCAAATATAATGTATTTATGAAATTTACTTCCATGATTGAGAAAAGACTGTTGTTTGAAAGGGGTTTATTGATTTCAATCTTTAAGTAAATCCTGTCACGATCATCCATTATCTTCTTACATTGTCCATGTTCCTTAATGGAATAACTCAAAAGATGTCTCCCTACTTTCGAAGGTTGGTTTCATAAACAAACCATCTCTGAATCGTAATGAAGGACAGTTTTAAAAATTCTTTCAAGGTCTATAAAAAATATGTCAAAAATATCATAATTTTCAGCGTCACCCCGCTCAATTATATATCTTTAAAAACCAAATAAATCATTAAAAGAGCCGTGGGAAGTGCTTGTAAACCCGTCGGGATACTGAACAGGTCTACTGGTAGCGGGTAAATGCATGCATGATGCCAAGGCAACTTCGTCGGGGTACTGAACAGGCCTGCTGGCAGCGAAGCAATGTCGGGTATATGAAAATTCATAAGTATGAAGTCTTTTGACCTTAAAATGTCCTTTATTCTGATCTGGAACTTCTTGGTAGGATACGGATGTCAGAGTGGGTTAAATGACAACCCTGTCGAGGCTATGGACGCTTGCTGGCAGCAATGGCTCTGTCAACAATATTGGAGATTTATCTTTAATATCATGACTCGCTTGTCTTAAGACTGTTATCAGTTTTCATTTTTTAAGCACAGCTGGAATTTGTTTGATTAATAATGACGTTTAAACGATTTTCTGGTTGTTTTTGAGTTAGAATCATTCTCATTATCCAAATCTAGATTTTTTCTTTTGGCAGAGATAACTGCTTCTACCAGTGTGTCGCCATTGTTGGCATCCATTTCGCATTTTTATCTTTTCTTATAAGCTACTTACACAAGTGTTTTGGAACCCTTGATTCTCATAACAATATTTTGAATAAAACAACATGATTATTTTGTGCATTTGCACACCTGCATTTTGTTTTCGTTTTCACGACTGCAAGCGTGAAAACCTTGAGTTCGAAGTCATGTCGATGGCATTAAAATCGTCACTGGATTATTATGAATACTCTTGTTCATGTGGTCATTCCACTTCTAATTCAATAATGGTCACACAGTTGGAAAGACACCAAAACCTTTTCTCACTCTGCATTTTTTGTTAATATAACTTCATTTTATAAGTTTGGGATGCAATGGTATTCTGGTGATTGTGATTGAATCCTTGATACAATGGTGGTTTAATGTTATATTGTCTTTGATTGAATTCCTAGGTGCAATGGTTTCATACGACCCATAATTTTTTATGGTCAAATATTTGGTGCTAAATTCGAAATATTGCTTTGTTTTAAATCATGAAAACACTATTGTTAATGCAGATTTTCGGGTCGACTTATCATAAATTTTCAATATTTGTTTGATTGGCGTTTCTTTTAAAACACACCAATAGTGATTTGAATCACCACAGCGCCGTCGATTGTACATTTCGATATTAATTTTTCGCATGGGTTTGTTTTGTTCCACCACCCTCGCACACTTAGGCATTAATGTCGGCCTTGTATCTCGAATTACCTCTGTTGGTTTTGGGGAAACCTGTGAGCTTTCAGTTCTGCGTATACCCTGTCTAACCCCCTATTCCGTTTACCCTTCTCACTGTGTGCTCTCTCCTATGGCAGCTATAGTGCGCATAGAACCTAATGACATCCAAACACTCCTGCTATTTGACAATGCTTGTGAAGACCTGAAGAATAGTGGCTGGTTAGTTTTTATCCAACAATTTGAGGGTTTCAACCTCGCGGTTGCCCAATAGTTTTCCCTCACATTCGATGGATGTAGGGCCAAGGTTGGAGACATCCAGCTTGAAATGGACTAAGAATTCCTCAGTTCAGCCATGGGTTTACCAGCTAAAGGGCAGAGGTGGTTTAAGAATTCGAAAGTGGATGAAGTGCTGTGGCTGCTCCTATTCACATCGAGGAAAATTGTCAGTTGTGATAGAGGTATGCCTGTCACTGCCCTTAAGTCCAGGTGGCATGATTTTTTATCCATTGTTAAGCAATTCGTGACCTACGAAGGACGTTATGGTTTAGTGTTTCTTTACCAATTTCGGTTGCTTATGAATTTCATAGACTTCCCTCTGAATGTGCCTCACTACCTCCTGCGCAGTCTTTATAAAATGTCTAAATTATTTAAGCGGGAGAAGGCTGATTCTAGCCTCTGCCATCACTGCTTGATCAAAATCGTTATTGTTCATCATTTGAAGCTTAGTGGTGACTGTTGGCAAGCCTTCCTATCAAGGAGTGGCTTTGCCACTCCCGAATGTGTTCAAGTGGACAAGACTGTGGTCATCGAAACCCTAGTTGGGCCTGTCGTGCCACCTCCTACCCTCCTACCCATTGTCAAACCCTCGAACTGCCCCAACATTGACCTACCTGATACCATGCCCGACCCGTATTCTAAAGATATCACTAAGACCTTTAAGAGGACTGTAAGGAAGAAGGGAAAGGGTAATAACGATGCCAATAGTAAGGGAAAGAAGAATGCGCGATGGATATCTAGATGTGCTCGGAACAAGCCCAAACAAAACATTGACCAGAAGCCTATTGTTTTGAGCGAGGATTTGGACTCTGAGATTGAATTCTTTTTGGCCGAGGAATACCCGTATTCACACGGTCTCTGTTCTTTGGAACCCTATGACTACGTTTCCAACTTTCCAGCATGCCTCAAGGATGACCCTAACTTCTTGGGAATTAAGTTTGACAGTGGAACCCCTGGTAACTTAAAAGAACCCTCACTTGTAATGGCTCGACCTGATCAAACACCATGTACCTAATGAAATTCTTGGTTTCAATGATACTACATGGATGTTCCTCTATTGCAATCTAAAATTAAATCATTGGAGGAACGGGTTACTGTGTTGTCAAAGGAAAATGACAGGTTTCAAACCAACGATAAGAGACAAAATACCACGGGTTCTATCATCTTCAGAAATGTTGAGACAGCTACTGCCTTTGTCAACTCAAAGTTATCCTGAACGAATCGTTTTCTTACAACCCATGTATGTTATTTCAACATCGATTTTCAAAAGATTTCATTTTGAATTAGCATAAATTATTTTGTTTTCATTGATTCGTTTTCTAAAATCGAATACAACTATGTTTTGATTGAACCGATTTAAAACGATTTTATTGTTATTGAATTAGTATAAACGATTGTGTCGGCTCTGAGTTAGTTTGATTTAGTTTTGTTTGGTTTGATTCAGAAACAATTCTGTATGTTTGAATTAGCATAGTCGTTTGTGTATGCGTTGGATTAGTATCAAAGATTGGTTTGATAAATAGAATATAACCTGTTGATTCAAAAACGATTTCGTTGATTTGAATTGTCAAAATGATTTTGTCTGTTTCAAATTAGTAATAAAAAGTTGGTTGACAGATCACATATATCCATGTTACCATTCGATTAAATCAATACGATTTCGTTTGTTTTGAGTTGGCATAAAAGATTTGGTTATTTTTAGTGTGAATGATTGGCTTTGCGTTGAATTAGTAATTAAGAGTTGTTTGATTCACCATATACATTTCTGTTATCATTTGCATTAATTTAAAATGATTTTGTTTGTAAATATGACCAGCTACAAAATCGTGAGGTTCTGTAGCTAGTCATAAAATTTGGATTTTGTTGATTTTACAATTAAAACATTATCTAAAATTGTCTACTTTTGCCTATCTACAGGTACATACGAATTTCAATGGGAAATTGGACATGCTGTGGCAGTTTAGAACATGCTTTTTGTTATATAGTATTGTGTTAAGTTGTTAGCCTTAGGCAGAAATAGAGATTTGGGAGATTGTTCCCAGATTTTTCCAAACAATTTTTGATAATTCCCACAGGGATGTTTTACCCTGTGGCCTTTATATACTCATTAATTTTTGTAAAGAAACCATCACTGTTGGGAGAACAAAGACTATGGACTTATGATTATGCAGACTCGAATGGAAGTGGATGCTTTGTAACAGCTCTAGCTTTCAATTTATCGTACTTTCGTTCAAGTTTTGTGCATTTTAATCTGTTATCAAATTATTGACTACTTTAGATATCAAGATTTGTTACAGGTTGATGTGTTATAATTTAAATTCTATCCATATTTGATGTATCTCATTTTATTCACTGCAATTAATCTATTTCATATTAATGAATAGAAGGTTTATCTTCTCACTTAAATGAACGGTCATGTACAAATCTTTGCACTAGGATTTATCTAATCTGATGATCTGTAAATTGTAAGATTGCTGTCATTTTATGTCTTGTTTGTTCTATCACTTGTATTCAAAGAGAATTGTTGCTTCCTATTTACAAGAAGCTTGTGAAAGAATCTGGTGCGGATTTCTCCCATCAAACAACTAAATCGAGTGTTGTGAACAAGACAAATAGGAAGCGTTACTTCAGGTCAGTTTGTTATTTGCAATTTATTAGTTAAATAAATTCGAGAATTCTCAGTTGTTTAGATAGATATATATAGTACAAGTTGTTATCTTAATTGTTTAGCTTAGTTAGTTTTCATTTCACTTATTTCACAGAAAAGTTATAAAAATAAAATATATAATATCTTAGCTGTCATAAGAGAATTTACATATGATTTTTGCAAATTTAGATCAAAATTTGTATCCTGTAAATACTGTACATATATAATTGAGATTTTAATTCTGTTGATAGCTGAACATTTAAATAAGTAGAATTATTGTTTCATGGTATTTGTTAGTAAACTGTATATATAGTTTTCGATTTGTATATAGTTTGTTGTAGTTACTTTTTTCACTTAGATTAGTTTCTTTAGCTTAGTTTTTTCTTTCATTTTTCTTGGAATTAGATCGGCCAACGGAGCCGCTAAACCCGTTGAGGTGAATCATTCCAAATGGCTTGGGTTAAAAACACAACCCCAGACCGGATTCACTTCTCCAGTTGACGAGTGTGCAATTTCGCTCGTCAATAACACTGTGAAGAATATGGACCGTTAGATCAGAGTCCAGATAGGAGGAACGAGTATGCAATAGAGGAACAGATCCCATCCATTGAATCTGAGTTCAAAGGACCAACAACCGTTAGCTCCAGTGGATTTGCAAGGAGGATAAGATAAGGAGGAATACCCAACAACCGTCGGATTGAATTAGTGGAAGGAAAGGATAAGAAAGGGTTGATATCTAAGATCTCGATCATCTAAATACCCATCTGTCGTCGGATAAAACCTGAATTCCCGTCAGTAGTCGAATCATTTTAAAATTGAAGGATAGGATAAGAGGGGCTAAAGGGTTGAGAATTTGATTATCCGAATACTCGTCAGCTGTCAGATCAAACCCAAATTCCCATCAACCGTCAGATCATTTTCGAGTGGAAGGATAAGATAAGCGAGGTAAGATCTGAGATCTTATTTATGTGTATTTTCGTTAGTCGTTGGATCATTCTAAGTGGAAGGACATGATAAGATAGAAGAGATGAATCACAAACAAATCGAACCATTGGTCTGACATATTGATCAAATGAACAACATTTGTTTCATGTATAAATATGTGAGGAGGTTAAGCTTCGGAAAAATATCACCTAAATAATTTCAAGTTTTAGATTTGAAATAACCGAAGCCCAAAGAGTAGGAGAGCCGAAATACACTCTCGACCATTAGATCATCCGAAGTGAATTCCATCCATCATATCATTCTAAATTGGAAGGACATGATAAGTTAGGAAAAGGACGCGCTAATCTCAGCGGTCAAGAATCGGGGACTCGGATCTATGGTCAACAGGGAATATCAGACCCCCCGACCTTTCTTCCTTTAACCGTGGGGGGTTCTAAGCTAGTGGTATTTTCCATGTGGGACCCTCATACGTGTCACCTTCCTGTTAACTCGGACCGCCCTCACTCATTACCACTTACCGCCTAACACTCCCTCTGAGTAAACCACCAAACCACTCATACATACCACCTTCACACTCCGGTATTGCACTCCACTACCATTCTCTACCTCCACACTCCACTACACTTCCTACACGTCTCACCCACGTCAGTAGACCACCTCAACAAGGAAACAAGTCATATGATATGAAAGATCACTTCGGGTGTATTCTCAACCATTGATCATAGTACGGTGGAAGGATAGTGTAAGTTAGAAAAGTTGAAATCCTAAAGTTCTGAAGGGCAAAGTTCCGAGAGCCGTCCATCTCAATGTTTGATTAAGTCCTAGCCATTAGATTGAACAATGAAAGGATGAGTGTAAGGATAAAATTTGACCATTGATTTGTTTCCATGAAATAAACCGTCCAATCTGATCCATCCACTCAGGAGCACCATCAATATTGTAAGATCGACGGTCCCATTGCATTTTGGGGATTGAAGATGTGAGAAATTTAAAAATTTGAAGGTAGGTTGCAATCAAAACCATGGTTTTGGAGAAAGGACACGTGGAGGCTCGAGGTAAATTGTAGGCCAAAAAGCAGTTTGTTCTACACCACCTTTGGACGCGCCTGCAATCGTGTGGTCACATGAGTTCATCGCCCAAGGTCATATCGAGGGAGGAGCTAGCACGTCACTAATATCCACTTCAGAGTTTGGGAGATAGGGAAGTGCCTTTTGAATAGGCGTTTGGTCTCCGTCGATGGTCATGTGAAGGAAGGGGATTAGAAGCCAAAGAAGCCAAAATCACTCTCTGTAACTGACGGAACAAAGTGATTGTATCTACCAAAGAATTCAAAGAACTTTAGGGTGATCGCCAGAGGAGTTGAAGAGTCTTGAGGTAAGTGTCAGTTGAATGAAGACTCATCGTAGAGACAATTGACAGATGGAAGAGAGTAGAAGACTGTAACTGCCAGATAAGCAAAAGAATCTCAGGATAACAACCATTGATGAAGAACAGACTTAGCATTATTTCTAGAGAGAACGAAGAGTTAGGTGTATGATATGGCAGAGTACTTGGCATGATAAATATACGCGGAACAAAGAAAATATGGTTTCTTCTATTGAGAAGTATTCATGTGGGTAGAAGCATGTTGTGTACAGTAGCTGAAACACACAAAAGAGGCATAGAGCATAGAATGGACATGGCGTACAGAGTATAAAATGTTGAAGAACAGAAAATGAAAGTGAGGGAGGAGGAGGAAACTGATGCAGGCAGAGAAGAGTAGTGTAGCAGAACAATGATGAGACTGGTAAGCCAATGATAAACACTGTATCACTGTAATAAATTTCAGTAAGCAAAGTTTTTATAATTAGGGTGGTAGGGAGGTGCTAGGGAGGATAGTTTTCCTCAAAGTTTCAAGTGGGTGCTTGAACATAGGGAGTTGTATCTTCCATCTGGTTGCAGCCAGAAAAACCAGGGTGGTAGGGTGGTGCAAGGGAGAAATATTGTTCTCTATTATACAGGTTGGTGCCTATGTGGGTGGAAGTTGATGCTTCCATCTAGTTGGTGTTGGAACACTGAGGGAGTTGGTGCTTCCTTCTAGTGGGTGCTAGAGAAACTAGAGAGTTGGTGCTGTCAGCAAGTTGCAGCTTGTAAAATAGAGGTGGTAGCCTCAAAAGGAGTTGGAGATCATAACAATGATAATGTATAGAAAAGAAAGACTACTTATCATATCAAGAAGAAGAGTTTTTCTCCCTTTATGGGTTTCCTTAGGAATATCTGTCTCTATGTATTTCATGTGTGTGATTGATGTTGAATACTCCATTGCTTACTTCCCTGAATTATTGTGATCATCATTGAGTGTTTGGTAATGAGTTTAAAATGGGAATAATTGTTTAAGCACAATAAAAACTGATTCACCTGCCCCTCTCAGTTGTCCAACAGTTGCATGGTCACTTCATGAATATGCGTCTCTTGTGGGTAGTCGCCGAAGGATCTGTGTAAAGTTTTCCATCATTTCATTCCTTTGTTGCGTAAGGGACTCCTAGAGAAAAAAATTAAAAGGATAACCCTCTCCATCATATTTCTTCTCGTCCCCAATGGATTGTTGTCAGGATCGGTGCAACCAATCTTGCAAATGATCGACTAGTTTGAGTCCCAACTTCTTGTACCTAGATCTTGTTGGGTACATGCACGAAGAAAAATAAATGAAGAGAAGACCCCTATGATACCATTGATCTAGATTTATGAGCGGAACAAAATGAATAACAGACTGAATAAAATAACACAAAGATATGGATAAAAAAAATAGATATCCAATGAACAATATCTTCTATTGAATAAATAGAATAGGTTGAAACTGTCAAACTGTAGAACTGAAAACAACTTGCTCGAATGGTGGTAGCTATCTATGAGAAGAGATCTAGATAATACATGCATCCGTCTGAGCATAATTATTATAATGAGGTTCCATAGGCATTTTTAACATTACTCATGAATTCCAAAACCCTAGGCATCCAAAAACCTAACCCTAGGAGATGAAACACCAAAAATTATGTGGGCCCCAATGGGTAAGTTGGTACCTCAACTTCCTAGGGTCTTAAATTTTGCATACGACCTATGTTTTAGGTGCATGATAACCCGATGGAAAGGTATTTTCGATAAATACACATTATGTTGTCAAACTCTGACTCTGTCTATATTTTGACTGTGGAAAGCCAAAAAAAACTGTTTAGGTCCCCAAAATGGCCTTGGAAGTACATATAGATGTACTGACATGAAAAATTCCAAAATAAGCCAGTTGGATTATATGGGTGGCCACCAATCGCCACCTAGACGTTGTGTATAGATTTCAGACAACCCCTAAAGTGTGGAACCCACAATTACAAAGAATTACAAAAGAACGTGCTGAACTAAAAACTGTCAAGAGGAGCTAGTTGGAATATGTGGGCTGCCACCAATATCCACTTGGATCAATGTGTGATGGGACTAGTAATAGGGTAAAATATTCGAGCCGGATTCTAAATTTAATTGGTCTCTTACCCAACATGTGGTTAGCGTGAGGGTCTTACCATTTTAACGGTTGAGAATCATGGCAAGCTTATTGACAAGATCTACATGGGCCAACACTTTGAAGACTTGACAAAACAGACTGATATTTTTTGGTAGTTACCCTAAGAGATACAACTAGATATTACATAACTATGACTTAGCCATTAATAAAGTTTGGATTCGATTCGCCCCCGACCAAAAATATTTTTCGATAGATGTACTTGTATGGATGATTAGATTGAAGACACATCAGATAATGCATTGTTGCGTGGGCATGTTACAAAAAAAACCTAACAAAAAAAATGAGATGAATATGTTGTGGTGCTCCTAATAACACTCCCACGTAATTACATAATTTTTTTTTTAACATTGTTACAAAACTCAACAGAAATTAAAATTATACCTATTGTACATAGTCCCTTGGATTGGAGCAACCATGTTTCTTGTTAAGTGTGGGTAATGTAGGGTTTTAGGCATGCTCCATTCACCCACATTGGTGAAAGGACACCATCCAATTGCACTATCTTGACCGCACCAGACTGTCTGATCTCAACCACTAGGAATGGCCCTAACCAATGCATGCACAAATTTCCTAGATGTTTATGATAACGAATTTCATAGAGAAGTATCTTATCACCTTGCGAAAACCTCTTAGTCTTAATGTGTTGATCATGCCAATATTTATGCCTAGATTTTTTCAATGACTGATGAAAATCGGCTAGGAACCTTGCTTGTTCAAGTTCCTGCAGGTCTGTAAAACTTTGCAGAAACAATCTGTCATTTGTCATGTGTGTATCCTGAGCTATATAGAGAATAGAGGTAATAAACTCTACAGGTACCACAATTTCCTTCCCGTAAACCAACTGAAATGAGGTTTACTTGTGCAACCTCTTTTTGGTAGTCTTGTAAGCCCATTAAACTATTGGAACTCTGTCATCCTAGTCCTCCCTATTTGCGCAACACACATTTGTAATTTCCCTCTCTAAAATCTTGTTGAATGCCTCTACTATTCCATTAGCTTGTGGATGATAAGGACTACTCTTATGGTTTTGAATAAGAAATTGTGTCATCAATGTTGTGATTGTGATGATAATGAAGTGGCTCCCTTGATCACTAGTCAGGCTCCTAGGACATCCAAATTGAGAAATAATGTTTTCAAATATAAATCTAGCACCTGTATCTATTGAACAATAATGGACTTCTTCTGCTTCATCCCATCGTGTAATATAGTCTATTACAGTAATGATATATATGGACTTTGAATGTCTTGCAAGCGGGTTAATTGGTCCAATAATGTCAACAACCCATTTCTCAAAGGCTTGCAGTTCCATGACCGAATGAAGAGGTAATTGGTCTCTGCATGATGATTTCCCTACTCAATGAAAAACATCGCAAGACCTAGCATATACTTTAGCATATTTTAATAACATTGACCACCATAATCTAGCTGGGAGAACCTTCTGTGTTGTAGCTTTCCGTCCAACCTGCCCTCCCACAAATCCACTGTCATATTCCCGTAATATATATTTCCTTTCATGGTTTAGGACATACCTTTTGAGAATTCTATTGAGTCCCATCTTATAAATTTGACCTGGAATCAGTTGGTAATATTCTACACAGACCACTAGGTGCCTCTTCTGGGTTGCAAAATAATTCTGTAGGCAATTCCCTGTACTAAGGAAAGGATCAATCTCTTTGAGATATTCTAGAATGGCTTCAATCTAGAATAGGTTTTCATCAGGGAGTTGGTCATCCAATGATCCTACACTTTCCCCTGATTCCAGTCTTGAGAGGTGATCTGGTCCTATGTTACATCTTCCAAGTTTGACAATTACCTTGAAGAAGAACTCCTGAAAGAGTAAGAGACACCTACAAATCCTTCATTCAATAACATTCTTATTTACAAGGTATTTCAGCGTAAAATGGTCCGTGAAAATCTTAAAATGATAACTTAGTAAATAATGTCGAAATTTTTGCAATGCATAAATCATAGCCAAACCTTCCCTTTCGGTTGTTGTGTAGTTGCATTCAGCTTGAGACAGTTTTCTATTAGAAAAGTATATAGGGTGATCGATATTCCCTTCCCTTGGTTGTGCTAATATGGCTCGTAATGCAACACCCGATGCATCCACATGTACATGGAATTCAATTTCCCAGTTGGGGTATATAAGAATTGGTGTAGTACTAAGATTTTACTTGAGTGTATCAAACTCCTTGTCACACTCAGTTGTCCACCGAAATGTTTCAGACTTATTTAGTAATTTCTCCAATGGTGTTGTAATACTGGAATATCTTTTGATGAACCTATGGTAGTATATTGTATTCCCAAGTGTCTTGCACAACTGTTTATCACTTGTAGGTGGTGACATGTTAAGGATAACCACAACTTTAGTTCAGTCTACCAGGACTCCTTCCTGACAAAAAATGTGACCTAGCAAGTTGCCTTGTGGTATGTATAAAATACACTTCCTCGGGTTTATATCTATCTGTAACTACCGACATATATAAAACATCAACCAGAGTAGCCCGATGTGCTCCTTCAACAAACTATATACCATCTAGTCATCCATGTAGACTTGTAGGAACCTGTGTATGAAATTGCAAAATGTTGCAATAACAATCTTGGAGAATACCACATGGGAATTCTTTAGTCCAAATGGCATTACATTATATGTGAAGGAACCCCACTCAGTTATAAAAGTGTTCTTGTTCTTGTCATTCTATGAAATTATGACCTGGTGATACCCCAAGAATCCATCTGTAAATGAATATGCTTCTTTCCCCGCAACTTGATCTAATAACTCATCATTGAAGGGTGTCGGGAGTGGATCCTGTACACATGAAACATTCAAAATCCTATAGTCAACACAGACCTGAATGTCCTCAATGCCCTTTTTTCTCTGTATTACTATGGGGATAACCCATTCGGCTTCTTCGATCAGAATATTAGTCTTGTTGTAAACATTTTGTCTATTTCTCTTTTGACATTTTCCTTTACCTTGAGATTGAGACGATATGGTATGTGCTTCACAGGTTTCGATTCAGGTTTTAGCTTGATCTTCATCTCTCCCATGGTTCCTTTTATTCCTTTCATTTCTCAAAAGGTTTTTGGGAATAGGTCTTTGTATTCCTGCAATAGAATATGGATTTCATTCATGGTTTTCTCATCCCAATAATCCCCTATAGAAGCTATCTTAGGATTCTCTTTTCTCCCTATTTTTACTTTCCACAACTTCATAGGATGGGTATAGATGTTACTAGTATGACTAGGTGTAGTATCCTAGAGTTCCCTAGTTCCTACATTTTCTCTGATATTGAGGTTCCTAAGTTCTTATACTTCATTAGGTTCTTCCATGTCTTTATCAACTTTGCAGTAGGCTATCGATATTCTTACAGGGTTGTGGTCTCTGTTGGACTGAAGCAAATGGGAATGATCAGAACATACTACTGGGTTTGATCTAGATTTACAAACATCTGTAAATAGTATCTCCTGAATTATTTGAAGGACTAAGTGAAGCTCAATATTCCTATCCGTAAAAAAAAAGTCGCTGCAAAATTGGTCTTCTAATGTTTTCCACTGGGTTGTTTGTCTTCTGGTCTCTTCATGGATGTACCAGGTTTTTGGAATCTCACCTAATGAATGGAAAAATAAGTGAAACCATAACTAAGATGGTAATTGTGCAACTTCCCATTGCTTGATGCACTGCTCAACATGCATTTTGGGGTCAAAATTCCCATCGAAAAATTGTTCTTCGTTAAAATCTATGTTAATCTCTGCTGTCACTTGATCGCTTCTAAGAAATTTGTATCGAATAACTCTCTTTGCGTCCTCCCAATATATAAGTGAAGCTCTGTGAGTGGCCCACCACCAAGTTGGGGTATCCTTCAAAGCTATGTCCAGAACCAATATAATTTTCTCCGGTGCAAATTTTCCACCTATATCAATGAGAAATATATTCAAATTTGAAGTACCATCGTATGTTGGGTGATCCCTCATCTTGGTCCCAATCTATCTTGTTTCCTTGATAGTTTCGAAACATCTTGAAAATATTTTGTATGAACCCTGCTTCCAACTATCAAAATCTAGTTCTGAGTCCTCCTCAGTTGACTATATACTCCTCTAACATACATATCCATCTGTATTGGGGCTGATGTATTCTGGCTTCATCCCTTCTACTACTATGTATAACTAGTCGAGAACTTCTAATTCCATGTCATTATCCACTGGTTGAATATATCTAGGTCCCATGTATGGATCTAAGGGATGGATTAATTTTACTCCATCTACTTCAAACATCACAGTGTCCCTCTTTAATTCAATGAAAACATAATTTTCATAAGCCAAATCAATTCCTAATAAGGTATTGTAGGGTTCTTCATCTCCCATTATTTCAATCACTTCAAAATCAACAATCATTTTAACTCTTGCAACATCTACTTCCACATATTCCAGCCTTCCCACTAGAAAAATACAATATTTATTTTCCATTCTTAGTTGGATGGGGGAATAAACTAATTGAAGTCTCCCGAGAACCTCCCAAGTCTTTTTGGGTAAGACGTTGACATCTGATCCCAAGTCTAGCATGACATATTTAATTTCAAAGTTGTCTAACTGGGATTCCAACCTAAATTAATTTCCCATTCTCACCTTCCTTATTTGTACTATCTGTTTGTTCTTGTTAGGGAGGTTAGTGGTTCTATTGGTATTTGTGGTTCCCTCATTTCCCAAGACTAAGTACAGGGTGCTCCACAACTTCTCATAAATTGTAGAAATTTCAATACAAATTAAGTATTTCCTGCGATTCTCCCGATCTAACAATTATACACAACTGTTAAATACATAATCACTTATACTATTATTCTTGTGGAAAATTAAACCACGATCACAACCACAATCACAAAGTGAAATATCAAGAACACATAACACATAAGTTTTTCCGGGAAAGCGTAAAGCTAAAAACCCCACTATCATATATTATGTATATCATGAATCATGAAACAATCTCATACAAAACTCTAATCCAAGAATCTGAGTACAATACAATCATCTCACACTATCATACACAAATCAACAAATACATGTGCCAATTCCTGTGTTCAGACAACTTGCCTCCTCTGCACAAATCCTTGCAATTAGAATTCTCACAACTGAATTACAATTGCCTAGTTTGCACATGCTCATAATCATATCCACTGCATGTGTGATCAAATCACAACTGATAGCCAAACTATCCCTTTCACCTGTTATCTAAACTGGGTCTCCACTGGATCTGACATGCATGTAGTTAACCATGGTGAATCGTCAGTTGCATGTGAGTTCACTGATTTACTGAACTCTCACTAGTGCAAGTTTAGTTACAACTAGTACAACAGATCTTAACTCACTTAACTACACTTATAATTCTATTACAAATCCAACTCACTTAGTTATGAATGAAATAATAGATTAATATTTATTGTCTAATTTATTTAAGGGAAAAGTAAATTAGACACATGTTTCTTGTTGACTTTTCAACATAAATTTGGTCATCTCCCAGGATCTCAGAGAATAATCGAAACTAGAGGTTGATTATATTTTGAGACTGCTCATGGGGTATTATAAAGTTTATAGGGMTTTGGGGTGTAGGAGGTAAGGMAGGAGCTTGAGCAGTATTGATCCAGGTGGATATTGGTGGACACCCACCTATTCCAACTTGCTCCTCTTGCTAGTTTTTAGTTCATCACGTTCTTCTTTACTTCTTTGTAATTTTGGGTTCTACATTTATAGGGTTGTTTGAATACATACACATCTTGCAGGTGGATACTAGTGGTGGCCCACTGAATCTAACTAGATTATTTTGGAATTTTTCATGTCAGCACATCTTTCTGTACTTCCACGGCTGTTTTGGGGCCCTAAACAATGTTTTTTTGGCATTCCACAGTCAAACTGTAGATGAAGTCAAAGTTTGATGGCATAATGTGTATTTATCTAAAACACCTTTCCAACAAGCTACCACGCGCCTAAAATAGATATCATATGCAGAAGTTATGACCCCGGGAAGTTAATGTACTAGCTTACCCAAACGAGGCCCACATGACTTTTGGCGTTTCATCTCCTAGGGTTAGGTTTTTGGATGTATAGGGTTTTGGCATTCATTTTTATCATAAAAGGCCTTTAGAGCCTCATTATAATAATCTTCTTATGGATGATCATATATGTCACATATCTTCTTAGATATAAATATGCCACCATTCTAGCGAGTCTTACACTCTGTATTTTTACAGTCTCTTTACAATTCTTTCATTAATAGAAATAAAGTATTGTTGTATTTCTCTATTTCTGAAAATTTCCATGAGTGTTTCATTGTAATATCTCTTCTTTCATTTCATTCTGAAATAAATCTGGATCAGTTATTGAGTTGAAGGGTGACTTTAGGAGGGTTTTCTCTTATTTCTAAGGAATATTCTCCTTTAAATATTTCTACTACATATTTGAAAAATAGTTTTTGTTTCAAAGGATCATACCTGCCATCCTTGGGGGATTATTTCTAGATCTTGGGTTGATTGTCTACATTTGCCCCATTTTTTTCTCTTTTGCAAGTTATGATTTTGAACTCTATGTAACCTCTCTTCAACTTCTCCCCTGAGTTTCGAGCCTATGAAGATAGATGCTCTTTGATGAGCCTGATCCTCCCACTTTGCGATCAGATATGGGCATTCTTCAGTTGCGTGGGCATTAGTTATGCATTGTGAACACCATGGCCATATCAGATGAGTACATTCTCTGGCCACATGTCCTTGTTCTTCACAATTGTAACATTGACCTGGTTCTCATCCTCCATTCCTCCGTCCTCTAAATCCACCTACACCACCACTTCCCCGACCTCTTCCAAACCCTTGGTATGTTTCATTTATCCTTAATGTAGTTTGGTCCAATATATCCGCAAGTGCATCTAATGCTCTACATTATTTTGTAGCATGCATCGTGAACCCACATAATTCATAATGTATTGTATTAGGTGTAGGTGAGTACTTCTACAGGATGGGACAGTGTCTTGGTGCGCGCCCCTGAGCCCAACATATTTTATAGTATTCGATTGTGTGAGTGGATTGGGTACCTGGGAAACATTGTATTGAACCCATGCATGAAATGGAAGAGTTTCCAATGCATGCGTAAATCATCCCATTGGTCCTGTAGGGGGGTGTCCCATTCCTCTTATCCGCAAACACTCAGTTTCCAAGTACCCCTCTATGTAGCATCTTGTACACCAAAATTGAGGTCATGCTAGCTTGAGTAGAGATAATTCCTATATATTTTCCACGAGTGTAGATATATTTCCTTGGAGATTCGACATGTGTGAATCTACAGGAGGTCTGGTAATCCTCAGGCTCTTTGGGTATACCTCCATGGCTTCAATCTTCATTGATTGTTCCAAAGCCTCTGCTAGTGTATCTATTCTATGTTGCTTCAAGGGGATTTCTGTTAAGGGTAGCAACCCTTGGATGTACCATTCCATTTGATGGTATTCATGAATTGGGTATGCGAATCTCCAAATAACATTCTTTAAATTTTGATTGTATTCCCATGCAAACTCCCCCTCTCTCTGTTGAATCTCGTGCAACTCAGAGAGAGATTGATGTTCAGACTGAGCTAGCTTGAATTCAACAATGAATTTTTGATGCACTTGGTCAAGGGTAAAGGACTGTACTTTCACCCCAGGATCAATATCCTTCATGTACCATTTGAGGGAATGAACCCTCAAGGTAGTATGGAATTCTACTAACTTGTTCTCATCCAAGGTCCCTATGGACCTCTAGATGGCCTCACATAGAAACCAATGTTGTTCTATGTCCTCATTCCCTTTACCCTAGAATTTTGGGTATCAGGCGATCGATCCTCCTACGTTTCCAACCATTTTCAGTGTTCTTGTTCCTATCAAAATAAATCCTAATGGCCCTAGTTGCGATCTACCAGGAGACCCTACTGTCCTCCCACTTTTTACAATTGTGGGTCTTTCTGATCTAACTAAATTTGAAAAAATAGAATTTGCATGAGTATGAGGTACTGAGTGTTACTAAAATATTCCCCTGTGGACATGTGAACTTTCCCTTGGAGAACAAACCCCTCTTCCAAGACAAAAAACTACCTTTGGACACTACCATTCCTATAGATTCATTTTATCCATCAAAAAAGAGAGAAGGAGGGAAAGTATGATGTACCTCACTTTCGACATTTGTCCAAGATTCTCCAATCTGTGAGTTTTGAACAATACCTGCAATGGACAACAAGAAACAAGTGACTATCTCCTACTCTAATATATTAGACAAAATCAATCGATCTATGACTATTAAGACAAGAATAGTAAAGTACATGTAAACACATACTAGAAGAAAATAGGCCAAGTATATTAATGAGAACTTCAATAGGAGACTTACAATCTTTAGATGATGTTGCATCAACCTCTCCAAGTCCTCCTCGTCCAACCCTTGCTTGAAATATCCACAAGCAAAATAACAATTCTTTGCTAATTTTTCCTCGTTCACCATCATAATTCCTCCATTTATACGCTTTGACAGGCTCAGCCACCTTGGGTATATTTTGAATTAGTTGACGATATGGATCTAATGGTTGTGATATCTCCCTTAGATGCATCCTAGGGGTTATATTCGAGCCAAACCAACTCGATCGATCCATAACTGTCTTTACAAGAAAATGGGATTTCTTCCAATATTTTCTCAACCAATTCAGTGCTCCCTTAGAATGGGAAATAAAGTGCTACAACACTCCTTATGAGATAGAAAAAGAGTGCTAGTGCTCCTTGTATATGAGCAAGGGAGCACTGATCTTCCCAAAATTTTCTAAGATGAGTAATTCTCATAGAAAAACATTTGTTTTGACTGTCAAATGATAGGGCTTCTTATTCTAACATGTTTTAGGGGTTGTATCAAGTGTTTTCATGGTATCGTTTACGATGCGACACTTACAAAACATGTGCAAAAAGTGTGACACTTATGAAACTTATGACAATGAGAATGTGATATTATCGAAGTGAGGAATTTTGATGTGTAATAGATTCCCCCCCAAAGTGTGAAGTCATAAGATGAAATATGATGGCCAATTTTTTTTGTATATTCTTCGAAGAAAGGGTATGGAGTCGAGGAACCTGGTAGAAGCTATAGAAAACGATAAAACAATGTAAATATGTGTTCCATTCCCAAGGCAGGCATACCTATGCTCGGACTATAAGTGACTCAAAGTATGGCCGCCAATAAATACACTATGGATCCATGATGATATTGACTAAGGGTATGGCCACCAAAGATACAATGTGGATCCATACCTCTATGAAATGAACTGATTGTAGCCACGCAAAATATATAGTGGAGCTACTAGATGATAAAACATAGCCACAGACCAATACAATGTGTATCTATGTGACAACATATATATTAGCATGCTCAAATGACTTCCTTGGTAACCTAGACAGAGAAGATAAAAGAGTGGATCCTCAACCTAGGGTCTTCGTCCCAATCCCGATGTAGTACGAAGCTTACCCACGTGAATAGATGTTTTGATGTCAAACATGGTAGAAACCACGTGATTACCGGTCACTGAGGTATACTTTTAACAAGTGCAATATAAATCACCAATGATGTCTATGATTTTCAATGTACTTTTAAAGTGCAGTCCATCGAATGTGAAAAATGCATTGAATTTGAACATTCATGGAATCGGTCAGTCATGGGTCATTGATGAATACCCACTGCCAAATGTGAGGAGGCCTTCCATTGAGGCATGCAAGTTCCAATGTACTAATGTGTTCCTAAATCTATTTCACGGATAATTTTTTGAGGGCAACAGGAAAAGACTCATCGAAGGAGGGAATTTATATATCCCCTTGTTAGCGTCGGAAGTCACTCCTAGATTGCTTGCAGAAGAAGAGCCCGACACCCATCAGTTTTATGTCACTATAGTTTTTAATGGATGATTAGATGGATAGAGACTCGGGGAGATATCACTCTAACTCAGGGACTAGGTCTGGTATGTAAGTAACAAGGGAGGTCTCGACCTAACTTCAGCCAGGGGGTTGATTAAAAGATGAGCAGGAAGAAGACTTAGTAAGGAGGGTGAACAAACTGCTTTGGGAAATAGGCTTTCAACAGCATGTAAAAGAAAGACTCTGAATACAAGATCTACTTGGTTCAGGGTCTCAAGAAACTGAAAGGGGACTTGACTGGATCCTCCAATTTCAAGTCACTCAGCGCTGGGAAAATCACAAGAACCGATTAGAGACAGTGCAACTATTACAGTGATCCATTACAACATCGTCCTATAATAGTTACAGCTCGACTAGATCCTCCAATTCCGAGTTGCTCTAACATAGTGTAAACAAAGGCATGAAATAAACTGGCATTCATAAAGCAAGAAGTCTCAAAAGTCCATACATAATCAGATTAACAGTGCTTTGTTAAAACTTTACAACTGGGATCTCTGCTCAACCATCGATCCCTACCGAAAATGGCAAAAATGCCTACAAATACTCAAAAACAACAACAACAACAAAATCGAGACGTTTCATTAAAAACTTCGCATCTGCATGGCTTCTGACAATTTGCAGCTGCAGTCTCCGGATGATTGTGCAACTTATGGAAGATGCAATCAAACTCCTGACAGTTCCGTAGGCAAATCGACGTGCCTTTAATTCATCATCGGACTTTCCCATTATGGCGGAGGTGATGTCAAAACACCACCAACTACCTCAATAACTGCTTCATGGGGATTGAGGAAGATCCGGCCAACCTGGCACCTTTGGGACGTGGAAGACTCCTCGCGCTGCCACCTGGAATAATCGAACGGCTTTGATGAATATGTGTGGAGGCCAGCGCAAAAGGTGGGGCATATAATGGGAGTGGTGGTGCCACAACTACGAGGGTGAGACGCGAAGTATAGAGGAGTGAGAGCGGTGACAAGGGAAGACACATGGCAGAAGGCAATAGGCAGAGGGAGCAAAAGATGAAATATAATGGGCTTGTTATTAATGGGAGGCTGACATGGAATGGAGCGGGTCACATGGAAGATGGTGAGTGGACGATGAGATGGGGGAAGGGACCACATGGACCGGGAATGGGGAGTTGGATAGGCGTCGGAGGATGTGGGAAGGCTAAAGGGAGCAAGCCTCATCGCACGGCCAGGAGGAAAATAGATGGCAAGGGAGAGGATGGTATGAAAGATGACATGGCAGAAAGGGGGGCCCTCGTTGGTTAAGAACAGAGCAGCTGAGAAGGATGGGGGCATCTGAGCACCGTTGATCCAGGTGTGTTGATCTCGACCGTCGGGAAGATGCATGCCTGATTCCAGACGCCCCCCCCCTCTTCTTAAAGGTAGAAAGGGGGGGAGGGTCCGAAATCACCTCGAGCACCGTTGATCCAGGCACATTGATCTCGACTGTCGAAGAGGTGCACCCTCGATTCCGAACTCCCCCCCTTCGCTTAAAGGTAGAAGGGTTGGGGGGGGGTCCGGAATTCAATGTGCACCGCTGATCCGGGCGCTCAAATCCCTGCTGTCTAGATTTGAACTTCATTTAACACAGACGCATTTGCGCCCCAAATTAGGACAAGTGGGTTTTTAACCCATTTCTTCACATTTTACCCCCCGTACTAGAAATGTCACTAACATTAGGCTCCATGGGGGAGAGAGTCGTCCCTGTGATGCTCTAAGAACACCTTTTGCAGATTCAGTGCCTTGCTACTGGGATATGGAGTCTTTTATTAAGCTGGAAATAAAACAAAAGTAATATTTACAAAAACAAAAGAGCCGAGTGTCGCTCACAAAAAACATTTTTTCAAGAAATGCCCATTTACTGGGCCATTAAAAACTTCTTTGCCTTCCAGATCCTGCAACCTGTAAGTGTTGTTTGAAAATACTTCTATGATCCTGAAAGGCCCAAACTAGAGGGCATCAAACTTACTGTGCTTGCCCTTTTCTTGCCTGTGTGCATCCCATTTGAGCACCAGATCACCCTGCTCGAATTGTTTCTTTCTGCTCTTCCTGTCAAAAGCCTGCTTGATCTTCTGCTGATGATTGTTGGCCCTGTTCATGACCTGTTCCCTGATCTACTGTATCTTCACCGTCTGGTGAATCCTTCTGACCATATGGTCAAGCTCTCCTTCAATGTCCTAGAGGAACTTCGCCACAGATAAAGTGAGCTGAGTGGGGAAAATAGCCTCTGTTCCATAAACAAGTTGAAAGGGTGATATGCCCAGGGACTTCTTTGTTGTGACTCGATTAGCCCATAATGCAAATTTAAGCTTTGAATCCCAGGCCCCTTTGTTGTCTTCCAGTAATTTCTTAATAAGCCTGATCAAGCTTTTATTAGAAGACTCTGCCAGTCCATTTCCTTGAGGATAATAGGGAGTAGAGTGAATCAATGAAATCTCAAACTGTTCACAGAACTTGACCAGAGGCTCAGACCTGAAAGGGGTGGCGTTGTCAGTGACAATTTTTTTAGGATAGCCAAATATGGCTATGATATCTTCCAGGAAGATGATAATTACTTTGTGAGAAGTGCTCCTGGTGGGGACAACTTCTATCCATTTGGTGAAATAGTCTGTAGCAGTCAGGATCCATCTATGCTGGCCACTTGAGGGAGGATGCATTTCTCCAATGAAGTCCAATCTCCACTACTGAAAGGGTGCTGAAACTACTACAGGCTTTAATGGCAGAGACTTGAGCTGCTTCTTTCCTGAGAACTTCTGGCATTTGATGCAAGCTCTGATCTCTCTGCAGACATCAGGGAATAAAGTGGGCCAGTAATACCCAGCTTGAAGTATCTTATAGGCTGTGGTCTTCCAAAAATGATGACCCCCACAAAGTCCATTGTGGAAGTCAAATGTAACCTGATGGGCTTCTTATGGGTCAAGGCACCTTAAAAATACCCCTAAAGGGTCCTTCCAGTAAAAGGTTCGGTTAATGAGGCAATATCTGACCGCCTTGAGCTTTAGAGCTCTCACCTTGCTCTTCTCCATTCCATCAGGAGGCCTCAATTCTTGCAGAAAATACAAGATATCCTTGTACCAGGGGCATGCTGTTAGTGATAGGGCACCCTGAGAGTTCTTGTCGGATGACTCAGCTTGCTCATTAATGAAGTTAATCCCCAAGGCTTTGCAATTGGATTCAGCCAACAACTTGGCCAAACCTTGACCCTTTATCAATTTGGTGGGCTTGATTACCAGATCAAACTCTAGGATCTTGGTGATCCATTTACCTCTCCTCCCATCTATGTCTGGATGTATAAGAATGTCCTTCACAGAGGCTGAAGGAACGTATGCAGTGATTCTTGCGTGCAAGACATATACTCTGAAATCTTTGATATCTTTCACCAAGGCATAGGCCTACTTCTCCATGATCTCGTACCAAAGTTCTGCATCTCTCAATGCCTTGCTGTAGAAGGAAATAGTCTTCTCTTGCCCTTGATCATTTTTTTGTAACAAGACCGCTGCTATTGTATCACAAGAAGCAAAAGAAAAAATTAGGAAATCTTTAGAATAATCAGGATTGATTAGCACAGGTGCTTCAGTCAATGCTTTCTTTATTAGGCTGAAAGATTCCTGTGATTCAGTAGTCCATCTAACTTCATTTTCCTTTCTGAGCATGGCTGTGATGGGTTTCACTAGTTCAGCAAAATTTGAGACAAATCTCCTCAGAAAATTAATCTTCCCCAAAAAGGCCTGAACTTCCTTCTTAGATCTGGGAAGTGATATGGTCTGAATTGCTTCTACCCTACTAGGATCAATTCTCACCCCCTCTGATGATACTATATGGCCTAATAGCTTCCCTTCCTTCATAGAAAATAAAGATTTCTTGGGGTTTAAAGATAGTCCAAACCTTTGACACTTCAGGAAAACCCTCTTCAAGTGGCAGCAGTGCTCCTTGTCTGTCCTGGAGAAGACCGTGATGTCATCCAGATAGATTACCACGAACTGGTCTTTCTCCCTGATGAAGGCTATGTCCATGGCTCGTTGAAATGTTGCTCCTACATTCATCAGTCCGAAAGGCATTTTGGCATACATGAATGTGCCCCAAGGAGTGGTGAAGGCTGTTTTTTCCCTATCCTCAGGCATGATTGATATCTGATTGTAACTAGAGAAGCCATCAATCATGGATATTCTAGATGCACCAGTGACCTTCTGCAATATGTGCTCCATGTTGGGCAGGGGATAATTGTCTTTCCTTGAGCTCCTGTTCAGATTCCTGAAATCAACACAGAGTCTGATTTCACCACTTTTCTTCCTTACAGTGACCAAATTGGCCACCCAATCGGAATATCTCAAGGGGACAATGATTTGGGCATCTAGCAGCTTCTTCACCTCTTTCTCCATGACAGGTAGCAACATGGGATTTATCTGCCTCAGCTTCTGCTTGAATGGCTTAGCCTCTTCCTTCAGTGGGATCTTGTGTTCAATGACTGATGTGTCATATGTCTTAAGGTCTTCGTAGGTCCATTCAAACACATCAACAAACTCTCTCAGCAACTCAGTATATTCGGCCCTCTTCTCCTTGGTCAAACTCCTTGACAACTTGACAAATTTAGGTTCCTCTGGTGTGCCAATGTTGCACTCAGCTGTATCAGCATCATCACTTGAAACTCTACCCTTCACTGCCACATCACTCCCATCAAATAATCTTTCTAGAGGGACTAGTCCCCTCAGAATGTGATTGCCAGGCAGTTGAATAATGTCATGCTTTGCTATTTTACTCAGTAACTTACCCTCATCAAGCCCTTCCTCAGGGACAGAATCTTGGTCGATATGCATCTTTGAAAATTCTTCAACAATCTCCAATAACTTCTTGATCTCGAGATCACCCTCGAACACCTTCCAATGTTTGACATTGTCAGGTATGGAGGGCTTGTACTTTACTTCTACATCGTATCTAAATTTGGGCGGCAGGGGTACTTTGAAATTGCTCATTGATGAAGCCAAGGAATATGCCACTGTGTTCAACTCCCTTGGGATGAAAGAAATGTTAAACGCCGAGAGGAAACTATCAATTAGGTCCCATACCTCATTTCTGTAACTCTTGAGTCAAGGATGCTTAGCCTGATAAGCGTTTCTGATCTGCTGGACCACCAACAGTGCATCTCCAAACGCTGCTACCTCCTGGATTCCCATTTCCCTTGTAGCTCTTAATCCTAGGATGAGAGCTTCATATTCTGCCACATTTTTGGTAGCTTCAAACTCTAGTTTGTATGACAGAGATATGGTTTCCTGAGCAGGGGACACAAAAACTACCCCAGCCCCAACGCCTTCCCTGGAAGAGGCTCCGTCAAAGAACATCTTCCAGACGGGGGTGATGGAGGGAGGAAATTTAGGGGAAATGGTTGGCTGCTTTCTGAGCTTGAGAGGAGGCTCGTGGGCATGGGTGAGCTGCACTAAACTGGAGCCTAAATCAGTGTCCAAGGCAAAGATGGGATGATTGGTAGGGTTGGCTTCATCACTGATTATATAGGCCAGTTGGGATTCCCTGTATAGTCTTCTGTTTTCTCCTCCAAACACTGGGATAGTGGCATATGTTAGGTCCATCTGTAGGGTTCCCCCTAGTCTCTTTATCCAAGATCTTGATAACAACATACCGAACTTGGGGGTAACATCGGCCACTACAATATCCATGACCACACTTTTCATGGGCAATTGAAACAAGGTCACAACTAGGTATTTGATAACTCCAAGGCACTGAACTCTTCTGGAGTCAAAGGAATAGAGGTCATGATAGGCTTGGGTGACTTCTAGCCCCAATTATTCCATGACAGTCTTGGGCATGAGGTTGTGGGAAGCCCCTGAGTCCATCAAGCAATTGTGCAATACTTTATCATGTATGTTCAGGGATGTGTAGAAAGGGGGGGAAGAGTCATCCCTATCTTCTACCATGGGGCCTAGGACAACTGTTGGATTTTCATCTTGGAGGTTTATGGAGTCTGTGGGAAGGCATGAGGCTTTAGACTGCAAAATCTCAGAGAAGTTATTTTTGAATTCTTCATGTTTGATTAGCTCGGTGAGGGGCACAGGGATTCTGATTTTTTGAATCTCATGCTCAAAATTAAAAGGTGTAAGCTTTGGAATTTCTCTTATTTCAGGAACATGACTCTGAACAATGGGAGAGAGGGGTGGGGCCCTCTTACCTCTATGAGTGTCTTCTACTTCATTGGCATGCCTCTCTGTTCTAGTGGACTGCTCAGGAACATCAGGTGTTACTGCCTTCTTCTGAGACCTCAGGTCATACCTGCCTCGGTGGCCACCAGTCTGGTTTTCCTTGCTTAGTTCATTTACCTGACTGTTCATGAGAGATTCCTTGTATGCCGATTGAGTCAGATGAGGAAAAGGGGGAGTCTCTCCGAAGCAATGGATCTTAGGCTCAAGCTCATTTGTTCCCCCTTCTTCATCTTCGGCCACAAAGTTGTTCTGTAAAGGGGCATGAATCCTCTGGTCTTCCCTGTCTCTTCCCCTCTCTCTTTGCATGGTTGGGGAGGGAACATTGTTTGGCCTCCTGAAACCCCCTTTGATTTCTGTGCCTTGAGGGCCCTTATACGCTTTCCTCCTTTCCACCTTTAGTCTATCCATCTCTTCAGACAAAAAATTCATCGTCTTGGTCAGTTCATCCACTTAAGGGTGGGGCACCGATGAGCCACAAGTTGAGGCTTCGAATTTTCCCTTTCTTCTGTCTGTGTCATATTTTCTCCTCAGTCCGTTAGCTGCTAATACATTGGATTCCACTTCGACAGCCACATCTTTCATTTGAGCCAAAGAGGTGGCTCTTCTTTCTCTCAATAAAAGGCAGAAATTAGGGTCAAATGTACTAGCATAGGAAATTTGGTCAGAGGCTTCTGAGGGATTTATCTCTGCAGGAATCTTATTTTACATCTTATTAAATCTTTTGGAGAAGTCAGAGATAGATTCTCCTTCCATTTTCTCCAGAGACCCAAACTCTGTCATGTAATACATGAAATCCTTCCTATCTCCCCATTGCCTTAGGAAAACACCATCCAGAGCTTCAATTCCAGCAATAGATCTGGGGATTAATCCTCTAAACCACTTCCTCACCTCACCATCCAGGCTCTGGACGAAGACTCTCATCCAGACATCTTCATTTTCAATGTTTAGGTTGTTTGCATAACTATAGAATGCAACCAAGTGCTCTTATGCAGTTATGTCCCCTTCCCCAGTGAACTTGGGCATATACTTCAAATAATCTCCAGCAGGGAGAGGATGCATAGGTTGGGGTAGGTCTAAGGGAGCATATCGGGCAGAAACTATGGTGTCCATTCTAGTTAGAGGGGGATTATCACCAGCCATAGGAATAACGGGTGGAGGAGAACTTGGAGGAGAAGGAGCTCGCGAAGGGGCTACTAGGAATGAGTCCCGAAGTGGAGTGGGAAACAAAAGAGGATTCAAGGAGAAAGCTAACGAACTCAAGTCAGCCTGAGCTCCTCTTTGTGCAGGAGTGGGGAAATCTTCTGTGGTCCCATGTCTACACCAAGGGATAGCTTCAGAGGAGAGGGGAGTGACAAGGATTTCTCCCTCCAATCCCAGACCAGGAAGGGAAAACTCAGCAGGAACACTCCCAAAATTCAGGAAACGGGAAACCTCTGAAGGAGGTCTATCAAGAAATTGAGGAGGAGAAAAAGGAGTTCTTACAGAAGGGGATGG